>CM076572.1:359497742-360097742 GCA_034641835.2 Pinus albicaulis | reverse complement strand
TATATGGATGATTTTACAGTTTATGGTAATTCATTTGAAGAGGCATTAGAAAATTTGGAAAAAGTCCTTATAAGATGTAAAGAAACAAACCTTTCATTAAGCCACAAAAAATGCTTTATGATGTTTACTGAAGGTATTGTTTTGGGGCATCATATTTCAGGAGATGGGATTAAGGTTGATAGATCAAAAGTTGAAGTCATCTCCAAGTTGCCTATTCCAAATTGTCAAAGAGATGTTAGAAGTTTTCTTGGATTTACTGGTTACTATAAAAGATTTATAGAAAACTTCACTAAAATAGCATCTCCACTCTTCAAATTGCTTACAAAAGATTGTGAATTTAAATGGGATCCTGATTGTCAATCAGCCTTTGAAACTTTGAAAACAAGAATATCTGAAGCACCTATCTTGAGAGGACCAAATTGGAAACTCCCTTTCCATATTTCTACGGATGCTTCAGATACAGCTCTAGGAGCTGTGTTGGGTCAAAAAGATTTAGTTCCTTATGCTATTTATTATACCAGTAAAAATTTGACTCCCACAGAGTTGAACTATACTGTGACTGAAAAAGAGTTTTTAGCTGTTGTTCATGCAATTAATAAGTTTAGACATTACATAACAAGCTATGAAATTTTTATTCATACTGACCATTCTGCAATTAGATATTTAATGAACAAACCTGTTACTAATGGCAGAGTGACAAGATGGATTTTACTTTTGCAAGAATTCAATATTACTGTGTTGGATAGACCAGGAAAACATAATACAGTAGCTGATTTCTTGTCTAGGATTCAGAATACTAAAGAAGATTCTCCCGTAGAAGATAAGTTTCCTGATGAATACTTGTTTGCAGTAACTATTAAGACCCCTTGGTATGCAGATATTGCTAACTATTTGGTTACAGGGAAACTACCTTCACATTTATTTCCAAGAGAAAAACGAAAGATTATTCAGGAGAGTTCAAAATATTCATGGATTTCTAACGAATTGTTTAAAACAAGGCCAGATCTTGTGATCAGAAGATGTGTCAGGGAAGATGAAATGCCTGATATTCTTAAGGCATGTCATGATGAACCATGCGGCGGACACTTTGCAGATAAAAGGACGGCCTATAAAATCCTTTCTTTAGGATATTATTGGCCTTCCCTCTTCAAAGATGCAAAACAATATGTAAAAAGGTGTGACAGCTGCCAAAGAGTAGGGAAACCTACCCTTTCAAATGAAATGCCACTGCAAACACAGGTACTCATTGAACCCTTTGAAAAGTGGGCTCTAGATTTCATTGGACCTATTAATCCACCATCCAAGCAAAAGAAGTATATATTGGTTTGTACTAATTATGTTACTAAATGGGTAGAAGCCAAAGCATTAGTATCTACTACTGAAAATTCAGTTGTTCATTTTCTTTATGAGGATATTTTTACTCGCTTTGGTGTTCCAAGAGAAATTGTGACAGATCAGGGGAGCCAATTCACATCCAATTTGGTGGAGAAGTTGATGGAAGAATACAAAATCAAGCACAGAAGATCTACTCCTTACCATCCACAAGAAAATGGTCAAGTGGAGTCCACAAACAAAGTTCTTGAAAGTATCATCACCAAAACTGTTCATCTACATAGAAGAGATTGGGTAGAAAGGCTTCCTGAAGCCTTGTGGGCCTACAGAACTACATGGAGAAATACAACAGGACATTCTCCCTATGAACTTGTTTATGGGAAAGAAGTTCTGCTCCCCATTGAGTTCCAAGTCAAGACCTTCAAGATAGCAGTTCAGTTGGGGATGGACTTATCAGAAGCCCAAAAGCATAGAATGGAGCAGTTGAATGAGCTAGATGAGATCAGACAAGAAGCAATTTTAAGAACCGATCTAGTTCAATATCAAAGAGCTAAATGGCATGACAAGTACATCAAAGAGAAGAAGTTTCAAGAAGGAGATTGGGCATTGTTATTTGATTCCAAGTTTAAAGATTTTCAAGGAAAATTTCAGACTCATTGGTTTGGGCCATATGAAATTGACAAGATCTTTAGCAATGGAGCGGTAAGAATCAAGACCATTTATGAGTTTCAAACTCCTCTTATTGTGAATGGCCATAGATTGAAAATTTATCATAAGCCACTCTCAAAAGAGGATTTTGTCAAATTGTTTCAAGAAAGTTCTGCAATCAGGCTGGTACAGAAGAATTCTTCTTCTTCACAAGCCTAGCTTTTGTTCTTTTTAGTTAAAAATAAAAAATAAAAAATAAAAAAAAAAAAATAAAAAAAAAATGGTATAAGCCTGAAAACCAATCATAGATTGGCAGTCTTATACAGAAAATATAAGGTGAAAATCAGGAACACCTGACACTCTATATTTTCCAAAAAAAAAAAATCTCTCTTTCATTTCACAAGTTTTGTCACCATCCACTTCATTTCATTCCACTTCATTCCATTTCATTTCATTTCATTTCACCCCATTCCACTTCATTTTATCCATTTCATTCCATTCCATCAATAAAAATCTTTTTCATGACCATTTCCATCTGGTCATTTGTCATCTGTTCATTTCCATTCATCCAAGTGATAGCTGTGTCAGTTTTCGCAGCTGACTCCAGTTTCCGCAGCCAGAAGCAGATTCCGCAGCTACTACTCTGTTTTCAAAAAGAATGTACAGTCAGACGTTATTTCCATAATTATGAAATAAAATGCAGGTGAGAGAATAAAAAATGAAGACATGGAGCATTCAAGACACCAATGGAGATCAATTAGTTGAAGACCAAGGGAAAAGGCAAAGATTCCAAAGGTATGAATAAAATTTATTTCAAATAGCATTGAAAAACACATTTTTATATAGTTCTGAACCATGAGCTCTATCCATTACGTGCAATGATTATATTGACAATTCCGTAGCCTTTCACGATCTCCATATTATCCACTCGCATTCATTCACAAATGGTTCCATCATTAAATCCCCGATTTTCACTCATGATCCAATGTTCCACCGGAGACAATGAGACGTATTTGATTTGACCAAGGACTCTTACAGCCGCATAAATTCATAACCGTTGATTGAAACGTGCTCATATTTATTGTGCAGCCACCAAAATTCAAAACGCTGCCGAATGTGTTATACTTTGTTAATCTCTTTGTCGTGTCTCTGCTGTGTTTACGAAACCCCACTCTGTTCTGTCTCACTCCATTTCGTTCATTGTGCTCATTCTCACTCTCGGATATCTACCCACAGTCTCACTCCATTCCGTTTATGGTGCTCATTCCCATTTTATGATACATTGCCACAGCCATTGTGCTCGTTCCTGTGCATTCAACCATTCTATTTCCGCTTGAACCCTCACGCAGGCAAATTTGTGAAGAGCAGAAAAGAGAAATGGGTAAATTGCTAAGAGCAGAACCGGAAGGACCGAAGTTTATGGAGGGTTATCTGCAAATAAGGGAGATATTGAAGAAAGCAAAATGGCTGCGTTTTATCCAGAAATTCAGAGGTTATCATAAAGAAGTTACGAAAGCATTTGCAAGGTCGTTTGATGGTTTGGAAGCAGAGATTGGAGACCTTAAGTTTGCGGTCAATGAAGCATCTATAGCAATAGCCACGAAACTTCTTCAAGAGGGTGAGCGTTGGTTTAAAAATAAAAGCATCAGTGATGAAGCATGGAGAACAATCTTACGAAACCAAGGTATGGACATAACTGTTTTTAAAAGAGGAATTCCTGTGCATGCATTGAAAGAGGAATGGGCTACTTTGCTGTTAGTTGTTCAGAAATTCATTACATGTGAAGGCCGTTTTGGGTCCATGTACATGTACCATACCAGGTTACTGATGAATTTTCTAGATAATCAAGCTCTCAATCTTCCATATTTTCTGTTAAATAGCTTGAAGAAAATGGTTGTGACTGTTCAGAAACACTTAGGAGATGTAGACCCCATCTATATCACCACGGTCTTGTAAAAATTCTGATTGAAAAGGAGTTAAAGGAAAAGAAAGACACATGGGAACAATTTCTAGTTAGAAATTTCTTTGAGGAACCTCAGGAAATTCCTGAAGGTAGTTCAACAAGAAGGAGTAGAAGAAAAAGATTAAATGTTGAAACCCAAATTACTCCTACTCAGGGAATTCCTGAAGGTAGCACAACAAGAAGAAGTAGGAGAAAAAGAATAATTGATGAAATCCAAAATACTCCTACTACTGCAATTGAAAGAACTGATAGGGAAGAGAGACTGTCAAAGAGGAAGAAGAAAGAAATCAAGGGTAAGAAGCCAATAACACCAAAAGAAAGAAAAATTATTGAGGCTGTACATAAAACTCCTTCTTCTGAAGAAGAAGATCATCAAGTGTTATCTGAAAGATTAGTTTATCTTCAAAAACAGTCATCTATGCCCAAGAATACAGAGAAAGGAAAACAAAAACAAAAGGATAGTGTACCACAGCGTGTGAGGAGAAGC
Organism: Pinus albicaulis; assembly: GCA_034641835.2. Lineage (NCBI taxonomy): Eukaryota > Viridiplantae > Streptophyta > Pinopsida > Pinales > Pinaceae > Pinus > Pinus albicaulis. The sequence continues at coordinate 360,093,312 of CM076572.1, read as the reverse complement.
AGTAGACTTAAGGGGAAATTGAGGAAAACACAAATTAAGAGTCCTCATTTCATTGATTTGGGTGAGGAGACATCTGAACAGTCCCCAGCTGACCATAGTCCATCTCATTCAGTTAGTGAACCTGGTTCATTTCATTCCCAATCAGACATTGAACATACTCCATCCCATTCTCAACAAGATATTGATGTGAGCCCTTCTGAGCCAGATTTTGAAGATAACTCTCCTCCACGGCATTTTGGGGACAGCCCAATAAAAATGACACCTGAAATAGACCCCAAGCAGCAGGAAGTATATGACTATATAGAATCTTTGGAAAAGGCAGCTACAGGTCCAAGTACTTCGTCCATTCAGCCTCATACATTACAAGATGATTTAGTCCAATCACTAAAATAGGAAATTTTTGAGCTAGAGCTTTTAAATAGGCACATCAAAAATGAAAATGAGACATTGAAAGAACAAGGCAAACTGGACAAAATCATCCATGATAATACCATGCTACATTTGGGAATATGGCAGAAGAAGAATAAGAAACTGAAAAGGAAATTCCAGAAGTTGAGCAGAGCACTCGTTAATATCAAATTTAGGTGCTTAATGAAGAAACCCAGAATGTTGGCAGTACCAAGGAAGAAGAGGAGAGGATTGGATGTGTTGGCTGAAGTGTCAAGGCACATGAACTGAAGAAATATTATCAAAATTTTGGTTGCATGAGGACATGCAACACCTTCACAGTGGGGGTATGTTGAATCTCAAATCTGCATCTTTTCCATACACTTTTCTATACCTTTTTCACTCACCTGAACCTCCCAAGTTGTCAATATCATGTGCAAAAGAGCATCTAACATGGTTTTTAATTATATTTTTGTGTTTTCTATTTGATTTAGATTTTTTTCATTCAGCTGCGGAATCTTGCCACTTTCCGCAGCTGCTGCAACTTTCCGCAGCTATTTTGTGAAACTCTATGCTACATGTGTCTACAAGGAAAACGAGCCACATGGGCAGGTCAGGAATGACGTGGACATGGTTCGTGTCCTATTGGTTCGAGCAAACTCATCTAAAGAAGCCGCGGTCAAAGGCGTCCACATAGAAGTCAACCATAGAGTCTCATGTCGGCAGGACTCTGTTTCGTGTCACATGAAGATTCATACGGCCGTTTCTAAGTTGCGAAGGATAAATCGACATCTGCACATGGTTCCTTAGTCGAATTCAAGCATCCACTCCTCGTAGATTTACTTTCCAACACAGCCATGATCCTAGATCCGTGGACGTAGTGGTCTACGTGCTCTCCACCAGCATGAACTTTAGGAGACAGTTATATTTATTTTGTTATATATAATGCGTTTGCATACGCATATAGAGTTAGTCGATGTTAGTCTCTGTTATCTTTTATTAGTCTGCTCTGTAGTGTGATTACGCTGCACTTGTGCCATAACATCACCTTTCTGTAATGACTGCTTTTTAATATAAGAAGACTCTGTTTTTAACCGAAATTCGTATTTGAAGATCGTTGCCAAGGCTGGTGTAGAGGGCCCCTGCTCAGCTAAGGTTTTGTGCATTAGTGTAAAATTCTCATTTCGTTTCTTTAAAGCTCATTGTGCCATAATCCATTCATATGTTTATACATTGCATTTGCTTCATTTCTGTTTATAAACTTCCATGATTTCCATTTCACTTCTGTCTTTCATGTTTTATATTGTTAATCACTGATCAGTGTTCTTGTTTCAGGTTATAGATAGGCAGCCCGGGCATTTTCATAGCTTTTTGACTAATGACATGGAACTAACATTGTTCTGCTGCTAATTTGCTTTTCATAGTTTCTGTTTAATTTCAGTATTGCTTTGTTCATTTCAGTTTTGCTTATTTGCTTCAATAGTTAAATTTAGATATATTAAGCTGCTCATAACATCTTCAGTTGCCTCCGAAAGCCACAGCTGGACTGATGGTGAGGGATTGTATTATGAAATGTGTAGTTTAGTATTAGTTTCTTTTCTGCAAATTTAGATAAATTAAGCTGCTCATAGCATCTTCAGTTGCCTCCGAAAGCCACAGCTGGACTGATGGTGAGGGATTGTATTATGAAATGTGTAGTTTAGTATTAGTTTTTTTTCTGCAAATTTAGATATATTAAGCTGCTCATAGCATCTTCAGTTGCCTCCGAAAGCCACAGCTGGACTGATGGTGAGGGATTGTATTATGAAATGTGTAGTTTAGTATTAGTTTCCTTTCTGCAATTTAGATATATTAAATTGTGCATGACATCTTCAGTTGCCTCCGAAAGCCACAGCTGGACTGATGGTGAGGGATTGAATCATGAATGTATGGTTTGATATTAGTTTTCTCTGATTTAGATTTGTTTTGTTGCAATTTTGAATTTCCTTAAGCATAGTTTCTTTTATGTTTAGTCAGCAGCAAGAATAGTTTGGTTTTCATGCTCACTAGTTCACTGTTTTGATTAATTAGATTAGCAGCACCTTTTCATTTTAGCATCACATTTTCATCTCCTTTCAAGTCTTGTCATTGTGAATTTCAAATTTCTTTTTAAGATTTCAAGTTGGTAAATCATTATAGGGGATATCATTTCCTTGAAAAAACATAACCAAACTTGTTTTCATCTTAGAATTTCCATTTCACCTTAGAAAACCAAAAACGACAAAAAGTTAAGAAATAGGTTATCTTGCACATATAGTGCGCCGCACTTCATCAGCTTACGATTCCCGGATTGACAAATTAAATGCAGCAATTTAGGACACACTAAATTGACCAAACACTTCCAAGTAAATTATTATAGTCAAGGGGTCCTTCAATAACCTCAACATCAATATTTACTATTTCCCCCCCTAGTTCGACATGTAGGTTATTAATAATACCACAAGGTTTATATGTACGTCCACAAAATGCCTTCAACGTCGTTGATGATTGTGATAAGTGTGGTGAGCCAAGGGACTTCCAAAAATTTAGAGACATAATGCATGTAGATGCTCCCTCATCAATAATAGTGAAATTAACAAGGTGATTGAGAAAATTTACCTTTATGGAGAATGCCAATTCTTCTGGTAATTGCAGCACATAACCCATATGATTAAAGATGACAAGATTAGAATCAGTCGAATCAATTCCACCAATAGCCGACAATAAAGCCTGTTTTTGGGAGGGACAATTTTGTAATACCTCAAGTGCAGACATAGACGAAGGGGATTGAGCCAAATCTTCAAATTTATTATAATTTTTTGCAGCTCTTGCTCGAGGATTATATGTCGATTTATGAATTACTCCCTTTGGTGGCTTGATTGTTAATTCAGGAATAGCAGTAGGCGGTACTGATTCTGTAGATGGATTCATTGTCAAGGTAGTAGGTTGATCAGTGGCCTGAATACCATAATCTTTATTTTGCGTCGACACCAAAATATTTGTTGAAGGTTTTGTGACAGATAACATTAACACTTGGGAACTAGGAACTAGATCCGTAGCACCCATGTTTGTGTCCGGATTTGGAAATGGGTCTGTCAACACAACTGACGCATGAGAAGTCTTGATGATTTTTGAGACTTTAGCGCGGTGAGGAAAATCTCTAACAAAGTGTTCCTCATTACATATTATGCATGGATAATGAGGTTTACGAGGTCCAGATGGTTGATCGGATGATCTTTACTGCGAGTTAGAGTTTGTTTTTTCTTTGATTTCCCCTTTTTCTTACTTCCTGGTTGCTTTTCACCTTTGCCTTTGTCAAATGACATGGAATTAATTTTGGAAGTAGGAGCAGGATCAGATGCAGTAGGGTGCTGTGTGCTTGCAGTTCCTATCAAGCCATCTCCAGCATGAGAGTCCTTTAAAATCAGGAGGAACATTGAAATTATATCTCGGCGCGTTAGGAATTTTTTCATAGAGCATGCCAGACTGAGTATAAATCAAGTCTAAATATTGGGCACAAGCGATAAATTGCTCTTCTGTGACGATGTTGGCCTTAGCCACATCCTCAATTATAGATGGTAACAAGGACTTAATGAACCATTCAGCAAGGAGTTGATCTGGAACTAAGGCCTTAATCATTCGATAAGGATGATGCCACTCATGAATATGATCAGAAATGTGGGTAGCATTAGTCTGTTTGAAATTATTCAAGATTTCCGTTCCAATTTCATATCTGATGGGTAACTGGAAATGAGTAAAAAATATAGTAGTTAGGGCTGTGAAATTATCAAAAGAAGCTCTAGGTAATTCAATGTACCATTTTGTAGCTGGACCTATGAGCGTACGCTGGGAAAGACGTAGTCGAACAGAATCATCATTCAGGGAATTTGATGAACACCATAAATGAGAAGTCATAAAATGAGCCGATGGATATTCTCCAGGGTTTCCATTGAACTTAGGAATATCAAAGGGTAATTTGTTAGGTATCATCAACCACCAAGGAGCATAGTTGATTGGATCATTGGTTAATCGATTTAAATCTGGTAACTCTAAAGTTGCAACAAATGGAAGCTGTCTATTAAGGTCAGGTTGAGCATAGCCAAGGTAAGATATAATTTCTTGAGCAATAGGCATTTGAGCACCAGCATAAGGAATCTACTGCTGGTAACCTAGAGAGAGGTTGTTTTGCATAGAAAACACTTGAGAATTATGTTGACCAAAAACTGGATATGATACTTTTTGAAATGAAGTTTGAGGCATTTGCACCTGAGGTTACCAAGGGGTCTGTCCACCAATATTATAACCAAAATTAAAATGACTTGGATTAGGTTGATATGTATAACTCAGTTGCGGTTGTGACATCCTATAAAATGGTAGACCAGATTGTGAATAAATGATTCCTCATACATGTTGTTGTAAATTAATGAAAGGATTTGGAGTCTATGAACCCAAATTTTGATGGCATTGAGTAGAAGGACCCACTTGATAAGGTTGATGTACAACATTTTGATTCTGTAACAGGGGTAAAGATGTATTAAAAAATGGTAATGAAGTGGGTGTAACAGGTTGAATTGGTTGATACGATTATGCAAACATTTGTGGTTGGATAGGCAGAGTGGGCTGCCATTGACAAAAATTAGTTTCAACATTAGATTGACCAAAAATTGACGGAGTACTATCATACTGGGTGACCAAAGGTTTCCCCCAGCATAAGGAGGAGAATAATACGATAATATTTTCCTTCAAATGCTGGGATTCTAGTTGATATGGTACTTAAAGGAATAGACCTAGAAGGACCAACTTGATATTGCCATGATGATGTGTATAATGAATCTATCCGTTCAGTAGTTACGATAGGATTACCAGTTAAAATATTGGATGATGACATTGGTAAAATCCATGGATTTGAAGATGCACTAGAGAAAATTCTAGATAATTATTTGTAACCTGATGGGACCATAGGGCCACCATGAAAATATGACTCTGGTGAAGTAGTGAACATATATGGGGTATCTAGGGTAGGAGCTGACATAATTGGAACAGTTGGCCCAACCGAAGATGTTGATTCAGTCATGGTTACTTGACCAAATGTATACCCTTTTGAATCGACGAGAGTTTGAAAAGGAGGAAGATCAAAAAAAGCATATGGTGTCGGTTGAGAAAAAGATTCGTACAGGTAAAGTTCCTCCCCGAAATGGGATGGAGTTAAAGGTGTAGGGATTTCTTCAATTGTAATTAAACCAGGTGGAAGTATTTCACCGTTAGGCCCAAAGCATATTTCAGGTGCTTGACTGTGTGATACGGGAGATTTAATCGCTACAAAAATTTGTGGGATGACCAAGGGAGGAACAACTTACGTTTGTTCAACTTCAGGATTCAGATGTTCTGGCAAAGAAGAGAATGGATCTGGATCAATTTCTGGTTGAACAACGTTGGGTCGAGGAGGTATGGTCTCACTGATTGGATGGATCGTGACCATGGGTAGCTGTGAAAACTTCGTTTCGACAACAGTAGATGAACCAGGATGTGTAGAAACAACTTGAGCTAACTCTATTTTATTGGAAAATGATGTTTCACCATAGGTACGAATTGTACTTGATTCGACAGATTGTGATCTCCTTCGCCTACCAGAAGTAACTTTTGGTGGTAAAGGTGGTTTTAATGCAATTCTACGCGAATGACGGGGGAAAGGATTTTTTTATTCCATGATTACTGATTTATTTTAACCAAAAACAAATAAACAAAATAAAAAGGTAATGTTAGGCAAAAGGGTTTACCAAGAAATTGTGAACTGCAGAATACCTTCTGGTGAATGAAGAAGTACGGGCAGGCAATCTCCCCGAATGCAATGTTAGGTGTATCACAATTTACAAGGCAGCTGTCTTGGTTCACTATGGATGGATAGCACCTAAAATTTTTCCTCCTAAATATACCCGAAGGTACGTCGAGGCCCAAATCTAAATTAGTGCTTTCCGATGCGAAACCGCACAATGAGAGCACCACTTTATACTTATCGTACTGTAACACCACCTGATATACCTGAAAGTATGTGGACAAGCTACGATATACTTAGGTACATGGAGTGATGTATCAGACTTTGAATGTATCACAGACAAGTTAACGACAACTACTATGTTTTACTACGCCGTAACACGTCTCTAGCCTAGACCTTCTAAATGTTATCATTATGGTTCCAATGCTTTGTTAGGTAAATTGAGAATAATTTTATGTTGAACTTTCTTAACAAATTTTATTTCAAAGGTTCACCACGATGATGTATTGGAAATTTCCTAAAATGCAACTAAGAATGATAAGGAATCTTTCACTTTTAGTTTTTCGAATGAAAATCCTAGCTACTAGAGGGAAAGAGCAATCAATTTGTGAGAAAAAAAATTAGAAAACAGAAACTAGATTCAGATTTCCTAATTGTTCCTTTTTGCAAAACACACAAAAGTTCTACATGCAAATGTAGATTTTTCTTTTCAGTTCTTTTGATGTTATGAATGCAGAAAAGAAACTAAGTGCACTAAATCAATAAATCAAAATCCTTTTACTTTTTAGAAATGAGGAATGCAAACAACAACTTCTCTTTTGAAGGAAAAATGAGGAATAAAACAACAATTTTTCCCAACAGGAAATGAAGATTTTACGACAATTTCCTTTTTCAAAAGAAAATGAATCTAATGTGACGGTAAAAATACTTTGAAATAAACTTGCCAATGATAAAGAAAAATAATTTAAACAAACATTGAAAAAATTTTCTTTCAAAGGAGGAAGAAATATATAGATTCACTAGTCAATATGAGGTTCAAACTTTTCAAAACACAGCAGCGAACAAACTAAATCAACTTGCAAAGACAAATTCATTGGAATCTGGATGGCTTCAGGGGTCAACGCAGTCTCTAAGGGGAGATATTTCTTTGCAACGCAAGCTTTAAAGGGAGATAGTGCTATGCAAAGCACTATGTCCTGTCCAAGAGTGTGTTGGGCGCAAGTTATAAGGAAAAACACTACTGTTTAACACACTTCTTCTGCAAATTAATATTTGAAAACTTCGATCTTTGTCAATAACAACTACTGGGCGAGTAAACAAATAAAATAAAAGGCTAAGTCACCTAGGTATAAGAAAAATTATCCCCAACGGAGTTGCCAATTTGTTGGACAAAATTTTGAATTATGGATAAAACACGCTTCCCTAGACAGATGATGGTCTAGAACAACAGATTAAATACTATACGACTACCTTTCCTAACTCAGAGCAGACACATAGAAAGGATTAAAGGCTTACTTGTAATCCAAGTGCTTCTAAATGGCTCCTTCTATCACTTCCGTTGTAGCTTCAAATTCAAGTGGTTTGTGTGAAATGATTCCTGCAAGAAAGAACACTAAAACAATAGAAGATAGCAATAATACAGATGTATATTCAAGTTAGTTAGATAAATTAGTAAAGCATAAACCATATACATCAACTAAGATCTTACAATATGGAAAATCAAAGCCAATACAGATGCATATAGGGAAAATTAAGTTGTATTCTTTATTGATGATAGAAGGAGAGGTTACAACCTAATGACTGATTTGAAGTGACCCTTCCAGCAACGATCCTCAGCCCCGTCATAGTATAAATCTCTCTAGCCGTTGTTACAGAAATCTAACTCTCAATTGAAAATCCACCAACATTTCTCTACTCAAATTCTTCCTCCTCAAGCACTCAGATCTGTGCTCAATTTATAGAGGATATGAAGGTTGTTTTGCAATCAATGACTTTCCAATAATAGGCAAGACATGTTCCCAATATTTTAGATGTCAAATGGACACTTGGATTTGAAGCTTGACACATGTGAAATCTTCTAGAAGGCAGTGGCCAAGTGGAGATTCTTGAACAATGAGAATGTCGCTCCCAATGTGACCAACACACCTATGAATGTCAAGAAGTGCTTTGCAGAGTAGCCTTGCATGGGGCTACCTACATATGCAACACACTTAGTCCCCTTAGAGGTAGCGTTGGTGATATCTCATATGCTATATAATAAAATTCAAACTTTGGAAACCTTTTCTTGATGAAATTCACGCTTGATTTATCTTGTTCTTGCCTTACGGAATGTAGCAACTTGAAATGATAGGGAATGATAGACCCTTAGTAATTGGTCCTGGAGATGATGCCCAGTTAACTGGGTCATTGGGAATGATGCCCAAATTGACCTATAACACTCCCTTTGCTTTTATTGCTTAGAGCCACCATTCATTTATCCTCCACCGTTGAGCTGTGAGGCAAGGATTCTTGCCCCTATTCCTTTAGGTGGTTTCTCACCGTGATGTTAAAGAGGTAGTCACGATTATTTTGACATTCATCACTTTTATTAGATTATGAAGTTATTTTCATTAAGGCTTAATTAAGTTTATATTATATATTTTTTTAATGTTTGATCTTAATTCTTTTATAATAATATAATTTATTTTTAACTTTAATAATTTGATTTAGAAAGTTCTAAATTTATATTATATATATTTTTTAATGCTTGATGTTAATTGTTTTATAATAATATAATTTTATTTTAACTTTAATAATTTGATTTAGAAACTTTTAGGTTTATATAGTTCAATTTATTTGATATATATATATATATATATAATTTATTTTAATTAATTAATTCTTTTTGTATTAATATATTTGGAAAGATGTATTAGCTATTTTATGATGGTAGTATAACAAGTTTTCTATAAGTATATATTTATTTCATTCTCACGAGTTTAGGTTTGCAGATATGCTAATGTAGCATATGTGATACATGCATATATAACTATCATACTAACATTCACAGTTTGTAAATTGTAGGTTGGTCATTACATTAATGTTTTGGAGCCAAAAAAATCACTTTTAGAAATTCAAAATGTTAAAAAACATCTATCTATTAATTAAATGAAATGGATATCCAAGTGAGAACATGGAGAGTGTACACACACTCAAACAATCTCTGGCTATTGAGTCAGATGAGCCTTAATTATATAGGGTTTCACACTAACGGGATGGTTTCAACCACAGATTAGAATCTCAATCCTATCCTCATCACAACAACCTTCTAAGTCTAGGTTTCTCGATTACTTCCAACACTCCCCCTTAATGGAGGAAGGGTACTGAACAATAACATACGCCTGCTGGTCTAGTCTCATCTAAGATTACAATTGAAAAACATGAAACACTTTGTAACAGAGGTTTTCATTGTGGTCTTTATGCTTGTGACTCCATACTTGTTAATTCTGAGATGAGGCTTCATATTCACTTTCCTCACTGTGAAGTAGTGATGTATTTTCACCTAATTTATTCCCCAGTGATGGAAAGCTTGAATTCTTATTCTCACCCTTCTCAAAATCATGGCACGCTGGATAGGAGAATGTTTTCTCTCACTATTTCTAGTGTCATGCATGTAAATTTCAGCAATTTTGTCTTCAACATTTATGGATGCAACTTTTGTGTTGGCTTCATAAAGACATGGTGTTTCAAGCCATGCTTCATGAAAATTTAATTCCTCTCCAATATTCATTGTTTCTTCCTTGTTGTTGCTAACATCTGCACACAAATATTCATGAGATCATCACAATTTGAATTCTCTCCAGCTCTGTCTTCTTCTGCCACGTCTTCGTAATCAACTTCATGTGGCTCATCCAATCTATCTTCAACACTTTGTTCCTCTTTACATCCTTCCTGAAGATCAACTCGTGACTCTTCAATATCAGGATCTTACACAACAGATTGTGCCTCTTGATTCTTGTGCTCATCAATAGGAGCACATTGCCTTTCTGAAATTTCTTCTGATGCAAAAATACCACCCAAGCTAGTGCCTCCAAATGTCTGCATGAAAATATCATCATCACCAGAATCAAAAATATCTAAAAATATAGACATGTTGTAAAGTCCACCTTTTCTCATTTTATCTTGTTTACAGATTTCGACTCCACTCGTTCCTATAATGAGCTCCAACAACCCCATTACCACGTAGGCGTGAAACCTACCTTTGGTAGCTTTTCAATAGTAGAACCTTGTAGACTGTTGCTTCTATGCCACACAAGTCTTAGTGCCCTCAGCTCTTGCGACGAGCAACAGACAACCTCTCAACAAGATGGAAATGCTATCAATGTCTAATTTTGATGCATGTAATTAGTAATTTGTAATGACACATATTTATGAAGATGGGTTCAAATCAACAAGAAATTTCGTATTTTTGTTGTGGCATAAAATAAATTGGAAGAAAATTTACCCAATTGGCTTTGGGATCTCCACAACTTGCAACAACTATGATTTTTCAAACAATAAAATTTCCAGAACAAATCCGCTAGATGACGCTGACAACAACACCGAATCATTGCTATCGAAATGCTCCCCTTTTTAAAAAAATTTCAAAAGACACTTTTTAAGAATCTTTAAAAAATTCCACTCATGAAACGAATCATTAAAGAATATCCACTCATAAAAAGAATGTTTTAAAAAATTCCATTTGGAAACTTAACTCACATTGTCTTTTATGAGAGTGTATGAGAAATCCCTTTTTGAAAGGTGATTCATGTAAGGGACAAGACCCTTCTTAAATCATTTAAAAAAATCTTAAATCATATTGAATCAAAGCACTTGTATGAAGACCCTTTTTAAATCAAAGCACTCGCATGAAATCTAAAAAAAAAATACAAGTTAACTAATGCTTCCAATGTGAAGAATGGCATACGAGTTAACTAAATTCCTTAATGCTCCAGAAATTCAGATTTACCCACGTGTCCACAAAACACTCCACCATGCAGATCTGATCCAATCCACCTCAGCCTCGCAGCAAATTCTGATCTGGAGCCTTGGCTGTGAGGGAACCAACACCGTCTCCACATCTTGACCTCATAGAAGCTGCCTCCAATCCGATCCGGATGGGGCTATTTTGACTTCAGGGTCGGCCTTCTCTACAATGGGCTGCTCCACCAATTCAATACCACTGCCTCTCGGCCTTTGAAGGGACACAACAAACACTGTGGCCTCAGTGCTCCACGCTCACCACAAGTTTTCTCTCCAATTGCTCACTATTTGTGGGTGGAGAAAAAAAATACGACATCCTCTCCCACATATTCACTTAGCTTCAACCTGAAGCTCTGATACCATGTTAAAATCCATCTATCTATTAATTAAATGAAATGGCTCTCCAGGTGAGAACCTGAAGAGTGTACATACACTCAAACAATATCTGGCTATTGAGTCAGATGAGCCTTCATTATATAGGCTTTCACACTAATGGGATGGTTTCAACCACTCCCTATATATTAGGATATGAGATCTAAGATTAGAATCTCAATCCTATCCTCATCACAACAACCTTCTAAGTCCATGTTTCTCCATTATTTCCAACACAAAAGTATTCTTTTGAAAATGAAATGAAGAACATGTCCTACATTTTTCATTACATATATTTTTAATGGATAAAATATGAATTATGAAGATCAACCATCACTAGAAAATTCAATACTTCCTCTTAGTTAGGAAGGTATTCATAATGATTATCCAAATCTTCTCTTGTTGAAAATTTTATCTAAGAAAATGTTATAACAATCCATCATCAATGTCATCATCATTTAATTACTTAGTTAGAAATTGTGACTCATGGTAAATCAATAACATGAAATAGTTACCATAATTTTGATTGGTACCTCTGACCTATGGTGCACCATAATCCTAGTTGGTACATCATTAGCATAATTTAGTCACTGTCATTCCAGTCAACAATTTTGACCCATGGTATATGGACTAGCCATGGTTCACAATCATCTTGGTCAATATATTTAACTTGTGGTGAAACCCTAGGGACACACTCAATCAATTTGAGTATTCCAATCCCAAATCCAAAGGCCTCACTCTATCCCATGATGCTAAATAGGCTCAGTCAACCTATCTAGAAAGTAATCCTAAGCTTGATGTTGAAAGGAACCCACTCAATTGAGTGATTATGGGCCTCTAATACCATTATTCCTAAATTTCATCAACATACATGACATAAGAAGAATTATTGTCTATTGTTAGACCATTCTCCTTAATCTTGGTCAGCATACTTGACACAAGGATAATTCCTATCTTTGATGCTATCACATTGACACTTTGGACCATTCTCTCTAATCCTGGTCAACTTTACCTAGGGAGAATGATTTTCCTTAATGCTACAATTTCATCAGTCCCTCTTGTTGAGAGATACATGCTCAATCACTTCAAGGATGTCCTTAAAGTATAAACATTCCATCCTAGGGTAGAGTATATATCAACAATATTCTTCACTGTAGAATATTAATGCAACCACACTTCTTCATTTTGTACCATGTATTAGTATTAGATCTCATTGCATTTCAACCTCTCATCATGGTTGTCACCTACATTTAATCAAACAATGTCGTGAGTAGTTTTTGAATCCATATTGCTTCTCACATTTCCAAATGATCTGTAATGTACTTGGCCTATGAAGTATTGAGTGTGAAAGACGTACCAACTAAAGAAATGCTTATGAACTCTTTCTGTCTACTGTAGTCTCCTTCCAATATGAATTTTTGTATCCTGGAAGTTATACTTCATTGTTTAATACATATCTAAAACCATAGCTATTTTGAAATAATATTTGTTATTGATGTCAAAGGAAAAAATAGCTCAAAGAGATAATCACTTAGGCTTGTATATCACATGAAGGCATTTCCAATGGGTATTTACTTTCCTCCTAATTCCTCTTTGTTGAAGATAGCTAGATTTGAAAAGTTAAAAAACATTTTCTTTTTCTCTCTTGAAGTTAGCCTACATGAACATAAGTCGGCCCCTCTCCAAAATGCATGCCTATTTAAGCATGGTCAAACTAGTATAAATATATCATATGACTCCTCAATTTTCTCATCCATCTCAGCAAGGAAGCGAGGAAGGAGATTGGACTTAAGGTAAAAAAAGGACAAGTTCATAGTTCATGAACTAAGAGGGAAGGGAAAATAAGAATTTTTAATTGTTATATTTTTTTTGCATTTGGGTTTATTTGTAGAAATTATGATGTATATTTTCAACTACTCATGAAATTTTAATCAAAATCACAAGGCACAAACCTACTCTACTGCTTTGTGGACTTCAATTCACAATTTAAAACATCATTCACAAAGATGAAATGAGAAATAGATAACATGTACACCATCTTTCTAGGGGAAATCAATCTTCTAAAAACCCTTTTTCCTTCTTGCTTTAATCTGATGAATAGAGATGTATTACAATTTCTAGCTCGATTTGTGTTCAATTTGTAAGTGAATAACCTCTCTCTTTGCTCATTGATAACCTCTAACATAGACTTAGTCAATTTCTATCTCTTCTTGAGTTCCAATTTTCTTACGTAATTCCTGAGGAAAATAGGCCCCTATTATTTAGGAAATTCCTCTAAAATGATTGCACAATTCCAAAGGTTGATCATTTGACTGCATGCAACACATGTACACTCAAGACTAGTCTATAAATGATGTTACACTACCTTGGAATCTCCACCACAACTGGAGAACTCGAATTCTCTGCATGCACTAGTTATTTTGGGTTGATTGATCACTGATTTAGACTGAAGTGTCATTGCACAACTAACCTTCCACTAGTTCCTCCAATAGTTATAACTAGTTAAATGGAAGCAACTTTAAATAATTTACCTTTATTGCTACAAATTAGTGACAAAAATGCTTAACTAAAATCTATCTCTTCTACCTTGAATTTACTGAGCTAATTGAGTGAGAAGATCCATGTCACCTTAGTTAACTGCATCCAAGTTTTCTGCTGATGTGGAAATTTGAATTTTACGTAATTTTACCAAGGGAGAATCAAATTGAGAATTTCTTGTTGCATTTTTCAACACTCCCTCTTAGAAAGAAAGGGATTATCAACCACCCCTATCTTGAACCTATGGAATTCGAACTTACATATTGAAAAATCCTTTGCCAAAATGGAAACATCTTGTTCCTCTCTCGAAATGTAATGTAGCAACATTATTCTCCTCTACACAGAGTCATGTAAATGGTGATACCAGGTATCTATATGCTTAGTGTGATCATGAAATACAAGATTATTAGAGAGCTTGATGTAGCTCTAATTATCACAATAGATCATAGCTGGATCCATCATCTTACCAAGTAGTACCACAAGTATGTTTCTCATCCAGATCGCCTCACATGTTGCCTGAATTTCACCCATGTATTATGCTTCTTCCAAGCTAAGAGCCACAAATATTTGCTTCTTGTTGTACCAAGAAACAACTATGTATCTAACACTGAAAATTCCACCCGATGTACTCTTTCATTCTGATGGAATCCCTGCCCAATTTTCATTTATGAAGCCACACAACTTCACTCCCTCTCTTTATCTATGCCTTAGTCCAAACTAGATGTGTCTCCATGGGTTTGAAACTCTCCATTTGGAATCTTTGTAGTATCTAATTTGCATACTTTCCTTGAGACGTAGATATTTTCCCATCAACTCTCCATACTTCCAACCCAAGGAAGTTGTCAATGAGACCCATTTCCTTCATTTCAAATTCACTTGCAAGATATAATCAACTTCTCATCACCGGTTAAAAAAAAATCATCAAAATATAAGACAATAATAAGAAATTTACCTTCTACCAAGATATGGTAGAGGTTTGCACCTGCTTCACTTTTGGTGAAGTCCAAGTCAGTGAGATAGCTATCACTCCTAGTGTAGCAAGAATAGGGTGCTTGCTTGAGATCGTACAATGCCTGCTTGAGTCCTCACACATGAGACTTCTGATAAAAGGTCTCAAAAACTTCTGGTTGCTCAATGTACACCTCCTCTTTAATAACCCCACTGAGAAATGTTGTTCTTACATCCATCTGGTGGATCTGCCACCCCATCTATGCATCTAGAGCAAGAATTGATCTAATGGATGAGTATCTTGCTACAGGAGAAAAGGTCTCCTCATAGTCAATTCCCTCAACGTGAGAGTATCCCTTGACCACAAATATGGCCTGATATTTCTCTATGTTTCCATATGCCTCCTGCTTAACCTTGAATATCCATCTCGAATACACAACTAATTTATCTGTTGGTCTTGGTACCACTTCCCAAACAATTTTATTTACAATGGATTCGTACTTTTCCACCATTGCATCAACCCATACATGTTGCTCTATATCTTCTTCAAAATGATATGGTTCAGTCTCTATAAGCCGAGTCATTAGATCCATGTAGTGATTGAACTGATCAGGTGACCTTCTCTGGCTATGCCAATTTAAAAGAGCTCCCAAATTATCCTTTGAATCTTGCATAACTATATCAACTTCCCTGGTCCCTTTTCTTCCTTCTATGGATGGTTCTACTTGAGTGGATGCCTCCACTCTCTACTCCTAAATTTGTGGCTACTTCGTAACTTCTCAATGCTCCTCATTTTGAGCTAAAATATCCTCCTCTAGTGGTGTTGGGAAAAATACTGAGAGGGGGAGTTGAATCAATATTTACAGGAATCACAATATTTTACTTTTCTTTTACTGATTTCTATACGTGACTTTGATTAGCCCAACTAGTATATGTACATAGATATCCTAACAAAAACTTGTGTATACTCAAATAACTTTACTATTCAGATAAATATTCAGAAACATTCTTTAGCCCAGATCATCAATTATGAATCAGGTAGTTAAGCAGTAAACATGTTCAGTAATAACATAATAAATCATCACACATGAACACTAAGATTTAAGGTGGAAACCCAATTTGGGAGAAAACCACTGTTGCTGTCATCTCTATCTTTAATATTTATTATATAGAAAACTACTTACAATGTTGTACTGATGTAGACTCATATTAGTATGTAGGCATATACCTGCAGAAGGCTGCAACCTTCTCTCATTCTTCAGCTGCTACTGGAAGGGTGCTCCAACCCACTAATCTCTTTTACCAGCTACTACTAGAAGGGATCTATAACCCACTGAACAGAACACTAGCTTCTACTGGAAGGAATCTTCTACTTCTATACTGAAGGCTTCAACCCTCAGATCTACTACAGACCACGTTTCATAAATTTTAACACTGGATCCAAAAACTTGAACACAACTTAAGATATAGATCAACACCAATAGCCATAAACCAAACTATAAACAGAACAATGGGATTATTGTAACCAAAACACAGTAATAAACCCAGACTTCTGAAAAAACATGCAGAATCAATTTCAATATTTATCATTCATCACATTAAATGCATGCACTACTTCACTTTACTGTAACCTGCATGTATACGCGCTTTCCTTCACACCAACCTCTGTATAGATCTATGTACATCGAGTTTTCAAAATTTGATCAGACTTAAAAATAGATCTGAGGCATTCATTCATACTCTTTCAGATTTACAGAACCCTTATTTAGTCAACATCATCCATCATATTTAATCACTTAGTAATTGATCATATTTGTACATAATCAACTAGCAGCATATACAATATTTAAACAACCCAGATCTATATGAAGACTTCATTGACAGACAATAAAAATATAGCACCAATAAGCAGATAACCTCTTCATCAAGGTTCAGAAAATCCTGACTTCCATATACGCTTTGTTGAAACAAACTCGCATATATACACGCTTTTACTGTGATGAACCAGCGTATAGATCTTTAAATATTAAGGACTGCAGAAATTTTCATATCAATTGAATTACTTAGATCATACCCTTCACTTCAGAAAACATGCTCCAGATGAAAAATCTAGACATCTTCCAAATAGATCAAGCAAATACATAGTCATTTCAGTTCTAGAAAACTTGATCCATCATTGTATTCATAGGTGCACCATTATTTCAGATCTATCAACAAACTAAAACCCATTTCATGTATACATACTTCAGAGTGAAGTACTAAATCAAAACCCATGCAAATCCACCCAATTTCACTATAATCTTCTTCTACTTACATAGGTTTAGCCTTTCCCAATACCATGAGCCAAAATCACATAGGTGCTGATGGTATTCTTGGATGGAATCAAATAGATGACGCATCGCTCAATACTATGGTCTAAAACCATGGTAATGACCCCTGGTATCATAAATTTAGAGCACAAAAGGAATACACTACTTTGTTCGTTCTTTTCCACATGTATACATGACTTTTCCTCCACATCAAGGATCCAACCTAGTGGAATTACATATTGAATCCACTACCTAGCCAAGTGGGTTTACATATTTGAACAATTCCATACATGAATCAATATGACAATATTCACAGCATAGGTCTCAACATGACCCTTATATCAAATTTCAGATATGAATTTTTATAACCAAGACCAAAGAATCTCAAAAGAGAGATCATTATTTAGCAACCAGCATAATGCCAACAAAGTAGTCTTCTCAGCAAGGCTAATTCTCCCCCTAAACTTCTGCATCCTGAAAACCTTCAAAAACCTAGTCATCAAAGCATCTTCATCAAGGAGATAAATATCAAATAAGGGAACTGTAAGATGAATACTAGAACAACAGAGTTTACCCATCAACACCCGAGGACAAAGATATGACACAGATTGTTCTGAAAGCTGACCCATAGATTTTATGTCATCAAAAACCATATATAGCTTTATACAGAGAACCTCGCATATATACATGACTCGTCTTTATGAAACCTGTGTACCAGATTTAATCTTCTAAAATCAAGTAGATTTGATAAGTGAGGCAGAGACAACTGCCATATTCTAGCTGAGATATTCAAATGCTACCCTGAGAAGAGGTTTAGTAATTATATCAACAACTTGTTCTTTGGAGGGAACATACTCTAATTTAACCTTTTTCTCAAGTACTTGTTCTCGTAAGAAGTGATACTTAATAGGAATGTGCCTAGTTTTAGAATGCATGACAAGAATTTTTGAGATACTGATGGTACTTGTATTATCACATAGTATGGATATGGAAGGAGAACATTTGATTTGAATATCTTGTAATTTATGCATCATCCAAAGAAGTTGTGTGCAACATGATTCGGCAACCACATATTCTGCTTCTGTTGTAGATAAGGCAATGGAACTTTGTTTCTTGTTGAACCAAGATTCTAATCGGGGCCCCATATAGAATGCACCACCACTAATTCTTTTCCAATCATCAATATTTCCAGCCCAGTCTGCATCTGTGTAAGCATGAAGAGTAAGATCAACATTCTTTGGATACCATAGAACAAAATCTTGATTTACTTGTAGATATTTGAATATTATTTTTACAGCCTAAAGATGTGACTCCTTTGGATTGGCTTGGAATCGTCCAACAATCCCAACTGCATGCATAATATATGGTCTAGTGCCAGTTAGATAAAGCAGAGTTCCAATCATAGATCTATACGCCAGTTGGTTTACCATGGGAGAATCATCATGAGAACTGAGGTTACATCTGCTGACCATAGGGGTGCTCACAGGTTTTTAGTCTTCCATTGCATACTTCTTCAGGATTTTCTTGAGATATTTTTCTTGTGAGAGAAATGTGCCATCTTTTTCTTATTGCACTTGTAAGCCAAGAAAATATGTTAGTTCCCCAAGTAATGAGATTTAAAATTATTTCTTCATAACATAAGCCAATTTATGGCTCATGGATTATTCATTACTCCCAAAAATGATGTCATCAACATACACAACAATGATTAACATTTTATCATTCTCATTTTTTGTGTATAAGTTACTGTTAGCAGATCCCTTTGTGAAACCTTGTTGTTGAAGATATTTTTCAAGACAATAGTACCATGCTCGAGGAGCCTGTTTTAGACCATATTGAGCCTTTTTAAGTTTGCAAACAAGTTTTTCATCATTTTCCAGAATGAATCCTTCTGCTTGTTCTACATAAATTTTGTCTTCTGGATCACCATTCAGGAAAGAAAATTTTACATCCATTTGATAAACTTTGAACTGTTGAAAACTTGAAAAATCAAGAAACATTCTTATGGCTTGAAGTCTGGCTATAGGTGCAAATGTTTATTCAAAGTCTATACATTCTTGTTGAGAATACCCTTTGCAAAAAATTCTATCTTTGTTTCTAATAACATCTCCATTTCCATTTAACTTGGTTTTTAATATCCAACTTGTTCCAATAACATTTTTATCATGAGGTCTTGGAACCAATTCCCAAGTGTTATTCTTTTCAATTTGATCAAGTTCTTCATTCATGACCTGAATCCAACATTCATCTTTACTATCTTGATTTACATTATGTGGTTCAATGGTGGATAAGAATGCTACATAACAAGGATATACTTCAATATTTCTTCTTGTTTGGACACATGATCCCTTTTCTCCCAATATTTGGGATTCTGGATGATTCTTTTGAACATACCTGTATGGAGCCTTTTCTGATATATCTTGTTATGGTGCTTCAGTGAGTTCTCCTTCTATATTGTTTTTATTTGATGAGGGGAAATATATATCATCATCATCTTCATTTTTTGTTATTTCCCTTTTGGGAGCAGTGAGATATTCATCAAATACAACATCAATACGTTCAAAAATCTTCCGACGTCTTTTATTGTGTCATTTATATGCTTTACTTCTAGAAGAGTAACCAAGAAATATTCCTTCATCTGCTCTAGGCTCAAACTTACCAAGTTTTTCATCATTATTCTTGATAAATAATTTCCTTACAAAAACTCTAAAATGCTTTACCGTGGGAATATTACCATACCAGAGTTCATAACGAGTTTTATCATTGTTTACATGAACATGAGCCTTATTGAGAATATTTACTACAACATGCGATTCTTCTACCCAAAAGGTATCAGGAGTCCTAGATTCATCAAGCATAGAATGAGCCATTTGCTGAGCTATTCTATTCATTATTTTTGCCATGCCATTTTGTTGTGGAGTTTTAGCTACAAAAAATTGTCTTTTTATGCCATATTGTTCACACAAATCAAAGAATTCATCTTATATTTATTCTCCTCCTCGGCCAGATCTAAGACATTTGATTTTTATATCTAATTCACTTTCAACCAAAGCTTTGAAGATCTTAAAATTTTCGAATGCTTCATCTTTATGTTTCAATAAACCGATCCAACACATTATAAAAAATTCATCAATGAATATAATATAGTATTGTTCTCCACGAGGTGATTCTTTCCTTACAGGACCACATAAATCAGTATATATAGTTGAAGAGATTTACTTACTGATCCTTCTTTGGCATTAAATTGCACCCTGGTTTTCTTACTGAATTGGCATGATTTGCATATGGTACTTTCAGATAGAGTAATGTTGGGTAGATCACGAACAAATTTGAGTCTGCTAGTTTTTCTTAATTGAGAGAAGCTCAAATGTCCCAATATTATGTGCCATAACCAGTTTTCTGTAGATTTACCTAAATATCATTTCTCTTGGCCACTTTTCAACATATACAAATTACTTTTTGTTCTTGTTCATTTTATTACAATTTTTCCAGTATCAAGTTCACGAACTACACACTCTTTTGAACTAAATACAACTTCATTCCCTTGATCACACATTTGACTCACACTCAACAAGTTATGTTTTAATCCATCCACATACATAACATTGTTAGCTTTAACCTTTTCTTTTATAAAAATATATCATTTACCCTTAATGATAGCAGGAGAGTCATCTCCTAAAGTAACATTCTTTTCCTTCTCTAAAGCATTGTATGAAAGAAGTTTCTCTTTATCACCTATCGTGTGTTTTGAGCATCCGTTATCAATGTACCATTGATTTTCTTCTCCTTCTGCAAATAAATCTATGCCACAAATTTCAAACTGTAAGTCCTTCTTTCTCCATACCTTGGAGCTTGTGGGTACATGTTCTTTTGGCTGAAGCTTGCTCCTGCATTCAAATTATTCATGTCCAAAGTTATTGCAAAATGAACATTAAATTTCTTCTTGAAGAGGAAATTTTTTTTTATAAGTATTCTTCTTTATTCCTATCTCATTTCTTTTATTTCTTGCTTATCTGGCCATGATGGTTTTGTATGCAACACATTAAGTAGAGTTATGAACAAAATTATGACATTAGAAACATTGTACATTAAAGAAGAAATTTATGTGATCATGGAACCTTCTATTGATCTTTACCTTTTGATCGATATTTTTTTTATTGTTCATCCTTGAATTGAAGTGGCCACGATATGTGATCATTGTATTTGTTCTTTTACTGAGTGACGAAGTGTTGCTGGCTGGCTTTAGCTACATTTAGATAGCTTGTTGCTGAAGACTGAGAAGATTCACCGATATATCCAAGACCTTTCTTTACAAGAGGATGGTTTTGTACCTTGATAATTTCATTTAAGGTTTTAGATCCTTTAGAAAATCTAAGATTTAAATTTTTTACTTTCTCAATTTCCTTTCTTAGACTTACTATTTCACATTCTAATTTCTCATTGTGGTTCTCTTTTTTTATAACTTGATTCTTTAGAGTATCTATGGATATTTTTTTCTCTTCCAAACATATTTTGAGTTGATTTATTTCTTCAATAAAGTCATTTTCTTTTAAAGCATCCATAAAAGTATCATTAGCCTCACCAATTTCCTTTTCAAATGACATGAGTAGTCTAATATCTTGATCACATTCTCCTTATTCACTATTTGATAGACCATCGGTATCTTCATGAGTATAATAACTTTTTCTATTGATAAAACGTTTCTTATTACCTTTTGCTAAATCTTTTCCCTTTTTATGATTACATTTATGAGGACATTTAGCAGCATAATGACCAACTCTTCCACACGCAAAACATTTGAAAGGAATATTACCTCTGAACCTTCTAGTGCCACGTTGAAGTTTCTTTACAAAATTTATCTCATCTTCTTCTAATAGATACCATGATTCTTTTTGTTCTTCCATTTCTTTTCCTTTTGTAGTAGCTCTAAAAGAAACATTTTTTGACTTCATGCGGACATCCTTTCCTCATTTCACATGCAGTCAGAATCCCATGAAGTTCAAAAATAGTAAGATTTTGTAGATCTTGCTTCTCTTCAATAGCAGACACTTTTGACTCAAATTTAGGAGTTAGAGATCTTAAAACTTTTTCTACTAGAGTGGTGTCACTTATGACTTCCCCAGATTTCTCATATGATTTACGATCTCATCTAGATGTAAAAAGAAACTAGCAATGTATTCATCATTAAGCATTATGAGTTTTTCATATTGAATTTTGAGAGTTTGGAGTTTAACACTTTTTACCTTGGCATCACCTTCATAGCTCAAAATGATTTTGTCCCATATCTCCTTTGTTGTATTTAAATACATAACTTTGACAAATTTTGATTCAGTCAAACTCCCCAATAATGCATTCACAACCTTTGCGTTAGTTTCATAGTTATTCATTGCTATTGGATCTGCTGGAACTGAGGCTGGATATTGGTAACCACCTTCAACTATAGCCCATACATCTACTCTAAGATACTGAAGATAAGATCTTGTCCTTGTCTTCCAAAATATCAAATTATTTCCAATGAAGAGTGGAGGTCTGATAGATGTTTTCACATATTTATTACTCATCTTATATGATCTTCCTTCTAGCGATTAAGCTTCTTTAGAAGGACCTGTTGTAATATTCCCAAATGGGAAAAGCAGGAATATAATGCAAAATGATGGAAAAATCGTGTTAAACATAATATAAAAGCAAGAGGAAAATATGGAGACCTTTCATTCATTATAAAAGCAGAAAAATATGCATAAGAAATGGGCCATAAGATGTACAATAATAAATAACAAGCCTCCAATGGAAAAAATCCTCAAAAAAGGTGCTATTACTATTAATCAAAATACCAGAACACTGCTACAACGCTGTATAAAAGGAACTACTACAACAAATGAATATAAAAAAAGATCATGGGCTGATATGTGCGTCAAAAGATATCTCCAATGCACATCTGAGCACTATACAACCTCCTTTGAAGAACCCCTCAAGGGTTTCAGCAAAACACCATGTACAAGATGAGAATCTAAGCCTAGGCCTGAAGATCCACTGCAAAATATAGATCTGGAATGTGTGGCTAATATGATATGATAAATAATGCAGCCTCCTCCAATAGACTCTCTAGATCAAGGGTTGACCCCTTCTCTAGAAAACCTCCTCTCCAAATGGTTTGCTAAAACCACCTTGTAACTCCTCCCTCAAAATAACGTAGATCTGGAAAGAAACTGCGATATAGGGGAAAATAAATAAGTGTCTTGATGCCAAGATATGAAAATATGCACAAGGACCTTCCTTACTATCCTCCCAATGGAAAGGAAGCCTTCTCCACTGAAAATATGTAATGAGGTGACCCAAATATGGTCTACACTACTGCAACTCCAAAAAAACTCAACCCTCAATAGGATCTGCGTTGTAGATGTAAGATGAAGCTTGGCATTAAGCGTGAAAGTGGAAAAATTTAGTACAAGACTCCTCCAAGAGCTTCTCAATGGAAGAGGTGGGATTCCCAATCAGGAACACCCAGTGCTAAACAACACACAATCTCAGCTAAACAGCTATAGAAAGCTATATGTCTAAACATACCATATATTCAGAAATATCATATACAAAAACATAATGAATATGGCTGCCATCCTCTTCCTTATATAATTTTTGAGCTTCAAAACCCTAAGTCCCATCCAATAATGACACCACTTCCATTCAATTCATCTCCATATAAAACTGTGTTTTCTTTCATTGAATGCCACTACTCCATGACAATGTTGCTGATTTGGTCAAAGTTGACCCAGTCAAGGTGTTATGGCCCCTTTCCACACTAAAAGGTGCTCAATTAAGCTTCCAAGATATATCCTTTTCACATTGGCATTGATTTTTTCAATTTTGAGGAGACTTATGGACCTCCATTGTACTCTTATTCATAAAACAAATCAGCAAAACAAAAATTAATATTCCAACTAGCTCATGGATAATTGGGAGTATTACAGTCCTCCCTTCCCAAACGTTTCTTGTCCTCAAGAAACTGACAAGGTAAGTGTTGTAGCTCTTCTCCTCCGTCATTGGTGACACTATCATGTGATAAGCTTCCCTCATAATCTAAGTGTCTTCCAACCCATCCCTCCTTAACATTATCCTCCCAAGTGCTCATGAGATGCAAATGATTCATCCCACAAGGAAGTAATAGATCCAATGAAACAAACATGGTTTTCCCAATGTTCTCCCTGAAACATGTAGCAAATTTAACATGGAGAATATCTCTCACATAGGGCACATACATTCTTCCCATCCTCCCTCCAATCATTCCCATAAAAAAATAAGCACATCATCAATGTATGGGATCAAAACTAAGTACATAAAAACAGAAATTTGGAAAAATGGAGGTGAGTCATAGTCCCACATGTGGAAACAACACAGTAAATCTCCTGAATACATCAGATAGTGATATGGTAAGTGGTTTCCCCACCACCTACTTTCTATCCAAGTCTTCTCACAATGGCTGGAAATGTGAGATATTTTTGGTGCCTTTGGAGTGCAACCAGAGTGATACAACATCTCCCTATATCCTCCAAGGGAGTGGCCATGTTCAGAAATTTTTATGGCCCAAAGTTGGCCATGAAGTTTATATGGAAGAATTCTCCTCCTTGGATATATGTCCTGCATATTCCTCAAATAAACCATTATGTACATAAGCATGTTCCTTACCAAAATTTATGCTCATACAAATGGAGTGGTGCATAGATAGATCCCCTCTCATTCCAAAAGAGGAAAGAGGTGGCTATGATAACTCATTCATTGAGTTGTGTCTCTCTTCCAATTGCACATAATTCATGCATCTTTGAAAATTTTGATATAGTTCCTCTTCAAAGCCTTCCCAAGTGTAGCTCTCCATGATAGTGTTGTAGGCCCTCATGGAATAAGTATGGCTAAAAAGGAATTCTTCATGTGCTCTTTGTAGAAACATCTCCTCGAGCTTGGAGGCTCTAACTAAGAGGATCCTACCATGATAGTAGATGACTTCTTCTTGGACTAAATAGCCCTCTTCATGTAGCTGGTCATCAAGTATCATGCATGTGAAAATATCTTTGGAATAATCCACCAACAATTGGGATTTCCAATATGGATCAATCTTCCATAGTGACAGTGCTGATGATCTATCACAAAGAACATCTTTCATATGGTTTCCCTTCTCCTTGACATCTCCCTTTCCAATGGTACTCATTGGGATGTTGCTACCCCCTCCTGGCTTCTCTTCTTGCATATGCTCATGCTCAAGCAAAGGTTGAAGCTTTTGGAGGTTAGTCTCTCATGGGAAGATATCGTCCATCCAAAAATTCTTGCATTTAGCCAAAGAATGCATGTGTGGCCACCGTTTTCTACCATTTAGGGAATATTTCTCTTCAATTGAGAACATATTCTGAGTCTCCATAGTCAGGGAATGGTCTCCTTGCACCATGATGGTGTCATCCTCTAGTCCCGCATCATTTCCTCTTAGTGCAGTATGAGATGTGAGAGTGGGTAATGATGATAGTGGGAGTATGTATCCCTCCTCCTTGAGGCTACCCAAGATTATCAACATTTTATCATGGTCTACTAATGCTCCCATTCCTCCTAGATCTATGAATGGTGCATCATGATGTGATACATCTCTCACCAAATCGGGATCAGGTGTTTTACCACAAGAGAATGATGTCTCACGGACCAATCTCATGTGCATAATAGATGGGACTATCATGTCTCTACTTCCACTATGAAAATCCAACTCTGTTTCTTGTATGGAAGTTTCATGACCTTTGGGTACCACTCTTATTGATGCAAGAGTCCCTCTAATTGGAGAAATTGCTCCATCCTCACCCCTTGGTGGTGGTGGATCATCTCCTGATATGCTGTGACCCCTCTCCTACTCTTCTTATTCTTCCTCTTCATCATCTCATAATACCTCTATGTAGTGTGCCTTTCCTGCTACACATTTATGTCCGAGTGCCCAAGATTCTTGGCATGTGAAGAAATGCTTCCTCCTCCTCAAATCTCTTCGGACATCATCATCAAGAGGTTTTTTGTATTAGCTCTCCTTTGAAAGAGGAGCCTTCTCATATTTTCCCTTTGATGGAAAAGAGGGCTTATATTGAATTTTTGCCTTCGCTTTTGGCAAGGCATATTGAAGATCTCTAGCCCTTTCAATGGCATCTTGAAGGGTAGTGGACTTGGTAGACTTAACCAACCCATGAAGAGGTTCATCTAACCCATCAATGAACATATGGACCCTTCTTGCTATAGATAAATCATGAACCATAACAGAAAGTCTCAAAAATACAGAAATATAAGTTTCTAGATTACCTAATTGTTTTAGCTTTATAAGCCCCCTGAATGGTGCTTCAGGATCTATTTTATCAAACCTCTCCACCAACCTCCTTGTGAACTCTGAATATGCAATCACATTGGCATGACCCAATGTAGACAAGCCATGGAACCACAAATCATGTGCGTCACCCTCAAGGTGCAACACTTCTATCTTAATGGCCTCCATTTCTAGAAATTTGTTCAACTGGAAGTAGATATCAAGCTTCTCTACCCATGATTTGGCAGTGCATTTAGATGACCCATAAAATTTGGGTAAGAAAAATCTGCCCATAGTGCGGTGTAGATCATGATTCTAAATGAATCCGCCACTTCTATTGTGATTCCTGGGTCTCCTATTTTTCTTGATTTGAAAAAACTCTTGAAAAATCAAGTGGTCCTTGAATATATGAGTTTGAGACTCATACTCCATGAAATAGTCTTCAAGGGATTCTTGTTTTTTAAACCCTTCATTTCCCACTACTAATAATGTAGGAATTGTAGAGCGTTGGGAAATGTGTTTCTGCTACACTAATTGATCACTCTAGTGATGAGAAATGTCGGAGCCTTCACCATGTTGAAATAATTTAGGGGATTCCATGTATCTATCCATTCTCATCTCCTTTATTTCTCTAGCAATGTCTTGCATAACTTTGAGAAGAATCTTAGGAAACTCTTTCTCTTCATCTTCTCCTACAGATAAAGGGGTTTTACCCTTGTATTCTATAATCAAAATTTTGATGTCTTATTCTTTGATAGCTCTTCTCTCTATTAGTAAGAGGATCTCATTCTTCAGATTACATGTTGTCTTTTCAAGATGCACAAGTTGTGCCAAGATTATGTTATGATACCATTGTAATATTCCCAAATGGGAAAAGCAGTAATATAATGCAAAATACTGGAACAATAGTGTTAAACATCATATAAAATAAAGATGCCAATATGGAGACCTTTAATTCATTATAACAGTAGAAAAATATGCATAAGAAATGGGCCATAAGATGTACAATAAGAAAGAACAAGCCTCCAATGGAAAAAATCCTCAAAAGAGGTGCTACTACTAGATATCAAAATGTTGGAACACTGCTAAAACGCTGTCTAAAAGGCACTACTACAACAAATGAATATAAAAAATATCATGGGCTGATATGTTCCTCAAAATATAGATCCAATACAAATCTTAGCACTATACAACCTCCTTTGAAGAACCCTTGAAGGGTTTTCAGAAAAACACCATGTACAAGATGGGAATCTAAGCCTAGGGTTGAAGATCCACTGCAAAATATAGATCTGGAAAATGTGGCTGATATGATATGATAAATAATGTAGCCTCCTCCAATAGACTCTCTAGATTAAGGGCTGATCCCTTCTCTATAAAACCTCCTCTCCAAATGGTGTGCCAAAACCACCCTGCAACTCCTCCCTCAAAATAATGCAGATCTAGAAAGAAACTGTGCTATAGGGGCAAATAAATAAGTGGCCTGATGCCAAGTTCTGAAAATAAGCACAAGGGACTTCCTTAATGTCCTCCCAATGGAAAGGAAGTCTTCTTGTTATAGCATCATTTCTCACCTTGACATGATTCATGATTTCTTTATGGCTTTATGGGCACCCATTCCTACAGACTTGGACAAATTCACTTAAAAACAGAGTAAAATCCTCCATACGCGACTATGCCCGTGTTTTTTCGCGTGTATACGCGAGTACAGCTAGACTTTTCCGCGTATTCCATTAAAATGATTAAAAAATATATAAAAAATCCCTAATTTCGCACTGGGTTGATGGTTACTCAGGTAGTTCAACCACCCCAGCCCGTGGCCAACTGTTTCCAACTGCTGAAACTACTTGGAGGGACTATAAAAATCCCTCATGTGTATGGCCTAAGAGAGAGAGAGAGAGTTATCATTATTATACTCTGTTGGTATTCCCTATCCAAGTCTGATTCCCGGTGCCTCCTGCACTTTCCCAGTTCATTGTAGGAAACCCTTGTTTCCTTGAGATATACATCCCTTTATATGTTATCTCGTATGCACCAGTTTGGAAGGAGTCTTAGCGAGGCAAGGGCTGGACGGATCCGGACGATGGTCTGCGAAGGCCTTGGAAGGATCAGGTGATCTCTCCTCTTGATTACTTTTGTACGTACTATTTATAATACAGAAGTATCATGCTGTTCCCAAAATAAACGTGTTAGTGTATGCTTTTATGTATGAGAATATTTGTTATACAAGCATTCATTATGATTTATTTAATGTTTTATATGAATCTCACTGACATTTAGAGTAGATATATGTTGTACAACCTGTCCTTTGTGCTGGTTTCTTCTTGTATTTCAGGTTAAGGAGGAAGGACGGTTGCAGGGAGTTTGGACTCCACGTGGATCTACTTCAAACGTAGGACCAACGGGTAAATCTCTCATTCTTCTCTATTTAGTTTTTCTGAACGTGCATGGTTGTGTGAGTCTCTGTTAAGTAGTACGCCCCTGCTCTGTGGAGGTTGTATCCCAACCAACCTCTAGGGTGTTAATTCCCCGAAACAGAACTGGCGACTCCACTGGGGATCACATTCTTGTGATTCTCCTGTTGGGTTGTTTCAGCTATTTGGTAGGCTGCCAACAGTTTTTCCTGTCTTTTGCAGGCCAGTTTGTTTTCTTGCAGTCAGTCTGAAGTCTTGGTATCTTTCCCAGGCTTGTCCTTTTGTTTTTTTTCATTATTTACCTTTTTATACGCTACTTCTTTTGCACACAGTCGCGTATACACGCGAGTTTGTCTGAAGGAAACCGCGTATACGCGATTTTCCCTTAGCACAGACGCGTATACACGCTGGTTGCACAGCTGTGAAGCCGCGTATACCTAGGCAGATTTTGAATTTTTAGGATTCTGGAGTTTTTGGTCCTTTTTGGCTGTGGAGGCCTGTGTCTACAGTGTCTCTGTACTTACTGTAGTGTGAAGGAAGTGGTTTCATGTCTTTTTTCTCTTTCGTTTGAGTGGAAACTAGTCTTTTGGCAAAAGTTTTGTTTTGGTGCTGGCACTTCTGGATTGAGTTCCAAGATCGCTTTCTGAGCATTCTTGGATGTTTTGCTTTATCAGAACAGAGAGCCTCTGCTCACTGACTCGCTCCTATCTTTGTGTTGTGCTTTGCATTGCGATTTTTTGCTTTGTTTTCGATTGGTTTTCTTGAGTTCCATAGACTAGGGTTTTGTTGCAATTTTCGAAGAACTTTTCTTTCTTCTTTGGAGTCTTTTGTTGCAACGATTTTGTACTATTTCTCTAGGCTGATTGGCTGAGTTTTTGGTCTTCCATTGCTCTTATTGATCTTGCTATCATTAGCTTTATAAGGTTTGGGAGCATTGTTGAAGTTTGTGCTTGAAATTCGGTCTCGTTTTGGCTTGGATTGTGATAGTTGTGCTTGGTCTTTTTTGAGCTCTTGCTTTATAAAACTGAAAAGCCCAAAAAACATTTGTTTTGCTTTTTGTTTTTGCATATCAAAAACTCAAAAAACATTGTCTCTTGTTTTTGTTTTTTTTGTTGCATTTTCATTTTCGTTTGGCCATATCTTTTGGAGCTTTTGTGAAGTTTCTTGCTTCTATTTTTTTGGCTTGATTTTGAGGAGAAGTAGTCATTTGGTTTTTTCTTCTTATTTTTAAGTGTTTTTGGGGTCTTATATTAAGAGTTCTTGTTTTCAAGAATTGGCTTTCTGGACAACAAAAGATGAGTTAAAACTGAAGGAGCTTTTTGGGAAATTTCACCTTGTTTTAAGAGATTTTTGCATCTTAGGATTTACATGCTTGTAGTGATTTGAATTAGGTGCATTGAATCATTTAGTTAGCTTCTTAGTTTTTGTGAGTGTGAGTTTGTAATTCGAAAAGAAAAATACAATTTTTAGTCTCGTAGAACCTGTATAGAGATTAATTTTCATCGAAAGACAAAGAACTGCATGTGCATGTAGTTAAGTTTTTATTAATTTCTTTTGCGTCAAAACACCATTGGTTTCATCTCCATATCCTTGTGACTTAATACAACAGCCCTTAAAATAAGCGATTTAATCTAAAATCAACTAGCAAGTTTTATTAAGTGTCAATCACCAACTAGCTAGGTTGTAGGGCCTTGGAATAGGTGAGTGGAGAGTTAACTCTCCAAGGCCGCTCAAACAAACATAGAAGCTGATTAATTGAGCGAAATCCAACTCTGTGAGGTGGATCGGGAAAGCTCTCATCCGAGAGTCAAGCGCGAGGGGAAGTGAAGGTTGAGAAGAGGGATACCCCCCCTCTGATTAGCTGAATCTGACCTCAAGACCGTTCCGCCCAGCTTCTGATACGGATTGGTGTCCATAGTTGCCGTTCCTAGGTTCCACACAGGTGACTGCGGGGGGGAATACCCGTGGTACCCGAGGCAGACGTCGCATCACTTTCAGCAGTACTTCTGGGGGGTGCCCTTGCGAAGCTTGGGTGCTTGAGCCGGCAAAGGCTGTCGTTAGGAGGTCGGCGTAACTGTTTCTGATACCTTCGCTAGTTGTTCTGGGCCCTAATCATCCCAGACTGCTTTCGGAAGGCCCTATACTTCGCTTTCCTATATTTTGGTGTCCGGTCCTCATCACCCGGAGCGGAAATACTTGGAGGCTGTTTGCTTGCTGTTTCTCAGGGATTTTTATTTTAGTGAGTGCTCTTTGCTCCTAGCTTGCCTAGCTTTTCACTTTTTGAGTCTAATATAATAAATCTATAAAAGTGGCTGATCAAGCGCCTCGACGTTCGAGGAGAATCCGGGGGTTATCTCCCGAGAGTGCAGAGCCTTCTTCGAGAAGGCGTAGGAGCGATTTAGCTGGTGGTTACCATCCGGTAGCGTCTGACGCTGTGGAGAGTGATCCTCCACAAAGATCTGAGGGTTTCGTTGCTGATTCCGGTGTCGGTTCCGAGAGGAGCGCTCCGCTCACCTCGCGAGTTATTTTTCCTCAGGAAGAAGATTTTCAAGTTGAAGACATACCTGAGCCTCCTGCTACAGGTCCATCTCCTCTTCCTCCTGATCATCCGTTTGTTCTTCAGTACGTCGGACCGGAGTCTGAGAGACCGCCGGATCTTCCATATCATTCTTATCTTTCGATGGCCACGACTGGGAACGCGGCTTCTACCGTGAGTGCTGCAGGCATTCAGACCCCTGCTTCTGTCGAGGCAGGGGGCACTATTGCTTCATCTTTGATTTCTTCTAGCACTGCTATGTTTGGCTCTGGGTTCACCCAAGCATATGCTTCTCATTCTGGTCCCTTCTGTTCAGGGATGTCCATTAGTGGAAATCCCTCTTTTTCCTTTTCCGCCGGTGCAGCTGGATCTACGCCCATGTCTAACATGGCTAGTGGATCAGCTTTGTTCCAGGGTTTCCCCTTTGGGACTGGGCATATTCCCAGTTCCAATCCTTCTTTAGGGTCGTTTCCTTTTACGTCCCAGACCCAGAGTTTCAACCCTTGGTCTGGGGGGCAAAGTTTGACTACTTTTACAGGATGGAATCCTGTCTTTACAACGGCTGGGGCAGGGAATCAGTTCTTCGCGGGTCATCAAGGGAATGCTTCTTTCCCTTCTTCGAGTGCTTATCAGTCTTTTTCTCCTCTGTCTAATGCATGGAACCCTTACCAGGGGCTTTCCTCTTCAGTCAATACTTCAGCGGGGGGAACTAGTCTGGGTTTTGGTAACTCGGCGTGGGGAGGAGGTTCTTCTCCGTTTTCTACGAGTCCTTTCTGGCAGCTTGGTGCCTCATCAAATCTAGGCTATTCTTTTCAGAATGTTGGAAATCCATCCCATCAAGGATGGAATTCTCAGGCTCCGCCTCGATTACCATTTCTGGCAACGTTAAACTTGCCAGACTTGTCGAAGTTAACTAATGACCCGATTCGGTATAGTCCGGGGTGGCCTTCGGTCCCAACCAAACTTCCTTCAGACATTCCAAAGTTTGAAGGTAAGAATGGAGAGGATCCGGCGGACCACATTACCACTTTCCACTTATGGTGCTCATCAAACTCCCTGATCGATGACTCGATTAGGTTGAGATTATTTCAACGCACCCTAACTGGAAATGCTGCCAAATGGTATATAGAGCTCACTGGGGGGCAGTTTCGCCACATTTGGAGAACTGGCTGTCACATTTCTTAACCATTTTCAGTTTCCTGTCAGATATGAGGCTAGGACCGAACTCCTGGCTAATTTTAAGCAGGATGAGGCAACTCACATTTCTGATCACATTCAGGAATGGAGGAGAAGGAAGAGGCTTATCAAAGCCCATATTCCAGGTGAATTCCTTCTCGAGTGGTTTTTGAAATCTCTGCAGTCAGACATTTCAAAGGATGTATCCCTATCTGGGGTATTTTCAGAGGAGCAGGCCATTTTTAGGGCCCAGCAGTTAGAGTTGATCTATTCTCGGTCTGGGATGCTTTATAAGTATTTACCCAATGCTCCTCGCTCCAAATTTGATTTATCGAAACCCAAACCTGGTCTGCATGGTGACAGGCTTGTCGGATCGGTCAATAGTAGTGCAGCCAGCCTGCTTTCTCAACTGCAGCAGTTGTCTTTACAATCTGCTCCTTCTGGTCAGGCTGTGCCTGCTGATTCATCACCTTCCCAGTCTTTGTCCATAAATGTTGTCCAAGCTTCCGATCCCAAAGGAAATCAACAATCCGATGGGAAGAAGAAGGGACGAAATAACAAGAAGAAGGGCAAGAACGGGAAAGGCAATGCAAATAAAACCAACGAGCGTGTTGGTGAGGGTCAAAAGGAGAAAAAGAAAGTGAAGTTTCCGTGCAAGCTTTGTGCTGGAGACCATCTCACACACCTTTGCCCAAAAATTCAGGATGCTCAGCGCCTGTTATCCCAGCAGGGTTCTTCTAGTTCCCAGGCTGTGCTAACAAACCCTTTTCCCCAAGGGCAACAATTAATTGTTGGCGCGAACCAAAATCCTGGGGCTTCCTCTGGAGGTACTCAGGAAGGGGAAATTCCATCGAATATCTTTATGATGAGTGCTCACGTGGATGTCGCTACGAGATCCCGTGATTATGGCGGAGAGGAATCTTTGAAAGCTAAGGAAGTTCTTGATGCTACTGAGCCGCTTCATATCACGAAGCCAACTGTCGAGTCTATGCCTCGGATACCGAAGGCATCCTCTAAGCGGTCAACGATTAATCCGAACATGAGGGCTGCCCAGAACTACTCGATTGTAGAAGATCTGGCGCAAAGTCCTTGTGCTATGTCAGCTTTAGAGGTACTCCAGTCTTGTCTGGCTCAGCGCAGTGCTTTGCTCACTGCCATTGGGGCGGTTGATCCGAAAAATTCTCTTCTGATTACTTTTGATATGACTAACTTTAAGAAGAGACTTCCTCATCATATGGCCTTCCATATTAAATCATCCGTAGACTCAAGACTAATATTCTTCGTACTATTGTTGGATGAGGTGTTTACTCTGCGTGATGTCTCTCGCATGTTGGAAGACACTTGACTTTCCCAAAGTCGTCTCCATCTAGATCGTTTTTAATGCATTCACATGCAGTCATTCTCACAAAAGCCCCATATTGTCCCGGCTTTGCCCATCCGTGTTGGGGGCAAACCGTTAACATAGAGTGAGGTAGTGATGCACTTTGACTACAACCTTCTGCTAGGGAGAGGAACCGGATAGTGAGATGGATGCGATTGCATCCTCATTATTTCGAATTGTATGTTTCCCCCACGAAGGAGGATAGTCACGGTGGACTCAACCGGACTCCGTCCTCCCCGCAGACTGATGCGCCTTCCGACTCATCTCGTTCCTAAGTTGATAATGCTAAGGCGCTCGTTGAGAATCTAGGAGTTGGAATGTATTCTTCCCCGATGGGTTCTTTCTTCATCTTCTCCTAAGGGGTGTCTATTAATTTGTTTCGTCCTCCAAGGCTCCTCGAAGAGAGTCTTTTCGAACTTCCATTATTTTTCGTGACTCCTTGACCTTACCCTCCAGTCAAAATACATCGAGGAAGGGCAAGTGGGTGGAATGGCATTCCCCATTTTCGGCACCGAGAGCCTATATCACCGTTGTTGACACGTTGGCATCTGATCCAGCCTTCCCTTTCTCCGAAGAGTTGATGGTGATGGCCCGGCTTGGACGCTTACTTTTCCGCCTGTGATTGTCTGGGAGTACTCACTTCCTTCCATTCAAGAGGCCATCCGAAGCGATGAAAGGTATAGATAGACCGTGGGATGACTTGCATCATCGGTCTTACTTTCACTCCGGGGACTTGAGCGAAGTCGAAACAAGTTTTCCAAGTCTCCGCCCCCGGACCTCGTTCACCTGGCCTTTGAGTCTTTAAAGACCAAAGACAAGCTTGAGGCCAAGGAACATGGTCATGGTCTTCCGATTATCCCTTGAACATCTCAGGAATCCCAACACAGAACGTTTACTGAGTCACTGCTCCATGAAGAGGTTCAAATTCTATACCCGAGCTCTTTCAAAGAGACAGGGATGTTTTTGCTGTCTTATGAGGAAATGCCCGCATAGACCCATCTATCGTCCACATGAGATCAAGACGTATGAAAACGCCAAGCGTCAAGCAAAAACTTCGTCCTAAGCATCCTAGGGCCATAAAGCACTATCAAAGCTGAAGTTGAAAAGTCGCTAAGGCGGATTCATTTTTCCAGCCTTCCCACCGAATGGCTTCAAACTCGTCTCGTCGATAAAAGCAAGGAACGCATTCGTAGTGTGCACTGATGAGATCAATAAGGCGGTCCTAAAGATAATTACCTCACACCCTTCATTGATCGATTATTGACGAACAAAGTCGGCACGAGATTTTTCTTCATGGACGCGTTTCTCCCGGTTATAATCAAATTACTATCCGCTCCGAAGATCAACATAAGCCGGCGCATTTATTTGTCCCCGGGGTACGTTTGCATATAAGAAAACAGCTTTGGTCTTAAAAAATGTCGGAGCTACCTTTCACGGCCATGTCTTATGCTTCACGTATATCAAGAAAATATCAGGGTATATGACACATCTTAGCTGTCATTCAGTGTGATGGACTATCCAAGGTCACCCTGTGGTTTGAAAGATGCCGTTTTGCTAAAATTGCTTAACCGAACACTAGGCAAGCCATGTGTAACATCCTAATTTTGCCTGGATTTATCACTAGGAAGGGATGGTGTAGATTCCTCTAAGGGCTGAGGCAATACTTCTATTGTCTCCGTCTTCAATCCGCCACCAAAGTCTCATAAAGTCCACTTTTCTGGAGGTTTATCGTCAACTAAGGCCGAGATTACAAAGGATATATGAGATTGTTGAAGAAAGGAGCCTTTTTCTTGGGACTCACTACGCTCAATCGCTCATTCGATGCCTTGTGCTGGCATTGACTCCTCTGCCTGTATTTAGTCCACCCATTATAGCAAGAGATCTTTATTTGTATCTCAAGCCATGCTAGTAATCTACCACTCCATGGTTCCTCGGCTCCGTATATATGCCTATTGTTAAAAGAGTGATACCTGTGAATGAGAATCAGGACCCACCTCATACACTGATAGTAGGCATTAGCTCATGTTGCCCCATGTCAGTGGTGCAAAAGTACCAGATGGCATTATTCTTCAAGAAACTTATACCTAAAATGGCCAATCCATTTCAGCTATTCCCGCAGGCGAGTGATTTAAAATATAATGATGATTCAGATATTACAAGAATTGACTGAGAGTCTATGTCTGCCAAACGTCATTAGACTATGAATTGATTCTCCGAGTTACTATGGAGAGGGGAGATGTATTCATATTGTCCTTTCCACTTGGAACACTGTTTTCTCAATCTTCTGGCACAAGATCCTTGGTATGGGGATACTATTGTGTATTTCCGCATCATAAGCCAAATATGAGCATCGTAAGTCGCTGGCCACTAGCTAAGAATTATCTAATTATTGGTGATGCTTTGTACCGCCGAGGGGTTGACCAATCCTAAGACGCTCGCTAACTTTCGAAGAAGTTGAGGCTGCTCAATGATTCTCACAAGGGAGCTTGTGGGGGTCATTTATCGTGGCTTGCTGCGGCACCAAAAGCATTTTGCGTGCCGGATACTGCCCTCGATTTTCGGGGGACACGGAATCGTCAAGAAGTGTCATCCTTGTCGTGTAGACCTCGGAAAATGCGCGCTCATCTCGGGCCCGCTTTTTTCCACAAGTATCGTTGACCCTACAAAGTGGGGTATTGATTATACTACTTGTAACCCGCTCGGCAAAAGGTCATGTGTACATTATCATAGCGAGACTACTTACAAAGTGGTTTGTGCTACGCCATTTTGGGAACGATGTAGAGATCTGCACTTTTTCTTTTCTCAACCAAGTTATCGTCGTTTCTTTAAAGATAACAGAGATTGCTATCGACTAAGGCGGCTACTTTTCATATGATGGTTTATTAGCTTTAAATTGGGTTTCTATATCAATTTACATATCTCAAAGGTACTGGCAAGTGGTTGTGAATAACCTTGGTGACAATTCTTCAATTATAATGATAGCAGATCCAATTGCAGACATGTTGTCCTGCACTTTGGGAATACAAGATACGCTAAAATCGCATCACATCGTCAGTTTAGTCCACGGGTGGAATTCGTATTTCCTAATACGTTGTATTCTTCCTTAAATTTTCATTTATATTTTCCGACATCACGGTCCGTGCAGCGGTTCTTCATCCGGAACATCTTGACGAGCAGCGTCAGATGCCGCCATTGAACAGCTTGAGATAAACCAGCAAAGGTCTGGCGACGTATACATGTTGCCTAGGTCTTTCCGAAGGTGACCCTTTGCTCTTTAGTCTATGCCCAAGAAAGATTAAAGGTGAGCAATCGTATGTATATGGCCCCATTTAAAAAGTCCCTGAAGGAAAGGAGGTGCTTTTATA
Organism: Pinus albicaulis; assembly: GCA_034641835.2. Classification (NCBI taxonomy): domain Eukaryota; kingdom Viridiplantae; phylum Streptophyta; class Pinopsida; order Pinales; family Pinaceae; genus Pinus; species Pinus albicaulis. The sequence goes on along the minus strand of CM076572.1, from coordinate 360,055,784 downwards.
ATTTGTTGACTTTATGGAACGATTATTTGTTCAAAATGGGCTTTCCATTTGAAGAAGTATTATGCCCAGGCTTCTACCGCATCTTGCTTTTGTGGGATATATTGATAGTTTTTTCTTTGTACATGACTGGTTGATTTTTCGATTTTGACGAGGTGATGTTGACATGTTTGCAGTTGTGTTGACGTCATGAGTCATTTTGGTTTCGCCATGTTAGCACACTCCAACTTAGCTTCCGGCGCTTGGGTGCTTCATTATCCTTCCCACAACGGCGGCGGTATCAAGAGGAGTTCCGTATTGGTCCGCCTAAATAAATTCAGTAATACACCTGCAATATTCATCACTTTAGTAATGATTTCAACATCTGGTAGTTTTCTTTGGACTCCAAATGGTGGTGTCGCAGCTTGAACAACACCATTTAACAGATCCATTTTTATTACGACAGCCTTTATAAAATGCTGAGTTACAAATATTTCAATTTTTAACATTCATTCATATTCCTCGAAATGCATAATTGGTTTAAGTTTACTCATTGGCTAATCAGTTTTTAATGTATATTAATTAAATCAATACAATAAATTCTAATCGACTAAAACATCATATTTGATACATTTAATGCGATCACATCATTATCGCTTGTATATATATCATCGCAGATGTCAAAAACTTACAAATTGGACTCATAATTCAAAGATAAACCTAAAATAAGGCTCCATCATACCTACCAAAAAAGAATATACACATCAATATAAAATATCACCCAGACTGCCTGGGCCGTATCCGAGAATAAACGTAGTGGCCGGCGTGGACAGCTCAACGAAGTTCACCTACACCCCATTTGACGTCGCCAAGTCCTCCGAAAGCCGAGACGTATACCGCCTCTTCCAAGTTTTTCCGATGACCGAGTGTCCCTTGCCAACGTCATCTACCACCATGAAGGCCAGACGGCGAGCCCCTCAGATCGAATCGTCCAACATCTCAAACATGATCATTTTCGAATTGTTACGACAGAACCAATCCAAAAACATGTTTTTTTTCGTTTTTTTCAGAGGAGCCGAAAACGCAAAAAATCAGAAAGGAAAAATTTTTTGCAACCACCGACCGCTTTCCCATGTCGAGACCGGTGGAAGCATTAGACTGGATCTCCCCGAAGTCCATCCCCGTGCGACAGGGATAGTCGCTCCATCATAATGACCGTTCTTCTCCACTATAGGAAGAACTCATCGTCCGTGTGTTCGGGCACCTCACTCAGCTTCGCGCTTCCTTCGACATCATGTCTCAACAAAAAATTCTGGTCCACAATACGAGAGTCGACATTTACCCGCCCCAAAGTCGGAACTCTCTTCAAGAAGAATGTTGTCAGAAATGGTCCCATAGCCAAAGTGTTTTGTCTTGCTTCGCTTAATGAGGTCACCGTTGTTTCCCATATCTGAAAGAGGTGGTCGTGTGCACCAACTATACATACGAATTAAGCATCCTCACAGCTATATGCCTTTGCCATAGCCCCTGATGCTCCATGTAGGAGGCAGACTCGAAGCAATTCGCTTGAAGGTGAACAGGAGGACTTTGAAAACTCTATATTCTGGTAGCAATCTGCGTTTCCAACCTTCTTGGAATTATTCACGGAATATATTTGGACATAGTCACGCCAACTCCTCCTGTGGGTTTGCAGTTCATCGATTTCCTCCTTAGAGAGTCCAAGATGAAACAGATATCTTCCACTTCTCATGCGTAGTGGCATCCGATCACTATGAAGCAACTCGGGATCCGGTTCAGCATTTACTATACTTGCCAATCGAGACATTACTTTCATATTGGGCATTTTGAAGAATTTGAACAACTTACGCTTTGAGGACATTTTGTAGTCGCTACGATCCCCGCATGACCTCTGGTCTATTGCGCTATGCTCACGTTCCTCCATGAGATGGTTATCCCGAGAAATTTCATCAAAATTTGCATTAGAAATACCTTTTTTGAATGACTGTGACAATGCCATTTTCCCCGTGCACAATGTTGTATACGCGACTTTCACATTGAACCCTTTTCGTATGCTACAGATACGCATTTTTTAATAAGGGTTTTCTAAAAAATCATTTAATTTTAATTTTCAAACGATAAAATAACAAATGTGATGATTAAGGAGCCTACTTGAAGTTTTCGCCGAGTTCGACGGCCAGGTTGTCTCGATTTATTGGAACAAGTTTTTTAGCTCCGCATTTTTCAAATCAGCTATGCAATAATGAAACTAACTGGTGAGGCACTGTGAGATGGTATAAAATTGGAAAATTTTCGCAAAAATTTCCTTATGCTTATTTTTTTCGATCTACTTTATGTCAGAGCAAACTTGATTGCTTGGAAGTGCCTAGTTTGGTATGTTTCCAGGTACATTTTGATGATTTTGAGACTTTTCCCGGTTTTTCATCCGTGATTTCCGACTCTTCACGGCAGGTATATGATCTTCACTGGCATATAGGTTAGTGAATCACTTTCCGTTTCATCTTGCATTCTAGCCTCCATACTGATCACTTGCCTTAGGGTCGATCCCATCAGGTCATGAGTATTACACCCTTTTCACTCGCCGATTTTTAATCATGACTTGATGGTAGAGCCTTCCTTTACATGGGCTTCCTAGTTAGTTCCTCGCTATCACTTGTTGCCCATGCTGCTTTTTATGTAGGCTCGGGAGTTCTCTTTAGTCCCGCCATGTCTTTCGTGTTGAAGCTTCATTCTTCTCCTTCATCACTTATCATTTTTCTGGCTTATACCCTAGAGGCTCCCCGGTGTCGTTAAGTTGTATTACTGCATTGCATATTGGCTACTTGTTTATCCTGGCCTTTAGCCGGCTTCATTTGGACTCGATGTTTAAGCCAACTTTTGACCTTGACTTTCTGTACAAGTTAACCATCGCATGCACTTAGCTATCACGACTTGACACCTTTGTACCCATGGATGGAACGTTCCTCTGAGTATCACTGACCAGTTTTCGCCACCTTGCATTGAGCATAGGATTGTTCCAAACCCCGGAACTAGTGCATCCGCTTTCTTGATACTCGTTCTATCCATTGTACCATAGCATTCTTTTATTCTTTTTCAGGCTTATTATGAAAAAGACAAAAAAATTAAATATAACAAAAAGAGCGGGAACGGGATGTATCTTAGTTATTTTGATGGCAGTACAGAGTCAGTTTGTCGCCCTTGAACAAAGCACATATACTTATATATATTTCCTTCATTTGGGATGGTTCTAGTTTTGACCTAGGTTCAACCTTTACCATGTTTCACTTGTCAGTTCTCCCCCGGTTGGTTATATCTTCCAATCATATGGAGAGTTTGTTTTGCCTCCTGTAGGACAGACTTATACAGTGTCACTTTTTACTGCCATGGTCATCACAGAGTCGTGCTTTTGTTCAAGGGAAGTCTAGCCTGAGTCGGCCATTCTGCGGTGTCTCTTGACTCATTATTCAGTCGGCCTTCCCGGTCTTTTCAGTATCATGTTCTATCTCATCAGATGTTTTGATCTTCTGCTCGTGCTGGTTTGAGAAGGTCTCCATTGACTTCTTGCCGGCGGGTTTGTCTCTTATCGACTACGACACATTGCTCTGAGAGCAAGCCTAGAGCCGCACCTTGGGCCTATTTCCATTATTGATAGGTGACCTCGTGCTCAGCATTTGATCATCATCATGGGTCTTTGACTGAGTGGTTTCCCCCGTGTTCGACGTCAGCACACATTATCACAGTTGGGATTCGTGCAGTACCTTGATTTCCATTTGACCCTATCGGTGGATTTCTCGCCTCTGTGTCAGCTTTCATTATTGGTTGGTTCAGAGGGTTTCTTCCGTGCGCTAGCTTCATCTTGTGCACGTCGGAAATGTACTTCGGTTTTGGTTCCATCACTCTCCTTCGTCCGATTCCTTCCAAATCTTGGCCTGCGGGTTACACTCGCGCTGGACTGATGTGGGATGCCTTAATGCCTTCCTTCCACCAGATCTTTTCCCATCGACTCCGACTCATTGCTCTGGGAATAAGGTCTAGAGTCTTTTTGTCAGTACCTTAGGGTTTGCAGTCATCAGTGGCAGACTCTTCGCTATCGACAGTGGGGATTCATCATTGCCTCGTGATTGGTAGATTCTTTCAAGTGTTCGACTTCAACTCATTCATTCGCACTTGTTAGATTGTACTGGGGCACCTTGACGCTCATTTTCATTATTGGTGGGTTGTCTCGCGTTGGTTAACGGTATACATCATTGACCGGTAATCCAACGATTTCTCACATGGTCAACTTCAGCTCATTTATTCTGATTGTGTAGAATTGTGCCATAGTGATATCGGTGAAGACCTCGGGTTGCATCAGCATTTCTCGGTTCACTTTTGACAGTCCATTCAGTTTCTGCCAGTGATGTCGTCCACCCTTATATGTTGCAGTTCAGTACAGCAGCATCCTATATGTTGGCTCCCGAGTTGCGTGATTGCATCTTTTGATCCACCTCTTATGATCCCAGATTTGGAGATTCGGGGCTTACTTATTTGATCGTACATCCAGCTTGCACCATCTTTTGATCAGCCTTTCTATATGTGATACTTCGACATCGATTCCGACTTGTATTTCTGCCCGCTCGTATGATTCATTATGAACTTACAAAATTTGGCCTATACTTGTATACATGTTGGATCTATTCAGTACTTTCTATATGATGTATTTTTGACCGAGCATGGGTATGCCCGCCTCAGCATGAGTTGACTCTCTGTTTTCTTTCATTGGTTTTTGGCAGGCTGAAATCTGGTGAAGTCCTCTCTTGTCCTTGCGAAGTCCTTTCTATGTGCATAATACATTTCGGCCATCATGTACCCCTTCTGACCTCATATATTAGGGGGCATCTGTTATAGCATCATTTCTCACTTTGACATGATTCATGATTGCTTTATGGCTTTATGGGCACCCATTCCTACAGACTTGGACAAATTCACTTAAAAACAGTGTAAAATCCTCCATACGCGACTATGCCCGTGTTTTTCCGCGTGTATACGCGAGTACAGCTAGACTTTTCCGCGTATTCCATTAAAATGATTAAAAATATATATAAAAAATCCCTAATTTCGCGCTGGGTTGATGGTTACTCAGGTAGTTCAACCACCCCAGCCCGTGGCCAACTGTTTCCAACTGCTGAAACTACTTGGAGGGACTATAAAAAGCCCTCATGTGTATGGCCTAAGAGAGAGAGAGAGAGTTATCATTATTATACTCTGTTGGTATTCCCTATCCAAGTCTGATTCCCCGTGCCTCCTGCACTTTCCCAGTTCATTATAGGAAACCCTTGTTTCCTTGAGATATACATCCCTTTATATGTTATCTCGTATGCACCAGTTTGGAAGGAGTCTTAGCGAGGCACGGGCTGGACGGATCCGGACGACGGTCTGCGAAGGCCTTGGAAGGATCAGGTGATCTCTCCTCTTGATTACTTTTGTACGTACTATTTATAATACAGAAGTATCATGCTGTTCTCGAAATAAACGTGTTAGTGTATGCTTTAATGTATGAGAATATTTGTTATACAAGCATTCATTATGATTTATTTAATGTTTTATATGAATCTCACTAACATATAGAGTAGATATATGTTGTACAACTTGTCCTTTGTGCTGGTTTCTTCTTGTATTTCAGGTTAAGGAGGAAGGACGGTTGCAGGGAGTTTGGACTCCACGTGGATCTACTTCAAACGTAGGACCAACGGGTAAATCTCTCATTCTGCTCTATTTGGTTTTTCTGAACATGCATGGTTGTGTGAGTCTCTGTTAAGTAGTACGCCCCTGCTCTGTGGAGGTTGTATCCCAACCAACCTCTAGGGTGTTAATTCCCCGAAACACTTCTCCACTGAAAATAAGTAAGGAGGTGATGCAAAGATGTTCTCCACTGCTGCAACTTGCAAAACAACTCAACCCTCAACAAGACCTGCACTGTAGATGTAATATGAAGCTTGGTCTTAAGCCTGAAAGCGGAAAATTTAGTACAAGTCTCCTCCAAGAGCTTATCAATGGAAGAGGTGGGATTCTCCCTTAGGAACACCCAGTGCTAAACAATACACAATCTTCGCTAAACAACTAGAGAAAGCTATATGTCTAAACAGACCATATATTCAGAAATATCATATACAAAAACATAATGAATATCGCTTCCATGCTCTTCCTTATATAATTTTTTAGCTTCCAAACCCTAAGCCCCATCCAATAATGGCACTACTTCCATGCAAAACATCTCCATCTAAAATTGTGTTGTCTTTCATTGAGTGCCACTTCTCCATGACAGCGTTGTTGATTTGGTCAAAGTTGACCTAGTCAAGGTGTTCCAGCCCCTTTCCACACTAAAAGGTGCTCAATTAAGCTGCCAATATATATCATTTTCACATTGGCATTGATTTATTCATGATTAAGGAGAATTATGGACCTCCATTGTCCTATTATTCATAAAACAAAGAAAAAAAACAAAAATTAATATTCCAACTAGCTCGTGGATAATACCAATTGTTGGGAAAAATACTAAGAGGGGGGTGGGGGGGGAGGCAGTGAATCAGTATTTACAAGAATCACAATCTTTTACTTTTATTTTACTGATTTCTATACGCGACTTTCATTAGCCCAACTAGTGTATGTACACAGATATCCTAACAGAAAATTGCGTATACTCAAATAAATTTACTGTTAAGATAAATATACAGAAACATTCTTTACCCTAGATCATCAGTTATTCATCAAATAGTTAAGCAGTAAACATGTTTAGTAATAAAAAAATAAATCATCACACAAGAGCATCACACATGAATACCAAGATTTAAGGTGGAAACCCAATTTGGGAGAAAACCACCATTGTTTTTGTCTTTTTCTTCAATATTTGTTATATAGAAAACTACTGACAATGTTGTACTGATGTAGACTCATATTAGTACAAAGGCATATACTTGTAGAAGGGTGCAACCTTGTCTCGTTCTCCAGCTCCTACTGGAAGGGATCTCCAACCCCCTGATATTGTTTACCAACCACTACTGGAAGGGAGATACAACCCCCTGAACAAAACACCAGCTTCTACTGGCAGGAAGCTTCTACTTCCATACTAAAGGCTTCAACCCTCAGACCTACTACAAACCACGTTTCATAAATTTTCACACTATATCTAATAACTTCAACAGAGCTCTATATATATATATATATTAACACTAATAGCCATAAACCAAACTTTAAACAGAACATCGATATTACTCAAACCACAACAGAGTAATAAACCCATACTTCTAAAACATGTAGAATAAATTTCAACCTTGATCATGCACCACATTAAATGCATACACTACTTCACTTTATTGTAACCTATGTATATATGTGCTTTCCTGCACACCAACCTACATATAGATCTGTGTATACTGAATTTTTAGAATTTGATCAGACTTAAAAATAGATCTAAGGAATTCAGTCATACTCCTTTAGATTTACAGAACCCTTATTTAATCGACATCATCCATCATATTTAATCACTTAGTCATTGATCATATCTATACATAATGAACTAGCAGCATATACAGTATTCAAACAGCCCAGATTCATGTGAATATTTCATTCACAGATAGCATAAATATAGCAGCAATAAACATATAACCTCTTCATCAAGATTCAGAAAAACCTGACTTCCATATGCATTTTTGCTTAAACAAACGCGTGTGTATACGCACTTTTACTGTGACGAACTAGCACATAGATGTAAATATTCAGGACTGTAGAAAGTTTCAGATCAACTGACTTACTCAGATGATGCACTTCACTTCAGTAAACATGTGCTAGATCATAGATCTAAACATCTTCCAAATAGATCAAGAAAATACATAGTCATTTCAATTCTAGAGAACTTGATCCATCATTGAATTCATATGTGCATCATTATTTTAGATCTATCAACAAACTGAAATCCATTTCATGCAGATATACTTCAGAGTGAAGTGTTCAATCAAAACCGATGCACATGCACTCAATTGCACTATAATCTTCTTCTCCTTATATAGATTTAGCCTTTCCCAATACCATGATCCAAAACCACACAAGTGCCGATGGTATTCTTGGACAGAATCAAATAGATGACACAATGCTCAATATTGTGGGCTAAAACCATGGTAATGACCCCTGATATCATAAATTTAGAGTGCAAAAGGCATACAGAACTTTGTAGTTTTTTTTTTCGCGTGTATACAGCACTTTTCCTGCATGAACTCACGTATAGAACCTTAAATATGTGTTAGGGTCCCGTGATTTAGAAAATTGGTAGACCAAATGCACAGGATAACATGAAACCAATCTTTGGAGTCCTAGGAGCTAGCCTTCCTAGACTTAGAGAGTTCTCTCTCTATTAGATGCAAAGGATGTGTTCTTGTTTGCTTTAAGTGGTTGATTTTAGGCTAGTTGTTAAGTGTAGGGTTTGTTGATTGTTTTGGTTGGGCAAGATGAACAGGTAGAATAGGTGGAGTGAGAGGTGTTTAAATCATTGGGCTATGGATTCAATGAAATTCATGGATGTCTCAATAATGAATCAAAGTGTATTACAGGGCCAATCTAGCAAGGTTAATGGATCCTTAAGGTTATGTGTGAAGTGGGGTGGACATCAAATTGGGGAAAAAACAAGGTAGGGAAAAGGGAAGTGAAGTATCCTTTGTAATTTAACCATAAACAAGAACATCTCAAATATAATAATAAAAAGATACTAATCATGAGATAGGGCAAACCATTTACTCAATGACAATACTTAAACGAATAAATATCCAAGATAAACATTTCAATGAAACAAAGAAAGCAAGAAAATATTATCTAAATTTAGTAATTTCACCTTCGTAATTGGAAAACATATCAGATGACACAATAACTTTAATCAATCAGAGAGGGAACTCCTAAATTTTTTTGATCAAGCTACAAAGAACTCGGAGCAAAACTGATAGGCATGGACAAAGGGCAAGATCAGAACAAGACCTCCATGGCTTAACCTAACAAGTAATACTTCAAAGAGAGATTTCAACAACAGAGTTTAGATAGCATCAAATAAGCAAGGTTTACCATGAATCATATTTTTAAACTAGAATATTAATCCATAGATGAAACAAACAAGCATAAGGAGGATTAAGGAGTAGCTAAGAATTCCTTAAGCACACCCAGTAGAGGAAAACATCAAGGAAATATAAGGCAGGAGCACTAAGGTGCTTCAAGGAGAATTCCTAAACCTATATTTTTCTGTTCTATTGCAATAAAGAAGGATGAAACATAATGATAACAAGAAACATAAATAAATTAAGAATTCATTACCATTAACCAAGCTTAGGAATCATGCAAACAAGCTTCTCCATCGTCAATCCAAGCAAGCCATTCATAAACTCCACAACACTAATTTATTCTCCAAGATCATAAAAACCATGTATTTCTCTCAAATATCATCAAATTCCAACATTTACAATGAATCCCTCATGCTCTATTTAACTAATAAAAGGAGGGAAAAAACCCTAGATAGGGTTGGAAATGTCAAAATCACCCATAAATGTCATAAACACCCAAGAGGCCATGCAAGGCCCAAGGCACAAAATATCTCATGAAATAAATGCCAAAATAAATTCTAGCACCTAATTCTAGAGTACTTTTCCTTAAAAAACACTAAAATATTTTTTACAATAAATGAGTGTGTTTTGTTGACTTTTGGCCAAAAACACACTAAACAGAGCATTTGTGCAGCACCACTTTTCGCAGTAAATAGGCTCTTTTGCAAACAAGTTTTGGACGTCTTCTCGATATCAGATTTTTCTCTGTGATGGCCCGTTGGAAACATTATTGAGTCCTCCTTACAGATATGCCTTTTTTTTCTGATTGAGTACCTGTAACATGTTCAAAAATCCAAAATCCCAACACTTCTATTTGTGTAGTGCCACCTTCAGCAGAAAATAGGCTCTATTGCAGCCAAGCTTTAGACCAGTTCCTGATGTCGGATTTTGCTCTGTGATGTCCCATTGGAAAGCTTGTTGAGTCTTCTTTCCAAATATTTCTTTTTTTTCTGATCCAGGTCCTGTAGACTATTAAAAATTCCAAAATCCCAAGACTTTCATTAGTGCAACGCCAGGTCTAAAATAGAGGTAGAATGGTGAAAATTTAGGTGTTTTTTGACCTTTTGAGGGGTCAAAACTGCTCCAATGGCTCTGAAACTTGGTGAGAATAATCTGATAGGTATGCAAAATCCAAAAATATTTATTTTTCCCTCTGAGGATTCTTGAGGGATTAGCATAGCGCCAGTGGCGCTGCACTAATAGGCCTCCAAATTCTCAAAAAACAAAAACTTGTCCAAATTTCTTCAAAATTGGTGGATGTCTCCCTCATGGGGTTTAAGAAGCCTGTAGAAAATATTGAGGAAATATTGCAAGGTTTACATGGCCTTTCCTCTTTTTAGTGTTTTTTGAATTTCAATTAGGGCTTCTTTTTCACTATGGCTTTTCTCATTAGTATCAGTGCTGCCTTTGGTTTCTGCATTCTCCTTACTGTCTTCATCTTTGTCCTTGTCCTCTTCTTAATTTTCTATCTCTCCCTCCTCACTTTCCTCTTCATTTTCTTCTATATTGGCACTGTTTTTTTCACTGTCTTGTTCATTATTTTCACCTCTATTACTTTCATGGTCACTTCTTTTTCCTCCATCACTGTCATGCTCACTGCCCCTTTCTTCATTATCATCATTCCCTTCTTCTTCTTCTTCAAATTCTGCCTCTGACTCTTCTTCCTAGCTTGAATCACCATCATTGCTTAGACTATCTCCTCTGTCCTCTTGTTCATTTGTTTCGTGGTCATCATCCTCCTCCATTTTTGTCTTATTCCTCTTGCTGATTTAACTCACCACCATCTTGTTCATCATCATCACTTTGTCCTATTTCCATATCTTCTACCCCTTGGGCTGAGTTATTGGAACCATTACCTTCACTGTCATTACTTTGTTCATTATTGCCACTTTGATCCTCTTTACTTAATACATCAAGAGAGGGGGAAGAAGGGAGGTTTCCTTGAGATGAGGGCACTTGTGTAGATGAGGAGGGAAAGTTTGGTTGATGAGGAGGTTTTGGATTTGCGAATGACTACATTGCCCTTGAGCTTGATGAGATTTAACTTGAACATGAAGTGTAACTACCCTAAGTCACTTTCCCTCAACTAATAATCATTTTGGTCATCGAGGCCAAGAAAAGAGGTGAAATATTCATTTGAGACCTAGGGTTTTCTCAACTAGGGTTTAATAATTTCATAGACACCAAATTATGAAAATTTCTTAGAGGACAAGGGGAAGAGGCCACCTACTAGCTTTAACTCTTATGTAGCCCTTTGAATGCAACTTGGATGATGAATTTTATCCTTGGGGCAAGTTATTTCCTTGTTAGAGGAGCCTCTACATTAGAGCAGTGTCGGGTAGTCCTTCCCATGGATTAGCACAGTGTCGGGCAATCCTGCTCGTGGATTAGCACAGCGCCGAGCATTCCTGCCCATGGATTAGCGCAATGCCACTTATTTGCATAGTGCCAAAAAAAGGTCAACTTGCAAACAAGTTTTGAGGACCTTCTTGAAGTAAAATTTGGGTTGTGATAGCTCGTTGAATATCTTAACCTATATAATTTCCAGATATACCATTTTTTCCCTGATTGGAGTTGATTTTCCCTATCAAAAGTTGAGTTTCCCAAGACTGGTCAAAAGGTGCTGAGTGATGATGCAGACAACTTTTTGAGGCCTTCCTTAACTCCAAATTGAGCTCATGATAGCTCATTGGAAATCTCTTCATGTATAGTTGTCCTTTTACCCATGAAGCAAGTCATATGGACAAAACAACTATGAGAAAACGTGATTTTCCCATGGTCACTCTAGCAGTGCATAAATTCTCTTGTGACACCTGTATTGTTGAAATTGTTACTAAACCATGATACCTGTGTAAAAAATGAAGGATTTTTTTCTTCTTGGCCCTATGATGGACAAAAAACTCTCTCACTTTTTCCAAATTCATCTATTTTTGGTTAGAAACATATTTTTAAACAAAACTGGCCCTAGGTGTGGAAAATGACTTGGCCCTTGGAATGAATTCTTGGAAAATGATGGAGGCATGATGTTTATGAGTTGGTATGGACTTATGCTTCTTGATATGATATATCAAATGGATCCTTTTCTGTTATGGCTCATTTCCATAGAAAACCCTAGCTTAGTTGGAAGAGGAAATTAGGGTTTGGTGTAGGGGATATAGGACTACCTTGTGGAGGGAGGGGTGTTACACAACATTTTGTCACTGTCCCTGTAATCCCTCACCCTGCATATTGGAGGGTCTTTCCTGTGACCTGTGAGTAGTGTCAAACTCTACAAATACCTTCTTTGCATCCTTCTGCATAAAGACATGATTCTTCCTGTTGAAAATTTCCTCATAAAGCACTCAAAAACCTATGTTTTGGCATTGGCACGGGTAGACAGTTCACCCCTCATGCCAATGGGGAAGATTTGCACTAGAGACCATGCCAACTGGTGCTCTGTCTCTTTGTTGTGAGGCAGAAGTTTCCTTTAACCACCTCAGGAATGACTCATTGCAAGTGGTTAAACTCGATAAGACAGGGATCTCTTCCTTTAGGAAATGGTTGATGGAACATTGCTGGAGGATAGGACTCCCCCCATGATTATAGGAATCCTAACTTCTCCTTCTCCCTCTATATAAACAAGCCTTCTCCCTTTACAAAAGCTAGCTGAACATATAGTTAACAAGCTGAACTTGGAGAAGAGATATTATAGCTGAGTAATCGCTATAGAGAAAGTCGAAATGAGGAGGATCCCGTAGAGAGATCCCCCATCTGAATTCTCAATGAGCTTTGTGAGACATGCTGCACTGGAACCCTACTGGAGGAGATCACAACATCGAAGCCTCGTTGTACTCTTCCTTCTTTAATTAATATAATCGACTATGATATTGACTCCATCTCTGTGTTATGTTTATTTGACGCATTTGATTTAGTGTTCTTCGACTGACTGATAGTTAGGAATGCGAGATAGTATGTTGTGTATCATCTTCATTTCTTGTGTATGTGCAGGTATCTGAGTGCGAGAACAAGCGGATCATGATCTGTCGAATCAGGAGCGAGAGGCAGCCATTCTTCCAGACGACACAATAGCGCGGGACCTATGGTAAGTGATCTACCAAGTCTTTTTCCATTCTTGACTAGGAATTGGTGTCATAGCGTGTCTCGTTTGTGGCTAGACCCGCTCTAGGGCTAGTGGGATCGCCTCTATCAGGAGAGGGGATTTACCTCACCAAAAAATTTGTGACTCCACTGGGGATCAGTGTCAGTTTGTCTTTCATCTATTAGATCTTCCTCTTGGTATTTGCTTGCTTAGATTTCCTATTCTGGTTGTTTTGCTAAGTCTTAGGCCCCTGTTCAGCCCCAGAGGATCAGATTTGACCTCTTTTTTTCCAAATTTTCATCGTTTCAAGGTTGGCTTGATTGGCATGGTTTCTAGCCTGACAGTCGTGCCTACTGGCACATCTTACCATTTTATCACTCACACCATCCCCTTTCTCGCACAGATTACAGCCAGACAGTCACGCCAATTCCTGTAGCTGTTAGGGTTTTCTCTATTTTGGAGTTTCTGGTCGATCCTGTTGTCTCTGGGTGTTTTCTTGACTAGATTTGAATGCTTTGGGTTTGTTTGTGACTGTGATCAGCCTTCTTCCTTTAGTTGTTTGTCCATTTCTTTCAGCATCATGGCTTTAGGGCTTTCTATTTTTTTGACATGCTGAGCCTCCTGTAGGAGGTTGGGTCTCTTGTTTCGCAGTCACCTTCGTTATTTGCTTCATTGCATTAAGCTCCCTAGATCCATTTTTGAGTGATTGCATTTGGTGGAATGAGTCTTGAGTGAATCTTGCCTCTTTCATTCAGTTTTTCTTCTTGTCACTCCAAGCATAGCTCACATTGCTTATATGGGTCTGTTTCGACATCTTTCTTTGATTTCAGAGATTGTGACATTGGTTTGAGTTTTTGTCTTGTTTTCTTTTAAGTTGTTTGAATTGTTTTTTTTCGAATCTTGCATTGGCATTCAAGAACTAGTGTGAAGATTAGTTTTTCATGTTATTTAGTGCATTGTTTGCTCTATTACATTGAAAAAATACAAAATATATTTTGTTCTTGCATCTTTGTTTGCATCGTAGAATTGGAAAATCTTTCGCATAACTAGCATTCGGCATTCTAGGAAAGATTTCTTGTTCTCATTAGTTTGCATCAGGTTCTGTGGTGAATACTTCTATTTGTTCTCATTATTTTCTATAGCTTGAAATTCCTAACCTTCTCATAGATAGCTCTTCATTGAATGAAATGGTATTTTATGGCATGTAGCTTGCATTCAGGAATTTGTGAGATCCAACATTCAGTAGGACTTTAGTATTGAAACATAAATAGAAGATCAACTTAAAATTTATTCAATTAACCTAAGGCAACATTGAAACTTAATAAAACATTTAGTGTTCTAAGTTAGAGATGTGTTCCGGCATCTTAAAACCTAGCAGCTATCACTCGCCATCTGGCTTTAGACAGCGCTAGTATGGACTTGTGCTCCCCATATCGTCGAGTATATAAAGGGAGACCCCTATAGGTTGCAATCCTTTTATCCGTAGGAAGCCAAGTTTTCCACCTTGTAACCTTGATACACCAAACATAGCAGTCGGGTAGACTACCTGCATGTACGTCAAGTCCTTGGTTTATTTTTCTTTCATTTTATAACCAAGGTGTATATGGTAGTTCACAGGAACCTGGTACACCCTTTTACCTAGACTACCTAAATAGTAATTTTTGATCTTTACTGACTCCATAAATTTGAAAATATCATCGAGCACTTGTCCTTTCGCACTCGCTTAAAACTGAAAGAGAATAGAGTCATCTTTGACTATTTCTTGACTCTTAAAACATGAAACAACAAAATTTTGGTTTCAATGTCGTAAAATAAACTACCTACAATTACATGCCTGTTAAATATTGATTACTTGGCTTGTTTTTGTTTCCTTGGTTTTGATCCAAGAGTCCTCATTTTCGATCTTTTTCCCTTTCTGGTGTGCTACACTTACAGTGGCAGAACCATCAGTTTCATCTACTGGCAGTCATTTTTCGGATGATTCATCTGAAACTTCTTAGATCTCTGGCTCTTCCGAGCTTCAACAACCTGTTATCGCGTCAGAGTACCCCTTTGGAGAACCGGTTGAGTTCCATTGGCCTCTTTGAAATGCTTGGTTTGGATTTGGGGTTGGGGAACATTTCCCCCCTCTTACATCGGGATCACTATTTTTGGTTGCTATCATACCTCCTAGCCCCCATACTCTTTTGCAAGATCTTACGATGGATTCAAACATGGATTCCTATGGTCCTAATGGTAGTGAGGGTATTCCAGTTTCTGATGAACAATACGAAATATTCCCAGAAGACATCCAACAAGAACCTGCTCAATCTTCACCATCGGTGTCGCTTCCAGCCAGATATAGGTCTTTGAGTCAGATTATGGCCTGTATTTCTTCCATGGCAACATGAACTCTGTTAAGGAGTTCGGTATTCCCATCCTTAGGTATGTCGCCAACGACACCTGTTTCATCGCCGACACCTTTTGTTACGTCTGTTCCCACTCGACCTACTATCTGTGTGGCTACTTCGGCATCGGTTGTCACTGCTCAGTCGTTAGATTTTTTGACTTTGGTAGAGACTTCGATTTCCATTGCAATCGTTAACATCCTTTCTTTTGAAGAGTATCGGTTGGTTGTTGAGCAACAGAACTCCCAGACTTATCAGTCCCCTCAGGATCCATATCGGTCTTATTTTTCTCATTATGGAGCAGATGGTACCCTGATTTATTCACTTTCGTTCTAGCCTGATGAGTAGGGAAACCCGATCTACTTTCCTACTCTTGAGGCTTATCAGTTCCTTTCCGGTTTTATACCTACCTTGCCTGTGCAACCCTCTAACCAACAAGGACAACTCTTTCAGGGACAACCTTTGGTTCAACAGGGATATGCTTATGACCCACAAGGACAAACCTTTTAGGGACAACCTTTGATGCAGCAAGGGTATGTGTACGACCCACAAGGGAAACCCTTATAGGGACAACCTTCTGTCCAGAAAGGACTTTTTTACGGCCCACAAGGGAAGCCTTACAATCCTCAAGGCCAAACTTTACAAGCTCAGCCTGTGATCCAACTAGGCAACCTCAAGGACCAGCTGGGCAGCCGATATATCAACCCGGACCTTCATACGGTCTTGGGGGGCATATTCATCCATCTCAACCTTTGGTGTAACCTCAACAGTCGTATCTTCCGATTGGTCCAAATGTTGCATAGCCAGGTCCATCTTATGGTCTTGCTCCAGGTCAACCTATTTACCACGCACAACCTGGCCCACCACTGCCATCAGGCCAACCCAATCTGCTGGGGCAACTTGCTGGCCCTCAGCCATTAGGCCAACCCGCTCCACCAGGCCAATCTGGTGGCCCTCATTAGTCAGGTCAACCTGCTCAGCCGGACCAACCTGCATAGCCTATTTACCCTGCTCATTCATCGCTCTACTTTATGCCACAGCCAAATTGACCGCTACACTCGATGTGTCCAGCTCAGTAGGGCCCCACTTATCAGCAGTATGTTTGACCCCAAGGTGGTTATTTTCCTCAAGGTCAATATTGACCGGTTTACAACCCATCTCAAGGTCCTACTTATCACCCTCAACCGTCAGGATATACTTATACTTCGCAGCAAAATCCTTATGTTGCTCAATTGGGACCCTCGTATACTCAGAATCATATCCCAGTTTTCAACCCTTGTATCCTAGTCCTCAGCTGCCATATCAACCAAATTATCCGGCTTATACCCCTTATGGTCAGAATCCCCTGGGACAAAACCAATGGGGGAAGAGTTATACTCAACCAAGATGGAGTATGGGTATAGGTCCTTATCGAGGACTTGCTATGCTGTTTAATCCTCAATTACCTTTTCTCGCTACGTTGGAGTTACCAGATGTGTCCAAGTTGACAAATGATCCCATTATTCATAATCCCTTTTGGCCTCCGGTTCCACCAAATTTTCCTGGTGATTTTCCCAAGTTTGAGGCAAGTCTGGAGAAGACCCCCAAGCTCACGTCATGATATACCATTTATGGTGTTCTTCTAATTCTTGGGTGGATGACTCTGTTTGGCTCCGTCTCTTCCAGCGCACTCTTACCAGAGCTATTGCTAAGTGGTATATCGAACTGCCTCATGGCATATTTCAAGATTTAAATACTCTTGCTATGGCATTCCTTACCCATTTCCAGTTACCGGTTTGTTATGAAGTCGAGACACATCTCATCACATCCTTGAAACAGGACCGAGCTACTCATATCTTGGACCACATTCATGAATGGAGACAGCGTCGTCGTCTGATCAAGTTTGAAATTCCTAATCAGCTTCTTACTCATTGTTTCACTACTTCTTTTCTCAATCATATTGTGAAAGACATCGCCATGGGGGCATGTGTAACCGAGGAACAAGCCATAGCTCGTGCCCAGTACCTTGATTTAGTGTACTCTCAATCAGGCATTTTGTATGACATCTTAACTGAAGCTCCACGTCCTAGGACCTATAAAGCACTAGCTGCCCCATTAGTCAATGGCATTATTGGTTCTGTATCTCAGACTTCACGTAAGTCTTCCAATGGGAAGAAGAAATCAAATTCTTCGAATAATTATGCTCCTCAGTCTAACCCAGATTCTGGTAAAACCTCGGAGGTTAATGCCGTTCAGGCCAATCCTGTGGACAAGACTTCCAAGGGGAAAAATAAGGGCAAAGGCAAGGCCAAATTTGATGCCCCAAAACCGAAATCGTCTAAACCTCATGCTGATGATGGTTCACAGCAAAAGCCGAAGTATCCCTGTCTGATTTGTGATGAGGACCACTACACTAAGGATTTTCCTAGATGATCCGAGGTTAGTCAACTACTCAAAGGCACTAAGGGAACTCCGGCGGTCCTTAAAGAACCTTTCCCATCTCAGTAGACCCAGATGGTCGAGCAACCTCTACCATATACATCATTTGGCTCTCAAGTTTTCATGATGAACGGTTCTGCACCCATTTCCATCGCTACTCGGTCGAAGGATTATGCTGGATCATGCCAGGCAGCCAAGAAAGAGGTCATTGATGGTCCTCCTCCCCCACCTACCTCTGATCCCCTTGAAATTGAAAGGCCCAGTGCTGAACCCATTATACAGACACCTTCTAAAGGTATTCTCCAGAAATCCTATTATAATCCTAATGCTCGTGCTGCTTAGCATTACATTATTGTTGAGGATATAGCACAGACGCCTTCCACGATGTCCACATTAGAAGTGCTCCATATTTTTCTGTCTGAATGGAAAGCTTTATTATCTGCAATCAGTGGGATCACTCCAGCGGATTCTAGCCTTCTCTCTTTCGATTTAGAGAATTTTTCCCTCGACTTCTGCACCAGATTGCACTTGTTATACAAGTCAGTATCAACGGTCTCAACATCCATAGAGCCGTAGTGGACGAAGGTGCATCTACCTGCATCATGTCATCTACTTGCTAGAAGGATATTAGCTCTCCAGCCCTGAATTCGTCACCCAATGCCCTCGAGGCATTCGATGGAAGGGAATCAAAACCCTTAGGTGTTCTCACTAGCTTTCCAAGTACATTACAAGGAAAGAAAGTCAAAGTTGAAGTAGAAATTGTTGATTCCAAACTCAACTACAATCTTATACTCAGTCACATTTGGACTCACGCTATGATGTGTGTTCCATCCACCCTCTTTCTACTTATGAAGTTTCCACATGAGGGAAAAATAATTACTATTGATCAGTTGTCATTCTTTACCTCGTCTTTCGAGAACAACGTACCATACATGGATCAGATTCCTAATCCCCCTGACAGTATAGGGCTGGGTCTTTTCAAAGATCCTACTCTTACGGGTATTCTTTTCCCCTTCCGCCACCGAATACCGTTCAAGTCAATATGGTCTCTCAGTGTAATATTCCCATTTAGCCGAAGCTAATGGGAATACCTTATTTTTCCTTATTTTATATTTCATTTCATGTTTATGAATAAAATATGTAGGAGGACATGTAAAACTCCTAAAATCCATGAATACATCAATTCCCATTTAAACAAAGACATATTTGGGCCATGTAAATAATCTCTTGCAGGTGTGAATGAGCTTAAAGCACAAGACTGGGTCAACCTTGATCAAATCAACAACGCAGTCTAGGTGTAATGAACCTCATGAATCCACAGCGTAGTTCTTGATGGAGGCTCCACATGTGAAAAGGGTTAACTCATTGAGGTGGTTTAGGGTTTCAGAGGGCTTTCATCCTATAAAAGAAGGAGGAGGACAACAAGAGAAGGTTGTTGATGTTATCATTTTCTGAAGGTTTTGTCTGTTGAGACACACCTCTTTTGGAGTTTCTTGTTTAGGAACTCGGACCTCCTTCCTTGAGTAGCCCTTGGAGGAGCCTTGTTTGTCTACTCCACTATCTGGCATTTGCAGCCTAGCCTCATCTTGCATTTGCAGCGTAGTCTTTCTTAGGATTGGGTTGTCTATGTGAGCTGCAGCAAGTGGAATTCTAGATCTGCAATGATCTATCCTGTATAGGAGCCTCTTCTTAGTGAGTGTGTCTTTTAACCTCCTGAAAGAGTGTATCCATTGTTGAGCTTTAGTTTTTCATCTTGGCATGAGGCCAACACATTTAATCAAGTTGCATCACAGTCTCCCTTGAGGAACTGCGTTATTTTCAAGGAGATCGGATCTCTTTAGATCTAAGTCATTTCAGTGCTCTTTATCAGTAGAGGAGGCCTCTACTCTATTGGAGGAAGTGTATTGGAATTCATGATCCTCAGTTTCTGATCTTGGCATGGGGGAAATAGCTATCTAACCGCTACAGTGCAGTTTCTACTCTAGATTTGCGTTATTCCTGTAGGAGGTGTTGCAAGGGGTTTGGGTGCATCAATTAGAGAGCTGATTTTGGAGTGATGAGGATCCACTCTTCATTTTGAGATCTTGTGGAGGAGATATATAGATTTTATTTT
The DNA here is from genome assembly GCA_034641835.2 of Pinus albicaulis. Classification (NCBI taxonomy): domain Eukaryota; kingdom Viridiplantae; phylum Streptophyta; class Pinopsida; order Pinales; family Pinaceae; genus Pinus; species Pinus albicaulis. Next base: position 360,035,678 of record CM076572.1, on the reverse strand, counting down.
CATATCTAATCTGCATAATATGAATGCTTCAAAATTTCTGAATATTTCTACAGATCTTCTCTCTTAGATCTCAGATCTACTGCTCATTCTTGGTGCAAACCCCGAAATTCCAAGGAGATCTGAAAGAGGAGCTTTTCTAGTGCATGGATCTGATATGGATCTGACATTTTATGCATAGATCTGCTCTAGATCTGACATGAAATATACAACAGTGTAGCTCAATAAGGATAACGCTGTCAAGGTAGCTTTTTGTAAAAGATATGGTTATAGCCCTCTTTTGAGGAGATCTCTTCTACCTTTGTCCTATATTTTCAGCTATGTGCTTGATGAACTGAATTGTAAAACTTATTTTCTGCTGAGAATAATATTAAAAAATCTTTTATGAGCCTCCTTATCACTACTCTATAGAAACTATGTTATTTCCCAAGAAAAATTCTTTGTTGTTGCTACAGTCACTCTTTGAGGCATTTCTTAAGACAACTAGGTGTGGGAGATCTATTTAACCCACCTAGGAGGATTTATTTCTGATTCCCACTTGGATTTAGGAATTAGATACTCATATCTAATGGATCTAAGTGATGGTTTCCTTTACTGAAGCAACCATTACTGGAAAATGCATTTTCCATTCATGCCTTGCTAGCAGTTCCCGATTGGGATATTATAGTGGTATCCGAGCTGCCATCTTGGCTCAGCCTGTGGATTTTAGATCCAATCAAAGCAAGATATTTAGCACAACCTATAAATTTTTTGAGCCAATATTTCTTCAGAGGGAAGAGAACCTTTCAATGGCAGAGAGCAGAGGTATCATGGGAGAAGACAGAAGAAAAATGGTTACACCGTTGAAAGAGTAAAAGGAGTAGAGTTCTCTAAAATTCTTTCTCAATATTTGCATGAGTTGGAGGGAGGAATGAGGGGAGTGAGGGATGGAATATCAACAGATCCCTTGATGAGGTTTGCACATGAGGGAACCCCCACTACTTCAGATGATGTGTGTGAGAATTCAGCTACACAATCTGTTCCACAACGTGGTAACATGCCTACTTTCCTGTCAAAGGAAGGAGGAAGAGGAGAAACACCAAAGAAGGGATCTCTTGGTGCATATCTCCAAGTATATGGATCTCAATCATATAGATTCAAGGAGAATATCAGTTTCTCAGAGTTTTGTGAATTCGAAGAAGAAAGGTCCTGCAGCTACAGTAGGACGGAAGGGTGCATGCAACACAATTTTGGTAGATTCTCTCTACCTAAATTTGATGCATCACCTAGAGACTCAACCAAGTCTTGGATAAAGAATCTTGACACATACTTTTACCTGCATCAAGTATCAGAAGAGGAAGCCTTGATAGTAGCAGTGTTGCATCTTCAAGGGAGGGCTTATGCTTGGTGGTTGTTTCAGTCCTCTTCCCTGAAAGGAAGGAACATCTCTTCCTATGTAGGGTTCACTAGGAGCTTAGTGACAATATTTTATGAGAGACATTTTGAAACTTCTTGGGGGAAGCAGAGAAATCCCAAGGAATCTGGATCTCTGCATAAAGTGAAATATTTCATGGAGCCAACTCCAATCCTAAACATTGTTGAAGGGGTTGAAGATCTGCTACACTTATTACTAGAAGCAAAGGCCCCAATTCAGTAATATCTCTTTCAACAAGGAGAAGAATTGAGGATTCCTTCCTCACTAAGAAATCAAGACAAAGGACCTCCTAATGATGGGGCATTCCCCACTAATGAGGAGAAGGAAAGAAAAAAGCAAAGAAGACCCTCCAGTGCTGTGCAAGCAGGAGGAAATCTATTTTCATTTGGAGATGTAAATGAAGTAATGGTTTCCACTATAAGGATTCTTGCACCTTTGCAAGGGATTGTAGGGAATCTTCCATATGGAGGACATGAGCAGCATGTGTCTTTTAAAAAAGGCAATGAGACAGAACAAAGGAGGGGTCACACAGCTGATCCACTATCTGAAAATGGGGCAAGGGCTCCAACTAGAGGCACTTTTACACCATTAAGAGGGGTCTCCAAGTTTCATGGTACTTCCACACAGAAATTAGAGATAGATCTACGCAGTGTAAGGAGTCATGATATGTTCCCATCTATTTTCTACATGGGGATGAACCACGAGACATAATTATCCTGTGGTGTACCATCTGGGAGACCACCTGAATCATATTTGATGGAAGATGTCTCATACATTGATGCTCCTTTCATAGATCCAAGGAAGGAGGGAGCACTAGTAGACCATGCTACAATGCTGAGAGTGTGGGGGAGGTATAGAGAAAGGAAAAGTATTTTTCCTTTGACATCATTACCCATTCTCACCTCTCAAATTGCATTGAGAAGGTATGATGGAAGAAGAGAAAATGACACCATCATGAAGCATGGGAGACCAGATTTGAATCAGATGAATAACTTTTTTGAAGAACACTCTTCCCTGCTAGAAGAGAGATGGTGGTCTCACATGCATGCTTTGGCCAAAACAGAGAGGCCTTGGACAGATGATATCCTTCCATGGAAGACTAACTCCCAAGAGCTTCCTTCTTCTCTGAAGCATGTACATAAGAAAGAAAGGCAGCAAGGAAGGAATAGAAACCTTCCATCTCATACCTTTGGCATGGGAAATGATAGAAAGAAGAAGAGTGGAAGGTATGGCCTTTCAAAATACACCTTGGACATGAAGGATGTCAAGGAGAAGAGCAACAACATGGAAACCACTTCAGTTGGCATATTATCAGTGTTGTCATTATGGGGCACACTAGATCCTTATCGGGAATTCCCACATCTGGTGGAATATTCCAAGGAACTCCATACATGCATGGATTCTATGGAGTTGGAGCAGCAATATGACTCTAAGGGAGAATTAAATCAGCCCTCTCTTCCTCCCCTTGAGAGAGAGAGTAGAACCGTGCACCACTCCATTGATGGGAGGAGCATTGTTGGTGAAGAGCATGCTCTTAATACATGTACTTTATATTCTGACTTCATGCATTCTTACAACATATATTTGCAGGCCATGACTCGAAGAAGAAGTGTTATATCTTGTAAATCTAATGGCAGAATTGGGGCCACAACAATTGCTGTACTTGGACACTCCCTTGGTGGACAAAGGGAGATCTTGTTTCATTATGGGTGCTTTCCTAAGGCACCAAACATATCTCACACATTCCGCTACAGTGAGATGGCATGGGCTGCATGTAAGTGGTGGGAAAACCACTTACCACATCTAGATCTAATGCAGGCTAGAGATGCCTTGCACTGGTACCATATATGGGATTATGATCCACCTCCTTATGTCCCAATTTCTGTTTATGTATTTGTAGTTTTTCTTCCATACATGGATGATGTACTTGTCTTATTTTTGGGATTGTATGGAGGCATGATAGGAGGCATGTGTGTACCACATGGGATGGAGGCTCTCTTTGTATGATTTGATACATATTTTATGGAGAGTAGGGGTTCATCCATGTTTGTTTCAATGCCATTCTTGACACCTTATGAGATGGATCATGAACATCTCATAATGATCTTGGAGAGACAACTCATGGGAGTAAGGATTGGTGAGCAGTCAGCTTATTCTGAAAGCTTGATCTTTGATGATGTCACCAATGGAGAAGAAGTCTTGCAACACTTACCTTATCAGTTGCTTGAGGACAAGCAACATTTTGGAGGGAAGGACTGTAATATTCCCATTTAGACCAAGCTAATGGGAATATCTTATTTTTCCTTATTTTATCTTGCATTTCAGTTTATGAATAAAATATGAAGGAGGACATGTAAAACTCCTAAAATCCATGAATAAATCAATGCCCATGTAAATAGAGACATATCTGGGCCATGTAAATAATCTCTTGTAGGTGTGAATGAACTTAAAGCATAGGACTAGGTCAACCTTGACCAAATCAACAGCGCAGTCTAGGTGCAATGAACCTCATGAATCCACAGCGCAGTTCTTGATGGAGGCTCCACAGGTGAAAAGAGTTAAATCATTGAGGTGGTTTAGGGTTTGAGAGGGCTTTCATCCTATAAAAGAAGGAGGAAAAAAAGAGAAGGTTGTTGATGTTATTATTTTCTGGAGGTTTTTTCTGTTGAGACACACCTCTTTTGGAGTTTCTTGTTTAGGAACTCCCACCTCCTTCCTTGAGCAGCCCTTGGAGGAGCTTTGTTTGCCTCGTCCACTATCCAAAATTTTTCCAAGCCTCATCTTGCATCTACAACGTAGTCCTTCTTAGGATTTGGTTTTCTATGTGAGCTATAGCAAGTGGAATTCTAGATCTGAAAATATCTAGCCTGTATAGGAGCCTCTTCTCAGTGATTGTTTCTTTTAACCTCCTGGAAGAGTGTATCCATTGTTGAGCTTCAGTTTTTCATCTTGGCATTAGGCCAACATAGTTAATCAAGCTGTAGCACAGTCTCCCTTGAGGGACTGCGTTATTTTAAATCAGATCGGATCTCTTCAGGTCTAAGTCATTTCAGTGCTCTTTGTCAGTAGAGGAGGCCTCTACTCTATTGGAGGAAGTGTATTGGAGTGCATGAGCCTCTTTTTTTGATCTTGGCATGGGGCCAACAGCTGTCTAACCTGTTAGCGCTCGAATCTGCCTCAGGCCGAGGAAGGCAACACTCGAGGCAACATCAAACCAACCTTAGCCTCGTAGCTAGCCCTACGAGGACAAGAGAGGGCTCTCTCCGGGTCTATCTCGGCGGAAAATTTTCAAAAGGGCTGAGACGACCGATAAGGAAAACTGATCTTAGGCTAGTAAAGAGATATGAATGAGGTTTTTTAATAAATGATGGGGTTTTCTGGGAAGCATGGGATTAAGAACAGCTAGAGCAGAGATCAAATGAAAAACGCAGATTATCTCCTGAGGCAAGATAAGCATGAAATTTAACAATCAAATTGGAATTATATGGAGTGAAAGACCGCTGCAAGGTTGACAAGGGCAATAATTGAATCCTTATCAAACAGAAGAAATTACACAAAACATGAAAGCTTCTCCAGGGCAGAGCAACAAGCTAAATTCTGCCCTTCTTACTTAGAAACATTCAATATTGAAATGGCAATTAATGAACTGTGAACATAACGATGACATATGAAACAAAAGGAAAAACATTTGCTAAATTTCAAGCCACAAGAATCTCAAGAAACAGAGTTGTATTTCTCCATTAAAATCTCTGTCTAAAACTGTACAATAAAACTCTGTTTTTCTCCTCAAGCACCTCTCAGAATTCTCTCCCCAAAATGATTTTCAATACATTAAATAAACTCTGCTAGGGGAAAACAATCGACCCCAAGACAAGGAATTTGTTTTATCATTATTAAACAAACCAAACTAAGAGCCAATCAACGTTTCTGAAGATAGAAAAGCGCTCCATTTTCTACTTGAATCTGTTGATAACTGATGAAGAGGTGGCATTTACAGGTGTCAATCCCATTACTGAAGACAAACATAGGCAATCGGATCTTGTTCTCTGCCACTTTGCACATTCTGGAAATTACAACTGCCTCCAAATTTCTGGAAATGCATTGGCCATTTTACCGAAATTAGGAAAAGATCTTGATAATCTGGAGTAAATCCACCGCATATATTTTGAAGACGGATCGAATGTCGGAGTATTTGAAATTGACTGCCACATCACAGAATACAGACCCCCCCACGATCTTTCTTATCCAATAATGATGGGCATATCTGTCTGAAGATGCCAATGAGGGATCGAGCCGCTGATGATACTGCTTTCTCATGAGACTTCTTATACAGGGCAAGGTCACGAAGTAAATCCTCAGTCATCAACAATGGCATTTGTAGACAGATTTCCCTTACAACATTTAAACCAACAGCAATCATCTCAGTACGAGCTCGATCATGTACAAATTGATTCACCAACTGCTTTCAGTAATGGTTCAACTGCATCAGGAGGCACCATATCATGACAGGCCTGGACTGCTGCTAGAAATCACTTTAATAATCATCATTTTAACCTCAAATCGCTCATTTCATGTCTGAAGGCGAGAAAAAAGCTTCTCAGCAGAGAGGGCATTCTTTGCTTTTGACTCATGTTCTTCCTGCAACAATGAGAACAAAATGCTCTGCAAGGCACGATTCTTAGCATCATTCTTGTGCTTAGTATTCATTTGTCGAATCGAGTGGACAATGTGTGAAAATGAAAGCTTCTTTAATTCTTTTTCCTCGAGTGTTTGAAGGTCCATAAAGAGCATAAGTGTTTCTGCAAGTTCAATCATCTGTGATACTCTGCAATTGATCATGCCATATATACAGTTTATATGACAGAGCCTAGATTTATCTAGTGCTGAAACAGGTCGATATAATAGTGACGCTGAGACTATGGGGATGTCGGAAGAGTGCTTGTGCCAACCATATAAGTACCGCTGACCATAGACATTATTCTATATGCATATATGAATATAGCTACTAGCATAGATCTGTAGAAACAATACACCCATCGCAGAACAGCGTTGAGACCTCCATACATATCAATGTGACCATAACGCAGAGACAACATATTGTGTATCAAATTGCAGAGAGTATATGCCCAATCGAGAGACTACCCATCAAGACCATATGAATACCAGAGTTGAGACTCTGAGCCAATATACTGTGGCTGTGATCATACCATTGAGATGCCAAGTGCCAAACATAACTGTGATACCACTGAGATGCCGAGATACTGTGGAGACTGTGACACCGTTTGCTTCTCTGGCCGGCCTTCGAAAGATCTTTCACCAAGAGCAGAGATGAGATGTTTCTAGCTCGACTTCAGAATCAGCAAGTAACTGATGCAAGCGAGCCTTTGCATTGATACGACGCATATATATATATATACACCTATCACAGAGGGGCTCAGGGTTGAACCATACGAGACATTGCAGAGTTTAGTTAACGAATCGTACAAGCCTCAAACCATATGAACTTCAAAACAAATTGAACCATTATAATCATAGATGCAAGCGACAGGTACAGAGATTATATACGATCCTTGGATGCCACAGAGTGCAATGATATGAACCTCAGAAAAGCCATATGCAAAATATAAAGAAGGAAGCTGTAGAACTCCAAGAAAAGAGAGAATTAAAAGTGAGGGTGACAATCCATGAACCAAACCAAGCTGTGAGAGACACCAAACTGCCAACAATACACTTCATATTCAAAGGAAATATCTCAGACATTATGACCCATGGAATTCCACCCATGCCCATTGAAAATGTTGCAATATAACCCAAAAGGCCAATTAATGATAATTTTCTTGCAAGTAGTAGAAGAGAAGACCCATCAAAATGTCCCTGTATGTAAAATGATCCAATAATGAAGCAGCTTATACACATTCCTCCTGCAGCAATCATTAGAAGTGGGCGCCTTCCATATTTGTCCATAATCAATGATGAGTGCACCGCCACCATCTGATGAAATCCTCTTTGCAATATTCTTTGCCAATTATGCTCCAACACATTATTACAAACTCTGTTTTCTAATTCCCTTTTTAAATTTGTTGATTTTGAATGAGGGCTTTTTCTTTGTCTGCTTGCAGGGATAGGAGTTGATGTAACCGCTGCCACTTGAAGAGCTGGAGAATTTGATACATATTCTAGAAAACACATTTAATGATTTCTTCTTCAAAACAGGGTTTTGAAGAAGAATCAATTTCACATTGATGACAATCCTGAAATAAATACCTACTGAATCTTCCTCTAGCTTGCGAGTGTTATTGAAACATTCTAAGAACAAGCTCTGCAAACATCTAAATTGCGGTGGGTGAAAGATGATGGCATTTTGGCCTGCATATTGAACTGAGACTTTGACAGTTACCCGTCTGCATTTGACTCTGACAGAGGACTAGACAAGACGGAGTCTAACATAACCCCTTTAGCATAGTTTCTTCTCTAGATCTGCGTTATTCCTGTAGAAGGTGTTGCAAGGGGTTTTGGTGCATCAATTGGAGAGCTGATTTTGGAGTGATGAGGATCCACTCTTAATTTTGAGATCTTGTGGAGGAGATATATACATTTTATTTTCAGATCTGATCTTCATAATATGAATGCTTCATCATTTCTAAATATTTTTTTAGATCTTCTTTCTTAGATCTCAGATCTACTGCTGATGCTTGGTGCAAACCCCGAAATTCCAAGGGGATATGAAAGAGGAGATTTTCTAGTGCATGGATCTGAAATTTTATGCACAAATATTCTCTAGATCTGACATGTAATATACAACAGTGCAGCTCAGTAAGAATAATGTTGTCAAGGCAGCCTTTTGTCAAACATATGGTTGTAGCCCTCTTTTGAGGAGATCTCTTCTATCTTTGTCATGTATTTTCAGCTATGTACTTGATGGACTGAATTGTAAAACTTATTTGCTACTGAGAATACTATTAAAACATATATTATGAGCCTCCTATCATTGCTCTGTAGAAAATGTGTTATTTCCCAAGTATAATTCTTTGTTGTTGTTGCAGTCTCTCTTTGAGGCATTTCTGAAGACAACTAGGTGTGGGAGATATGTTTAACCCACCTAGGAGGATTTCTTTCTGATGCCCACTTGGATTTAGGACTTATATACTTATATCTAAGGGATCCAAGTGCTAGTTTCCATTACTGAAGCAACCATTACTAGAAAATGCGTTTTCCAGTCATGCCTTGCTAGCAGTTCCCAATTTGGGATATTACACTCGGTCAGATGACCCTTGGATCGTCCCTTCACCTGAACTGGTTGATTTTTTTGGAAATTCAATGTCTCTTAGCCCAATCGAAATCAATTATTGTGAGATTACAGCTGCATCTGATTCTCCCCCTCCTAAAGCTGCTCCTTTGAGCATGTCTCTCGACGTGTATTCTCAATCCCCTTGGCTCAGCGATGTGGATTCATCTAATCCTTTGAAAGAAGTGTTTCCATATGATGAGGCCATCATGGAAACCATGTCTGTCGAATATCTACCGTGGAGCGATGGGCATCATCGTTCCTTCTTTATGCCTTGCCTCGGGGCCATGTCTAACTGTCTTGAGCACTTCGCATCTCATGTTCCTTCTCCACCACTTCAGACGCCTATTTTGACTCATGAATTCTTTATGGAGGGTAACTTGGGAAACATTACTCAAACGATGCCTATCGACATTTCTGTCAAATCGGGGATTGTCGAGAACATCCATGTGGTAGTCACTTCCTCTTCCGAGGAAGTCCAAGTGTACACTAGTCTCTTTCACAAAATCCATGATGTTTTTACCTGGTCTTACAAATAAATTCCTGGAATTGACCCCAGTATTGTGGTGCATGAGATTCCCACTACCCAAGTGCGAAGCCTACTCGCCAGCGTCTTCACCCCATGCATCCTCGAAAAGCTGCCGCTATCAAAGCTAAAGTTGATAAAATTCTTAAAGCGAGTTTCATTTATCCGATTCCCCTGACTGAATGGGTTTCTAATATAGTTCCTGTGGATAATAAGGAGGGCGTCATTCATGTTTTTGTTGATTATCATGATATCAATCGGGCCTGTCCTAAGGATAACTATCCAACCCCGTTTATCAATCAGATCATTGACGATTGTGCGGGGAGTGAAATATTCTCCCTTATGGACATTTTGTCTAGCTACAACTAGATTAACATTCTCCCATTGGATCAACAGAAAACCTCTTTTACTTGTCCATGGGGAACGTTTGTATATAATAAACTCCCTTTCGGCTTCAAGAATGTTGGGGCTACGTTCGAGTGCATGATGTCCTATTATTTTCATGATATTCGGCATATTGTCCAACCATACCTAGATGACCTTCCAGCTCATTCAGCTACGCAGAAAGACCACCTAGAACATCTCCATAAAATCTTTCTTCGTTCTAGATGCTACAACATTATGTTCAACCCACATAAATGTGTCTTTTGCGTCGACTCCAGTAGACTCTTAGGGTTTATCGTATCTAAAGATGGAATTTTCCTTGACGCTCTTAAGGTTGAGGCTATTGTCAATCTCCCCTCCCCATCCTCATTACATCAGCTCCAGAGTCTCCAAGGGAAAGTCAATTTCCTTCTTCGTTTCATCCTGAAATACGCTGAAGAAGCTAAAGGATTTACACAAATTTTAAAGTAGCACGTCCCTTTCTGTTGGGATGAGATTTATCGGCAGTATTTTAATAGACTTAAGCTGTTACTTGTCAATGCTCCTCTATTGCGTCCTCAAAATTACCATCATGATTTCACCCTCTACCTAGTTGCCGCCTTCAGTACGATCGCCATGTTATTGGTTGAAGATGATGATGACGGTAATGAACATGTCATTTTCTACCTGTCTCTGAACCTTCTCAACCCTGGAACGCATTATGCACATGTCAAGAAGTTAGTGTTGGTTGCATTCTAGGCCATCCAACATTTTTTTCTTTACATTCTTTTACGTACGGTGACCATGATTTCTGATTGTAACCCCATGACTTATATTCTATCTTGGCAGTTACTGGGGGGGAAATACTCAAAGTGGATCGTTATCCTCCAAGAGTTTTATTTGGATTTCACTACCTCCAAATAGAATAAAAAACTTGTTTTCGCTGATTTGGTTTGTTCTCTCCCCACTGACTCTACTCCTTCTTCCTCTGAAGATCATATTCCAGACGAAACTCTCTTCCTAATCACCGGCCTCGATCCATGGTATGGTGATATCATCGCGTAACTCCAAATGTCTACTTTCAGGTCTGAGCTAATGAAATATTCCCGACGCAACATTCGGCATCAATCTCAACCTTATAGTATTGTTGGAGATACCATTTATCTTGTCGGAGTCAATTCTGTACTCTGCCGATGTCTGACCCTTGAGGAACTGGAGAAGGTTTAAATGACTTCCACAGTGGTGCCTGTGGTGGTCACATGTATGGTTTGGATATGACGAAGGAACGAGTTATCTTTTATACTTTTTCGGACTCGGTAAAAACACGAAAAAGTCACTACTGGAGTCACCTTTTAGCTCTTTTTTGACTCTCTAAAATTGAAAAGATCGCTGAGTCGCTTGTCATTTTGAAATTGTTAATTTGGCTATGAAATGATATCTACCCAGTATACATTTACCCATTCTTCATGATGGGATAGATTATTTACGAAAAAGGAATACCTTAGCCGATCGCGACTAAGAGATTCTCTCGGACACATTTTTATACCTTTTCGGATCTGAGGGGCTATTTACGAAAAGGGCCTTGTTGGAGTTTTATTTTGCGCTTTCTTTTTAAACTCTCTAAACATGAAAAGATGTCGAGTTATTCCTTTGTCAGACTCGTTAAAAACTGATGACATCGGACTCCATCGTCATGACGCTACTCGAGTTCCTCCTTCCTAGGGCTCGTAAAATGTACTAGGTTGGATCTGTCCGAAGGACAAACTTACATCGCAAGCACATGTTATCCCCTTCAAGATTGTTTTCAAAAATAATTGGGGTACTCACTAGAAATGGTGGGGGAAAATGGAACCAAGATTGTAGTCATGTTGGCAGTATGTCACTCTTGAACATGGCACTTGTTTGCATTTGTGTCAGGTTGGGGACATCTCATCTCGTTATTTGTTTGCCTCCATGGGTTTGGGTAATCTATTTTGATTGCTCATCTGCTCTTTTCCATGTCACCATGACCTCAGATCCCTTGATGTCAAATATTGCCAAATCCAGTGTCATGTCGTCAATATGTTAAAGAGAAGTTTGCCTCTGTATTTTTCAACCTCCCTCTCATTCTCTGTTGGTCTTGATTCACAAACATCATATTCCTCTATCTCGTGTCGATGATGTGGGAAACATTATGTCCCACCTTCGATCAAGGTCCCTTCCTGTCGACTCCAGCTCATTATCGAGGAAGTTGATCTAGAGACTCCCTTCAGGTACCTTGGAGCCCACATGCCTCAATGGCAGGTTCTTCGCACTCGACATAAGGTCCACATCATTGGACTTCGATCGATTGACTCTGTGGGTGTTCGACGTCATATCACTGTTCACATGCCATGGATTGTACCTTTTGAACCTTGAGAGCCATTGTCATTATTGGTGGTTTCTCTCATGTCTGTTAACAAATTTCATCATTGGCTGGTAATCAAACGATGTTCTTGGATGTTCGACTTCAGGTCACATATTCGCATGCTTGAATTTTTACTATGTTTGGGTCGAGATGGAGCACAAGAACCTGGGTTATTTCTGATGAAATCCAGGCTGCGGGTTCTTTTTGGACTATTATGACTTATTATATGACTCTTTTGATTGGACGGTTGTGACCATACCTGAGTCTATTTATTGATCCCTACTATTGGATGGTTGTGTCCATACCTCAGATCTCATTGTTTATATACTCTCTTATGGATGGTTGTGCCCATACCACATGTCATGTATCAGATGTATCAGTTGTATTTGTAATTGCAGGTTTTCTGACAGCAATGTTTTGGTCGAACACGTTCTCATAAAGCATTTCACCCCTCCCTCTCTCTCGGACCTCATGCTTTAGGGGGCATCTGTTACACAACATTTTGTCACCTTCCCTGCAATTCCTCGCCCCACATATTGGAGGGTCTTTCCTGTGAGCTGTGAGCAATGTAAAACTCTACAAATACCTTCTTTGCATCCTTCTACATAAGGAAATGATTCTTCCTATTGAACATTTCCTCAGAGAGCACTCAAAAACCTATGTTTTTCCATTGGCACGGGTAGAAAGTTCACCCCTCATGCCAATGGGGAAGATTTTCACTAGAGGCCGCGCCAGCTGACACTCTGCCTCTTTTTTGTGCCCACGACAGCCTTTTTTGGAATGTTTTTTAACAAATTGGAGGCGGAAGTTTCCTTTAACCACCTCAGGAATGACTCATTGAAAGTGATTAAACTAGATAAGGCACAGATCTCTTCCTTTAGGAAATGGTTGGTGGAAAATTCTTGGAGGATAGGACTGCCCCCATGATTATAGGAATCCTAACTTCTCCTTCTCCCTCTATATAAACAAGCCTTCTCCCTTTACAAAAGCTAGATGAACATATAGCCAAGAAGTTGAACATGGAGAAGAGATATTATAGCTGAGTAATCACTATAGAGAAGGTCGAACCGAGGAGGATCCTGTAGAGAGAGCCCCTGTCTGAATTCCTGACGAGCTTTGTGAGATGTGCTCTGCTAGAACCCTGTTGGAAGAGATCGCAACGTCAAAGCCTGGTTGTACTCTTCCTTCTTTAATTAATATAATCGACTATGATATTGATTCCATATCTGTGTTATGTTTATTTGAATTATTTGATTTAGTCTTCTTCGACTGACTAATAGTTAGGAATGCAAGATAGTATGTTGTGTATCGTCTTCATTTCTTGTGTATGTGCAGGTATCCGAGCGTGAGAACAAGCAGATCGTGATCTTTCGAATCAGGAGCGAGAGGCAGCCATTCTTCCGGATGACACAACAGTGCAGGACCTATGGTAAGTGATATACCAAGTCTTTTTCCATTCTTAAGTAGGAATTGGTGTCTTAGCGTGTCTCGTTTGTGGCTAGACCCACTCTAGGGCTAGTGGGATCGCCTCTTTCCATAGAAGGGATTTACCTCACCAACAAGGGTAATGAAGGGGTTAAGGGTTGTCTAAATTCTCGAGGAAATTTTAGGGGATAGGGATAGATGTTAGAGAGTAGTGGAAAGTGGAATTTAAAGAATTGAGTGAGGGGAAAGGGTCCAAAATGGAAAAACATAGGCCTAGTCTCGAAAAGTGTCAAATTGTAGCAATAGGCTAGGTTTTGTAGAAAATTGATGAGTTTGAGGGATAGGAGTGAGGGGAAGTGTTTATGAAGATATATTAAGGATAGGAGGAGGTATAAGAGAATCAGGATACAATCCTTGTTGATGTTTAACCATGGAGATCATGAAACCAAGAAACATTCCCTTAAAAACCCTAGATGGACAATGGAGGAGTTAGGCAAAACAAAATAGAGGGTTGAGGCCAAAGGTGGAAAAACATAGTCATAATGAGTGGCATGAGCCTATGATGGGTCCTTTGGGAGTAGTGAGCTGACTTTGACATGATGGGATGATGAAATAGTGAAAATTTATCCTAAGGATAGTGAAGGCAGTGAGGTTTCTAGAACTTACAATATTCATGAACTTTGTTTCTATAAATCTAGGATAAGTATTTCATCATCCATGAGAAGCAAAAATTACTGATGACTAACAGTGGCTCCACTTGGGGAGGGTAGCTCATTTTCAGGAGGCGTCTAGAACTTCAGATCTCTTGGTTTTATGAAGACTAATGCCTCATACATTGGGTAGATTTTTACTTCTTTTTCATTTGTTGATTCTTCTTTGAAGTTGTGATCTCAATAATCTGAAAAACATGGTTAGCTCAAATTCATCTCTACCTACCCAACCTACTTGCATACCATTTTTTTTTTCACTTGGGTGCACTTGGACTGGCAAACCCTTGACATCATTTTATTTTCAAAGCATAAAAGACTATCTATTTCTACCCTTATTACTTCCAAGAGTTCAAATTAAGCTAATAAACTCTTTTATTCTCTACCTAGTCTAATCATTTTTCAAGATTAATCTGTTTGGAAAACTTTATTCTCTATTCTACTGACATGAAATTAAAAACATGATCAAACCAGGATTAGGCAATCTGATTTTCCATGGGCTGTGGCATTCGAACAAGCTGCACACAAGCATTATTTTTGTATAATGAAAAACTAGAAAACATGAGGGCTATGATTAAGAATTTGTTAGGCATCCCTATCTTTTCTCTTTGGTTTAGTTTTGAGCATGTGGAACTAGTATCTTTCATTCCTAATCTATCCTTTTTGACAACAATTCAAGTTTGAATGATTTGACAAGCTCTCTTTCACTAACTTATCTGCAATAAATTGAAAGCATGTTCAGCCATGATTAGGCTAGATGAATGAACAATACTTTTTGGAACAATTAGTGGCATTTAGGCTTGGACACTTTTAGCATTACTATTTTTTGGTATGGGGCTGTACCTCTTTTCAAATCTGCCCTCTTTTTTCACCTTTTCTCTATTTTTTTGTTTTCATTTTCAAAACAATCTATAACTAAAAGATGCTCAAAGGCTGAGATTATTTGCATGCCTATCTATCCTAATATAATTTTTACATGATATACATTCATCTGGTGAACTCTCTTTTCCAATAAAACCAATCAAGTAGATGATTGCATGAGGGATCTTGGTTCAACTCTTTGAGGGTGCTGACAAAATTAAAAGGCCACACCCACCTTACTTCCATTTGAACAGTAGTGCCTAAAATTTTTCTTACACTTTGCAACAAAATGCTCTTGACATGATTTACTCCCTCTTCAAATGTTTTTAACAAATCAACAAAGGGATCTTGAAACAATACCTGAATGTGAAGCTTTGGTAAATAAGCTTGATCCAGGACTACTTCTTCCTCCACTTGGTTGAGCTTGGGACTCCTTTGGGAAGGAAACATTTCTTCTTCCTCATGATCATATGAACTGTTAGAATCATCATATATTGAGATGTTATCCTCTAGCAAACCTGATGGGTTATGATAGAGTGGGTTGTGTTCTGTGTGAAAACCACCATATTTATGAGTAGGAGCACTCCTTGGCAACAAATCCTCTTGAGAAAGAAGTGCAACAACTTTCATGTGATCATCAATTTCCATTCCTTCATCTGAAATTTGTAATTCAAAGGAACTTGGTGGCTACAAATCTACAGTTAAGGAGGATTCCATGTCCCAAATTATTTCCTCAACCATTTCAGGAAAAAACTTCTCATTGAGAAATTTCTCAAGAAGTTCATCATCCTCCTCAACCTCAACATCAAAACTGAAAGACTGCTGATTTCCAATTACATGAAAGTTATTTCTGATGGACTGAAGTGAAGCAGAGCAAAGAGTCAGAGACTCCTCACTTACTTGTAAACTCTCAAGGCTTTCCTCATTACTGTCATAGGTGACCTGTATTGGCTACTTACATTTTTCAAGCTGATGGTAGTAAACTTCATCCCACAAATCAACTGTTGATTGCTCTGCAAGGTTAGTTTCTGTTTGGAGGACATCATCATGAGAATGATCAAAATTTGGAAAATTATCAACATAAGTAACATCATCAATCAAACATATTGGATTGTCAGTTTTTTCTTCTTTGAGTTGATCTACAAGTTCACTTTTGGATGTATGGTAGATGGGATTGGTAGGAGAATTAATATAAATGTTTTGTTCACATAAAGGTTTAGAGGTTGGCTTCATGTTTAGGATTTGATTTATTTCTTCTTCAGTTAAAAGAGGAGGATTTTTTCTCTTTCTTTCGATATAAGTACAACAGTTCTCTCTCTCCTGTGAAGGCTTATTTTGAAGCTGAATGTCTTCTTGAGTCTCACTTAGAAGGGATGATAAATCATCACTTGTGCTTTTAGAGAGATCTTGTGGGTTTCCTTCTATTCCTTGATTGATTTATTCCTCAACCAACTCTTCTAGGATGTCATGATAGCTATCTTGAGAATGAAATTGATGAATGGCTTCTAATAGATCCTTGGGATGCCAATTTCCTAAATCTTCATAAATGTTTACAAGGTATTCTATGAGGTCTTCATATTGATCACAACATTTTTCAGCTAATGATAGAGATGGATTATTTTCTTTATAATGCTCACAAAATATCTTGTGGAGATATTTTAAGGAAAACAAACTACCAGGCTTTAGCCATTCATACCATTCTCTTGCCTTACCTTCTAATGTTGCAATACACATTTTCATGAGGCAGTCTTCATGCCATTCAACCTTTAACCTCCATACATGTATATGAAATTTGATGAGATGTAGCAAGGGGTCATCACATTTTTCATCTTGAAATATAGGCAATTTTTTTAACCAATTTATCTCAGGCATTTTATGTGGAAATCCAAGGATATGATCTCTATTAATCGGAGCATATCTCCTTTGTATCTTTGGATCCATGTTTGTAAATTAGAAAGGGTCACTGTATCTTTTCAACCAGTCTAGAGTTCTCTACCAGTGGAGTCTTTAGATCTATTGAGAGTTGTGGAGTCGCCAGGTGGAAGGTTTCAACTTTTTTGTCCACCATCAGCATGATTGGGATTTCTCAATGCATTCCCAGGGGAGTCATGAGGACTACTGGGGTCAACAATGCTACTGAAGATTAGTGGATTCGCCAAGTGGAGGATGATTACTGTTTAAGGATGTACTTGTTGTCCACCATCAACAACTGAATACCAATCTAATGATGTTTGTGATTTTTCTGAGATCTAACGAATAATTAGTTTGTAACTAACTAAGAAGGTCCCACCGTGATCACCATAATGTTAGGGTCCCGTGATTTAGTAGATTGGTAGACCAAATGCACAGGGTAACATGAAACCAGTCTTTGGAGTCCAAGGAACTAGCCTTCTTGGACTCAGACATGACTCTCTCTATTAGATGCAAAGGATGTGTTCTTGTTTTCTTTAGATGGTTGATTTTAGGCTAGTTGTTATGTGTCGGGTTTGTTGATTATTTTGGTTGGGTAAGATGAACATGGAGAATAGGTGGAGTGAGAGGTATTTAAATCACTGGGCTATGGAGTCAATGAAAGTCATGGATGTCTTAATAATGAATCAAAGTGCATTACAAGGCCAATATAGCAAGGTTAATGGATCCTTCAGGTTATGTGTGAAGTGGGGTGGACATCAAGTTGGGGAAAAAACAAGGTAGGACAAAGGGTAGTGAAGTATATTTTTCCATTTACCCATAAACAAGAAGGTATCAAATATAATAAGAAAAATATACTAATCATGAGATATGGCAAACCATTTACTCAATGACAATACTTAAACAAATAAATATCTAAGATAAACATTTCAATGAAACAAAGAAAGCAAGAAAAGCTTATCTAACTTTAGTAATTTCACCTTCAGAATTGGAAAACATATAAGATGACATAATAAATTTAATCAATAAAAGAGGGAACTCATAAATATTTTTGATCAAGCTACAAAGAAATCTGAGGCAAACTGATAGGCATGGACAAAGGGCAAGATCATAACATGACCTCCTTGGCTTAACCTAACAAGTAATACTTCAAAGAGAGATTTCAAAAACAGAGTTTAGATAGCATCAAATAAGTAGGGCTTACCATGAATCATATTTGTAAACTAGCATATTAATCCATAGATGAAAAAAAAAAGCATAAGGAGGCTTAAGGAGTAGCTAAGAATTCCTTAAACACACCCAGCAGAGGAAAACATCAAGGCAATAGAAGGCAGGAGGACTAAGGTGCTTCAAGGAGCATTTCTCAACCTATACTTTTCTGTTCTATTGCAACAAAGAAGGATGAAACATAATTATGAAAAGAAGACACAAAAAAATTAATAATACATCACCATTAACCAAGCTTATGAATCCTACAAACAAGCTTCTCCATCATCAATCCAAGAAAGCCATTCATAAACTCCACAACACCAATTTCTTCTCCAAGCTCATAAAAACCATGTATTGCTCTAAAAGCTCATCAAATGCCAACATTTCCAAAGAAGCCCTCATGCTCTATTTAACTCAGAAAAGAAGGTAAAAAACCCTAGATAGGTTTGGAAAATGTCCAAATCACCCATAAATGTCATAAATGCCCAAGAGACCATTCAAGGCCCAAGGCACAAAATATCTCATGAAATAAATGCCAAAATAACTTCTAGCACCTAATTCTAAACTGATTTTCCTTAAAAACACTAAAATATGTTTTTACAATAAATGAGTGTGTTTTTTTTACTTTTGGCCAAAAACACACTAAATAGTCCATTTGCGCATCACCATTTTTAGTGGAAAATAGGCTCTTTTGCAACCAAGTTTTGGACTTCTTCCTGATGTCAGATTTTGCTCCGTGATGGCCTGTTGGAAATATTTCTAATTCCTAGTTCTAGATAGGCATTTTTTTTTCTTATTGAGTACATGTAACCTATTCAAAAATCCAAAATCCCAAGACTGCTATTTGCATAGTGCCACCTTCAGCAAAAAATAGGCTCTATTGTAGCCATGTTTTGGACCACTTCTTGATGTCGGATTTTTCTCCGTGATGGGCCCTTGGAAAGATCAGCTTGTCCTCATTCCATATATGCATTTTTTTTTTTTATCCAGCTCCTATAGCCTATCAAAAATGCCAAAATCCCAAGACAACCATTAGCACAGCGCCAGGTCTGAAATAGAGGGAGAATGGTGAAAATTTAGGTGTTTTTTTACCTTTTCAGGCGTCAAAATGCTCCAATTTCTCTGAAACTTGGTGAAAATAATGTGCTAGGTATGAAAAATCACAAATTTTTAGTTTTACCTCTGAGGATGCTTGAGGGATTAGTGTAGCGCTAATGGCGCTACGCTAATAGGCCTCCAAATTCTTAAAAAACAAAAACTTGTCCAAATTTCTTCAAAATTGGTGGATGTCTCCCTCATGGGGTTTAAGAAGCCTGTAGAAAATATTGATGCAATATTTAAATATTTACTTGGACTTTTCCTCTTTTTAGTGCTTTTTTAATTTCAATGAGGGCCTCTTTGTCACCGTGGTTTGTCTCGTTAGTATCAGTGCTTCCTTTGGTTTTTGCATTCTCCTTACTGTCTTCATATTTGTCCTTGTTCTCTTCTTCATTTTATATCTCTTCATCCTCACTTTCCTCTTCATTTTCTTCTATATTGGCACTATTTTGTTCACTATCTTCTTCACTATTTTCACCTCTATTACTATCATGCTCACATCTTTTACCTCCATCACTGTCATGCTCACTACCCCTTTCTTCATTATCATCATTATCTTCTTCTTCTTCTTCAAATTTTGCCTCTGTCTTTTCTTGCTAGCTTGAATCATAATCATTCCTTAGAATATCTCCTAGGTCCTCTTGTTCATTTTTTTCATGGTCATCCTTCTCTTCCATTTCTGTGTCTTCTTCCTCTTGTTGATTTAACCCACCACCACCTTGTTCATCATCATCACTTTGTCCTATTTCCATATCTTCTACCCCTTGGGATAATTTAGTGCCACCATTACCTTCACTGTCATCAATTTTTTCATTATTTCCACTTTGATCCTTATTACTTGATACATCAAGAGAAGGGGAAGAAGATAGGTTTCCTTGAGGTGAGGGAACTTGTGTAGATGAGGAGGGAAAGTTTGGTTGATCAGGAGGCTCTAGATTTGCAAATGACTGCCTTACCCTTAAGCTTCATGAGGTTTAATTTGAACATGAAGTGTAACTACCCTAAGTCACTTTCCATCAACTGATAATAAATTTGGTCATAGAGGCCAAGAACAGAGGTGAAATATGCATTTGAGACCTAGGGTTTACTCAACTAGGGTTTAATCATTTCATAGACACCAAAATATGAAAATTGCTTGGAGGACAAGAGGGAGAGGCCACCTACCAGCTTTAACTCTTCTGCAGCCCTTTGAATGCAACTTGGATGATGAATTTTAGCCTTGGGGTAATTTATTTCCTTTTTTGAGGAGCCTCTGCATTAGCGCAGTGCCGGGTAGTCCTGCCCATGGATTAGCGCAATGCCACTTATTTACGCAGCGCCAAAAAAGCGTCAACCTGCAGAAAAGTTTTGAGGACCTTCCCAAAGTAATATTTGGGCCTGTGATAGATTGTTGGAAATGATAACCTGTATACTTTCCAAAAATATCATTTTTTTCTCTGATTTGAGTTTATTTTCCCTATCAAAAGTTGATTTTACCAAGACTGGTCAAAAAGTGTTGAGTGATGGTGCATAAATGCATAGTGCTAGTGAAGACAAATTTTGGAGGCCTTCCTTAACTCCAAATTGATCTCATGATAGCGCATTGGAAATCTCTTCAAGTCTAGTTGTCGTTTGACCCATCAAGAAATTCATTTGGACACTCCAGCTATGAGAAAACCCGATTTTCCCAAGGTCACTCCAGCAGTGCAGAAATTCTCTTGTGACACCTATATTTTTTACATTGCTCCCAAACCAAGATACCTGTGTAAAAACTGAAGTAAATTTTTCTTCTTGGCCCTATGAGGGACAAAAAAATCTCTCACTTTTTTCAAATTCATCTATGTTTTCTCAAAAACATATTTTTAATCAAAACTAGCCCTAGGTGTGGCAAATGACTTGGCCCTGGGAATGAATTCTTGGAAAATAATGGAGGCATGATGTTTATGAGTTGGTATGGAATTATTCTTGCTTATATAATCTATAAAATTGATACTTTTCTCTTATGCCTCCTTTCCATAGAAAACCCTAGCTTAGTTGGAAGAGGAAATTAGGGTTTGGCGTAGGGGATTTAGGACTGCCTTGTAGAGGGAGGGGAATGAAGGGGTTCAGGGTTGTCTAAATTCTTGGGGAAATTTTTGGGGATAGGGATAGATGTTAGAGAGTAGGGGAAAGTGGAATTTCAATAATTTAATGAGGGGAAAGGGTCCAAAATGGAAAGACACAGGCCTAGTCTTGAAATGTGTCAAATTGTAGCAATAGGCTATATTTTGTAGAAAAATGATGAGTTTGAGGGATAGGAGTGATGGGAAGTGTTTATGAAGGTATATTAAGGATAGGAGGAGATGTAAGAGCATCAAAATACAAGCCTTGTTGATGTTTACCAATGGAGGTCATGGAACCAAGAAAAATGCCCTTAGAAACCCTAGATGGACAATGGAGGAGTTAGGCAAAACAAAATAGAGGGTCGAGGCCAAAGATGGAAGAACATAGTGATAAGGAGTGGCATGATCCCATGATGGTTCCTTTGGGAGTATTGAGCTGACCTTGACATGATGGGATGATGAAATAGTGAAAATTAATCCTAAGGATAATGAAGGCAATGAGATTTATAGAACTCACAATGTTCATGAACTTTGTTTCTAGAAATCTAGGATAAGTATTTAGTCATCCATGAGAAGAAAAAATTACTGATGACTAACAATATGAAAATTAACCATCTTCTACTAGATCTTCTGCTAAACCATAACCATCTTCTGCTAAACCATCGTGCTTCTATGGAAGCCATATAATTCAGATTTGCAAGTGAGTTGCTATCAAGGACAACATGTGCAATCATAAGAATCATATTTCCAACATGTGGGATCTGAATCTCTCTCTCAAGATAGCACCACATTGCTTTGTCCTCATCAAACTTTACATCCTTTCACAAAACTGTCATTTTGAGGGATGGAAAGTACACACGGTAGTTGTGAGGAGTTTCTGTGAAACCCACGAATACCCCCAATTTTGTTGTCGACTCAAGCTTCTTCCTTGATTCTTTAGATACATGGCAATAGACAGAGGCTCCAAAAATACTAAAGTGTGACACATCCATCTTTCTGCCTGAGAAAGCCTCCCTTGGTGTAATCATGCTCAAACTATGATGAGGACTTTGGTTCTGTAAATAGATTACTTTATTGCATGCCTCTACCCACAAATGCACTGTTAGGCCCTATTCAAGTAACATATCCCTCATAAATCCACAATGCTACGGTTCTTTGTCTCATCCACCCTATTATATTATGGTTTGTGGGGTGTTATCAACTCTAGTTTAATGCATTCTTTCGCACATAAATTTCTGATTTCATTCGAGACGTACACACCTCCATTATCACCCCTTAAAGCCTTCACCTTCTTACAATTTCTTTCTCAACCAGTGCCTTGAATTCTATGAACTTGGAGAATGTATCATGTTTCTTCCACATGAATAAGATAAAACACTTCCATGAAAAGTCATTAATAAAAAAGACAAAAAACAATTGTTTGCCAGTGGAGGATATAGATAAAGGTCCAGAGACACTAGAGTGGATCATTTCCAAGACTGCATGTGATTTTTTGTCTTGGTCATGGAATATCGATTTTCTGTACTTCCCTAAGGTACATCCCACTACAATAAAAAAGGGCATTGGTGAGGGGCAAAAAATCTCACCATAAGCTCATTGGTGAGGGTCAAAAGAGCCTTCGTCAGAAAAAACTGAACGTCACCAAAGGTGGCATCGCCGAAACTATAGGTGTTCTTGTGACATTCAAGACTCGTCACCAATAATGATTTATAATTACCGATTGTCACCATCACCATTTCATATGAGAAATGGTGATGGACAATAGCCTATGTCACCGATTTTTTTAACGCCGCCAAAGGTGGCATCGCCGAAAGTATGTGTTGTGGTGACATTCAAGGTCCATCATGAATATTTATTATAATGAAGAATACTGACAGTCACCATTTCATATGAATAACAATGATTTTTTGTGATGGATCTTTCATGGTCATCACTATTAGTGCATATATATGGCAACGTTCGTTGAGCATCATCATTTCATATTTGGTGAGGGTAAAAAAATGTCATCATAAGATCATTGGTGATATCAAGGTTTATCACGAATAATGACTATAATGACAAACAATGACCCTCACCATTTCATATCAACAACAATGATTTATGGTGATAGACATTTCTTGGTTGTCACTTTTGATGCATATATAGGGTGGTGTTTATTGATCGTCACCTTTTATTATTTTGGTGAGTGTCGAAAAATTTCACTAGTAGCTCATTGGTGGTCAAAAGAGCCTCTAGCACCAAAAATTGTTCTTCGCCATTCCATATAAATAATAGGGCATGATTGAATCGAACCACTAACCTCCTGCTTGTAAAGCAGGTTCTCTTCCATTGAGATAGCACCCTTTAAGAAATTAGACTTTTAAAAATTATATCTTGAAACTTTATATATTGTAAATTCTACAACTTTCAATAAATTAAAGTCTCGACAATATTTTACTAAACAAACAAAACATCATAAAAGTTGTAGGTCTCTACCTAATGGTTATGCAAGTTATGAAAAAATGGGTAGTTGGTGGAGGGAAAAATAGTTATGTATAAGAGACTCAATATGTTTAGTTGAATACTCAATTAGAATTGAAACTCTGAAGACATTTATAGCCTACAAATGACCTATAACTCGCAAATGCACCAAATATTGTGAATGAAATGTCATAAGTGGATAGAATATGGAAGAAGAGCATTGATGAAGAGAGATGTAATATGTTATCGGTTGAATGAGAGAAAAATCTCAATGTTGTTTTTGTTGGGTGATTTTTTATAATTGGGTCCCTTGTCTTTCCTTTTTCACATAAATATTCAAATTAAAAATTAAAATTTTTAGATATATGAATGATATCTAAAATTCTGTGCAAATATAACATGGATCTCCAGGGAACCATATGGAATATATATATATATATATATATATATCTATATATCCCCTTCACATAAAGCGACATGTGATTTGGAATTTCACAAGTCTGCACTCAAAACATGACAGCAACCAAAAAATAAAAAAAAATGAAACTTATAACAATAAGAGTATCTCTTTTCAGCAGTGGACACCAAACAATAATAAAATAATTATTCCACTCTAAGACTACAAAATATTGGGAAAAAAATGTGTTCAATTATCTTCCTGTACAAAATGGACTTAATTTAAATGAAGCAAAAGAGTTGATACTGAATCACAAATAAAATGACCAAAAACAACGTAAATTTTGTTTTTTCAAGATATTTCCAATAATCCAGACAAAAAATTCCCCCCATTAGTGTTTTTAAGTGAATTTATGACCTGGAGAATTTATGATTTTAGTTTTAACCCCTAGATTATAAAAGACTAAATCATGTATTATTTGCAATGCAGTGGTTTATGAGAATTGTGTCAATCCAAGAGGGTTGAATTGTAATGACCCCATATTGTAGAATGTGAACATTCTTTGGAAATTTTTTTAGCTTGAAGCCCAAGGAAAAGGCCCCACTATTGAATGGTCATGATTCCAAATGGAAGGCAGACTAGGTTTTGATGTTATGCCTAACTGTTATAAAACCAAAGTGTAATAAATATTATAATAACTTCCAAAAATATTGCTTGAGGAGAAACACGGGAGTTGAATCCAAGAGTGGAAGAGTAAAGAGAGTCCTTGGGAAGGTAAGATGGGTTACTTAATGTCCAAAAAATGGCCAAAATTACATCAACAATGCCAATTCATAAGTGGCAGTTCAAAGTGGGATTTCAAAGGTCATCCCTATAAAATCAAGAATCAGTCCTACTTAAAAATATCTAAGCATGAATATCACAATGATAAGAAGAATAAATACAAAGCGTTGGAGTCAACTACAGGATAAAACTCAGTGGATCGAATTCCCACTCTCAAACAAAGGGTATTCCTCTAAAATCAAAACGGAAGCTATCTTACCATCTCAGGATCTAGATAGAAAGCTGGGTAAAAGAGATGGATTTGGTTTGGGGGATGTCTCTCTGTATGGAAAATATGGTCCTCTACATGGACCTAGTAGAATGTAATGGCCTAAAAATCTAGCATGAGTTATCTTGAAACCCCATATGACAAAATCACATGGTATTTATTATCAAGGGTTGGGGTGTCTCTAATAGCCCAATAAATCATTACTTCCCTGTGACGCCTGCAGAGGCTGTATATTTTAACCATGTTATATTAAAAGATATTTCACCTACCCTTTTGATCATATGTTCCAAGTCCAAACTCAAAATGTTATATGGAAAACACATGATCCTCATGCATGGGAGACATAACATATACTTTTTCTTGGAGAGGTTTTTTCCTTATCATTCTTACATTATTCCTCATGTTGATAGAGCACATGCCTCCATAGTTGAGATTCCATATAACCAAAGCAAGAATCTAGTGATATTGAAATATGTGTGAGTCTGTGCCAAGATAGAGGGGTTGTGGTAGAAGTGGAAGGAAGGCATTGTGTTTCAAGAGAAAGTTGTAGAGTAAGCAACATGGAATATAGTTACTCACTTGTTTAAATAAATGTTAACTAGAAATGAGATAAGATATATTTGAAATCACATTATCCACTTGTATGATTCGTCACTGAAATGAGCCAAGGTATATGAATTTCAAGGATTCCAAAACAACAACTAGTAACTCAAATTATTTATTCCAACACTATTGAACTAGAGGGGATGGATTCAATGGAGATCATGACATTGTGTTGTGTTTTGCTAAGTGGAAGAGGTTTGTCACTGTTTGAACGTTGGGTGAGATAACTGAATAAGCTTTCAATGAGGGAAATATTTGTCGATGTCTAGTTGTGGATATTATTTTTAGTATTGTGGGTTGGGATGGATGAGAAATAAATCCAACCATCCTTCGTCCTTGTGGTCTCATAACCCAGTCTGGGGGTGGAATTTACAGAATATTCTTATGGTTGGGTAGATTATCACTCATTTTTCACCAATTTGATGGATATATTCATGGAAAATCTAAAGGATTATCATCATTCTCATGCCATTTTATTAGAAAATAATACCAGCAGGCCTCCATGGGGATATTTTTGTTTTTAGAATCATTTCCAAATGCACCCATCCATTTGATTTTAAAATTTACCCGCAACCATTATGAAATAAAATAATAAGTGGTGTCACTAGAAGGTGTAAAAAGAAAAAATTTGGAAACAATTGTAGAACCATATGACATTATATGGGTCAATGCTTCAATTCTATGTTATCCTTGAAGACTTGTCTTTTTATTTTCCAAAAAAATATATACCTCCTCACACAAACTTTCAGAAAAATCCTATGAATATTTAATGAAAACCAAAGCCACATGGAGATGGAATGAGTCCCTATTATGGTGAATTTATCTATTCTCTAATGTCTCTGAAATATACTCTTTTAAGGGGTAACAACCAGTGAACCACCAACTATCTCAAAACTTGGCATACGATTTGTCTTGAAATATTATTTTTCTCGTGGAATTATGATATCATTGTTTTGGGAAACTAATGAACTAGTTTAGATATGCATGTTGTATCTTTCTAAGATTAATATAAAGTTAAGAACAAGTGACTTAAGTAAATATTCAATACAGTGCATGAAATCGAGGATTTGTAAATCCATGGCTTCAAATTAGATACTCAACAAGAGATCCAAGTTTGATCAAGTCAATCTTGAGCTCAAGGCTCAAATTATGGGAAATCCTACTTTTGATTACATTGAGGACACACATGAATGGGTCAAGAAGCCATTGTCATCCTACCTACAATAACAAACCATTTATAAATGAAGATGATAGAAAAAAGGGTCACATCAATGTGTCAAGAAGTCATTTTCATCATGCCTACAATAACAAACCTTAAATAAATGAACATGACATCAAAAGGGGTAAATGAACAAGCCAAGGCCACATTAGGGCTAGTAGTTACAAATGTAACCACAAAGAGAATATTGTTACTGGCTATATCTGGCATTTCAGGCAAAATGAGGAGCCACCATAGCTTTTGAAGAGTCTTCACTTGCCAAAAACTAGGGCAAGCAACCTCTCAGCTCTAGTATGGTATTTGTATAACTACTATAATTGTGATACTATCTAACATGAATCTTGAGACAAGGAGGAGCCAAAGAATATATTCATATCATTATGAGGCCCCTTCAAGATGAAACCCTCCATATTATCCACAAATTTTGTTTATATATTAAATTCATAGAAATAATGAAGGGAGGGGATCCCTCCAAGCCATTAAGCATTGTTTTGCACAAGGTTTATGGCAACATTGTTTTTTCCAACTAATTAACTAGTTAAGATTTGCATGTTGACTCTTTTTTGGGATTAATATAAGCAAATAGGGAGTTAAGCAAATATTCAAGATAGTTCATGAAATCAAGCATTTGTAAATCCATTGCATCAAATGCTAGTGTCAATGTGAGATTCAAGTTCGACAAAGTCTATCTTGAGCTCAAGGCTCAAATTATGGATGATTTTTCATTTAATACATTAAAAACACTCATCAATGGGTAAATAAGACATTGAATGAGTGCTTTGTCATTATGCTTGCAATAGTTAATGTTAATTAAATGAACACGACAATAAAAGGAATCATTGGATGAGCTACGACCACATTAGTATTGACAATTAAAAATATAAGTAGAGAGACCATGTGGTATATCATCAACTATATCCATGGAATTTCAAGTCAAATGAGGTGCCCCCATCACTTTTTAAGAGTCACAACTTACAAAAACACTAGATAATACTTTTAGTCCAATATGGTCTTCATTCAACTAATACCATTGCACTCTTATCTAACATGAATATTAAAAAACAAGGGGGAGTCACTGCAAATATTCAAGTCTTTATGAGGTCCCATTTAGGTGAATCATTCTATTTCCATATGAAATCCATGGGTTATGTCTCTATATTGAAATTATGGATACAAAAAAGAGAGGGTTCCCTCCAACCCATTAGAAACGACTCTATGCAAGAAGGAAACTCCTTGATAGTTTCTTTCCCATGGATTTTGGCATAACAAAGGATGCTATTGTGCTTTTGGTTTCAAGCCTTCTTGGAGGATCCCTATGCGAACATCTACCCTCCTCCTCCCAATCCCAATAATTCAAGGATGAGGTGAAGCCTAGGCTTTCTATTCCCTCAAATACAAAGGGGTCCCTCAATCCTGCATTCATAGTGGAGAAATCAAAGGACATTCCAGTGTTGGAACTTGAAGAGATAGATCCACAGGTATATTCCCACAACTTTTTGTATTGAAGGGATATGAATCTTTGTCGCTTTAATGGGATTTTTCCATCTACAACAATGCTTGGGTGTAAAAATCAAACCTAGATTACGAACAATGAGCTCTTCCTCCATTCCAAGTGTTACTTCATTGTAATTTTTAATGCCATGGTGGATAGAAAAAATGTTTTCAACCTTGTGTTACACAACATTTTGTCACCATCCCTGAAATCCCTCACCCCACATATTGGAGGGTATTTTCCGTGACCTGTGAGCAATGTCAAACTATGCATATACATTCTTTGCATCCTTCTACATAAGGACATGATTCTTCCTGTTGAACATTTCCTCAAAAAGCACCCAAAAACCTATGTTTTGGCATTGGCACGGATAGCCAGTTCACCCCTTGCGCCAATGGGCTAAATTTGCACTAGAGGCCGTGCCAGTTGGCACTTTGTCCCTGTGTTGAGCCCGCACCAACCTTTTTTGGAATGTTTTTTAACAAATTGGAAGCGGAATTTTCCTTTAACCACCTCAAGAATGACTCATTGCAAGTGGTTAAATTCGATAAACCACAGATCTATTCCTTTAGGAAATGGTTGATGGAACATTCTAAGAGGATAGGACTCCCCCCACGATTATAGGGATCCTAACCTCTCCTTCTCCCTCTATATAAACAAGCCTTCTCCCTTTAAAAAATCTAGCTGAACATATAGCCAAGAAGCTGAACTTGGAGAAGAGATATTATAGCTGAGTAATCACTATAGAGAAGGTCGAACCAAGGAGGATCGCATAGAGAGAATCCAATTTGAATTCCTGACAAGCTTTGTGAGACGTGCTCCGCTGGAACCCTGTTGGAGGAGATCGCAACATCGAAGCCTGGTTGTACTCTTCCTTCTTTATTTCAATATAGTTGACTATGATATTGATTCCATATCAGTGTCATGTTTATTTAATGCATGTGATTTAGTCCTCTTCGACTGACTGATAGTTGGGAATGGGAAATAGTATGTTCTGTATCGTCTTCATTTCTTGTGTATGTGCAGGTATCCGAGCGTGAGAATGAGAGGATCGTGATATTTTGAATCAGGAATGAGAGGCCGCCATTATTCCAAATGACACAATAGCGCAGGACCTACGGTAGGTGATCTACCAAGTCTTTATCCATTCTTAACTGGGAATTGATGTCATAGCATGTCTCCTTTGTGGCTAGACCCACTCTAGGGCTAGTGGGATTGCCTCTATCCGCAAAGGGGTTTACCTCACCAACAAATTGGCGACTTCGCTGGGGATCAGTGTGAGTTTGTCTTTCGTCTATTAGATCTTATTCTTGGTCTTTGCTTGCTTAGCATGCCTTTTCTGGGTTGTTTTGATGAGTTTTAGGCCCCTGTTCAGCCCCAAAGGATCAGTTTTGACCTTTTTTTTTTCCAAATTTTCATCCTTTCAAGGTTGGATTGATTGGCGAGGTTTCCAGCCTGACAGTCATTCCCATTGGCGCGAGTTGCCAGTTTATCACTCGTGCCATCCCCTGTCTGGCGCGGATTACAGCCAGAAAGTTTTGCCAATTCCTGTAGGTGCTAGGGTTTCCCTTGTTTTAGAGTTTTTGGTCCATCTTGGTGTCTTTGGGTGTTTTCTTAGCTTGGTTTGAATGCTTTGGGTTTGTTTGTGACTGTGATTAGCCTTCTTCCCTTGATCGTTTTTCCATTTCTTTCAGCATCATGGCTTTAGTTATTTCTAGTGATTTGACATGCTGAGCCTCCTGCAGGAGTTTGGGTCTCCTATTTCGTGGTCACCTTCGTTATTTACTTTTGCATTAATCTCCCTGGATTCGTTTTGAGTGGTTGCTTTTGGTCAAATGAGTCTTGAGTGAGTCTTGTCTCTTTCATTCAGTTTTGCTTCCTGTCACTC
Source organism: Pinus albicaulis (assembly GCA_034641835.2). NCBI lineage: Eukaryota > Viridiplantae > Streptophyta > Pinopsida > Pinales > Pinaceae > Pinus > Pinus albicaulis. The sequence continues at coordinate 360,005,305 of CM076572.1, read as the reverse complement.
CAAGCATAGCTCACATTGCTTGTATGGGCCCTTTTTGACATCTTTCTTCGATTTGAGAGATTATGACATTGGTTTGAGTCTTTGTTTTGTTGGCTTGTGAGTTTTTTGGATTGTTTCGCTTCGACTCTTACATTAGCATTCTCAAAATACTATGAAGATTTTTTTTACATGTTATTTAGTACAATGTTTGCTCTATTACATTGAAAAACTCAAAAATATATTTTGTGCTTGCATTTTTTGTTTGCATCATAAGAATTGGAAAATATTTTTCATAACTAGCATTCGACATTCTAGTAAAGATTTTTCATTCTCAATAGTTTGCATCAGGTTCTATAGTGAATAATTCTGTGAGTTCTCATTATTTTCTATCCCTTGAAATTCCTAACCTTCTCATAGATAGTTATTCATTGAACGAAATGGTATTCTATGGCATGTAGCTTGCATTCGGGAATTTGTGAGATCCAAAATTTGGTAGGACCTTGGAATTGAAACATAAATATAAGATCAACTTAAAATTTATTCAGTTAACCTAAGGCAACATTGAAACTTAACAAAACATTTAGTGGTCTATGTTAGAGGCGTGTTCTGGTGTCTTAAAACCTAGCAGTTGTCACTCGCCATCTAGCTTCAGACAATGCTAGTATAGACTTGTGCTCCCCATACCGTCGAGTATATAAAGGGAGACCCTTATAGGTTGCAATCCTTTTATCCATAGGAAGCTGAGTCTGTCGCCCTGTAACCGTGATACACCGAACACAGCATTCGAGGAGACTACCTGCATGTACATCAAGTCCTTGGTTGATTCTTATTTCATTTTATAACTAAGGTGTATATGGAAGTTCATGGGAACCTGGTACACCCTTTTACCTAGATTACCTGAGCAGTGTTTTTCGATCTTTACTGACTCCATAAATTTTAAAATATCATCAAGCACTTTTCCTTTCAAGCTCGCTTAAAACTGAAAGAGACTAGAGTCATCTTTGACTGTTTCTTCACTCTTAAAACATGAAACAACAAAATTTTGGTTTCAATGTGGTAAAATTAACTACCTATAATTACACGCCCATTAAATATTGTTTACTTGGCCTGTATTTTTTTTCTTTGGTTTTGATCCAAGAGTCTTCTTTTTCAATCTTTTCCCCTTTTCTGGTGTGCTACAGGCACAGTGGCGGAACCATCAGTTTCATCTACTGGTATTCCTTTCTCAGACGATTCATTAGAAACTTCATAGATCTCCGGGTCTGCTGAGCTTCAACAGCCTGTCGTCCCGTCAGAGTATCCCTTTGGGGAACGAGTTGAGTTCCATTGGCCTCTTTCAAATGCTTGGTTTTGATTTGGGGTTGGGGAAAATTTTCCCCCTCTTACATCGGGATTGCCACTTTTGGCTGCTATCATACCTCCTAGCCCCCATAATATTTTTCAAGATCTTACGGTGGATTTAGAAATGGATTCATCTGGTCCTAATGGTAGTGAGGGTATTCCAGTTTCTGATGAACAATACCAACTCTTCCCAGAAGACTTCCAAATACAACCTGCTCAATCTTCACCATTGATGTCGTTTCCAGCTAGATATAGGTCTTTGGGTCAGATTATGGCTGGTATTGCCTCCATGGCAACATCAACTCGGTCAAGGGGTTTGGTTCTTCCATCCTTAGGTATGTCGCCAACGACACCTGTCTAGTCATCGACACCTTTTGTCACGTCTGTTCCCACTAGGCCCACTTTCTGTGTGGCTACTTCGGCACCAGTTTTCACTGCATAGTCATCAGTATTTTCAACTTCGGTAGAAACCTTGATTTCCATGCCAATCCCTGACGGCCTTTCGTTTGAGGAGTATCGGCTGGCTGTTCAGCAGCAGAACTCCCAAACTTATCAATCCCCTCAGGATCCTTATAGGTCTTATTTTTCTCATTATTGAGCAGACGGTACCCCGATTTATTCACTTCCATTTCAGTATGATGAGCAAGGCAACCCCATCTACTTGCCTGCTCCTGAGGCTTATCAGTTCCTCCTTGGTTTTATACCTACCTTGCCTTTGCAACCCTCTAACCAAAAAGGGCAACCCTTTCAGAGACAACCTTCTGTTCAACAGGGGTATGGTTATGACCCACAAGGACAACCCTTTCAGGGAAAACCTTCGGTGCAACAAGGGTATGCATATGACTCACAAGGCCAACCCTTATAGGGACAACCTTCGGTCCAAAAAGGATTGTTTTACGGCCCACAAGGGCAACCTTACAATCATCAAGGTCAACCTTTACAATCCCAACCTGTGATACAACTAGGGCAACCTCAAGGACCAGCAGGGTAGCCGATATATCAACCCGAACCTTCATATGGTCCTGGGGGCTAGATTCATCCATCTCAACCTTTGGTGCAACCTCAAAAACCTCATCTTCTGATTAGTCCAAATGTTGCATAGCCAGGGCCATCTTATGGTCCTGCTCCAGGTCAACCTGTTTATCAGGCACAACCTAGCCCTCAGCAGCCATCAGGCGAACCCGCTCAACCAGGACAACCTAGTGGCCCTCATCAGTCAGGTCAACTTGCTCAGCCGAGCCAACCTGCACAGCCTATTCACCCTGCTCAAGCGTCGCTCTACTCTATGCCATAGCCAAATAAACCACTGTGCCCGACGTATCCAACTCAGTAGGGCCCCACTTATCAGCAACCTATTCAACCCAACAGTTATTTTCCTCAAGGTCAATATTGACTGGTTTACAACCCCTCTCAAGGTCCTAATTATCGCCCTCAACCGCTAGGCTGTACTTATATTCCGTAATAGAATCCTTATACTACTTCATCGGGACCCTCGTATACTCAGAATCAGTATCCCGAATTTCAACCCCCCTATCTTGGTCCTCAGCCACCCTATAACCCAAATTAACAGATTATACTCCTTATGGTCAGAATCCTCCGGGACAGAACCAATAGGGGCAGAGTTATACTCAACCAGGATGGAGTATGGGTACGGGTCCTTATTGAGGACCTGCTATCCCGTTTAATCCTCAATTACCTTTCCTCGCTACATTGGAGTTACTGAATGTGTACAAATTGACAAATGATCCCATTATTCATAATCCATATTGGCCCCCAGTCCCGACGAAGGTTCCTGCTGATTGTCCCAAGTTTGAGGGCAAGTCTAGAGAAGACCCCCAAGCTCACGTCATGACATACCATTTATGGTGTTCTTCCAATTCTTGGGTGGACGACACTGTTTGGCTTCGTCTCTTCCAGCACACTCTTACCGGAGCTGCTGCTAAGTGGTATATCAAACTGCCTCGTGGCATCTTTCAAGATTTCAATACTCTTGCTATGGAATTCCTGACTCATTTCTAGTTGTCGGTTCATTATGAAGCCGGAATGCATCTCCTCACATCCTTGGAACATGACCGAGCTACCCATATCTCGGACCACAGTCATGAATGGAGATGACATCGCCATTTGATCAAGTTTGAAATTCCTAATCAAATTCTTACTCATTGGTTCACTACCTCTTTTGTCAATCAGATTGTGAAAGACATCGCCATGGGGGCATGTGTAACCGAGGAACAAGCCATAGCTCTTTCCCAGTACCTTGATTTAGTGTACTCTCAATTAGGAATTTTTTACGAAATCTTGACTAAAGCTCCACGTCCCGTGACCTCTAAAGCGACGGCTACCCCATCGGTCGATGGCGTTATTGGTTTCGTATCTCAGACTTCATGTAAGTATTCCAATGGGAAGTAGAAATCAAATTCTTCTAATAATTCTGCTCCTCAGACTACCCCATATTCTTGTAAAACCGTGGAGTTCAACGCCATTCAGGCCAATCCTGTGGACAAGACTTCCAAAGGGAAAAAGAATGGCAAAGGCAAGGCCAAATCCGATGCCCCAAAATTGGAATCGTCTAAACCTCGTGCTGATGATGGTTCACGGTGAAAGACGAAGTATCCCTATCTCATTTGCGATGAGGAACACTACACTAAGTATTGTCCTAGAAAATCCTAGGTTAGTCAACTACTAAAAGGTGCTAATGGAACTTCGACGGTCCTTAAGGAGCCTTTCCCATCTCAGCATACCTAGATGGGAGCAACCTCCCCCATCTGCGTCATATGGCTCTCAAGTTTGCATGATGAATGGTTCTACACCCGTTTCCATTACTACTTAGTCAAAGGATTATACTGGATCATGCCAGGTACCTGGGAAAGAGGTCGTTGATGGTCCTCCTCCCCCACCCGCCTCTAGTCCTCTTGAAATTGAAAGTCACAGTGTTGAACCCATTATATGGCCACCTTCTAAAGGTGTTCTCCAGAAATATTCTTATAATCCTAATTCCCGTGCCACTCAGCATTACAATATTGTTCAGGATTTGGCATAGGCGCCTTCTACGATGTCCATGTTAGAATAGCCCCAGAGTTTCCTATCTCAACGGAAAGCGTTATGTTCTACGATTGGCAGGATTGACCCTGCTAATTCTAGCCTTATCTCCTTCGATTTAGAAAATTATGTCCCCTGACTTCTGCACTAGATTGCGCTTGTTATACAAGTCGGTATCAATGGTCTCAACATCCATAGAGCCGTAGTGGACGAAGGTGCATCTACCTGCGTCATGTCATCTACTTGCTGGAAGGCTATTAACTCTCCAGGCCTCAATTCGTCTCCCAATGCCCTTGAGGCATTCGATGGAAGGGAATCAAAACCCTTAGGTGTTCTTGCTAGCTTGCCGATTACATTGCAAGGAAAGACAGTCAACATTGAGGTAGAAGTCGTTGATGCCAAACTCAACTACAATCTTCTACTTGGTCGCAGTTGGACTCACACTATGCTATGTGTTTTGTCCACCCTCTTTTGACTTCTAAAGTTTCCACATGAGGGAAAAAGTATTACTGTTGAACAATTGTCATTCTTTACCTCGTCTTCTGAGAATAACATGCCATACATGGATCAAATTCATAATGCCCCTGACAGTATAGGGCCGGGTCTTTTCAAGGATCCCACTCTCATGGGTATTTTTCCCCTTCCGCCACCGAACATTATTCAAGTCAATATGGTCTCTCGGTCAGATGACCCTTGGATCATCCCTTCACCTGAACAGGTTGATTTTTTTAGAAATTCGATGCTGCTTAGTCCCATCGAGATCATTTATTGTGAACTTACAACTACATCTGATTCTCCCCCTCCTAAAGCTACTCCTTTACGCATGTCTCTTGACGTGTATTCTCAATCCCCCTAGCTCGGTGATGTAGATTTTCCCGATCCTTTAAAAGAATTCTTTCCATCTAACGAGGATATCATGGAAACCATGTCTCTCGAGGATCTACCGTGGAGTGATGGGCATCATCGTTCCTCGTTCATGCCTTGCCTCGGGGCCATATCTAACTGTCTTGAGTGCTTCGCATATTAGGTTCCCTCTCCACCACTTCAAATGCCCATTTTGACTCACGAAGTCTTTGCGGAGGGTAACCTAGGTAACATTACTCAAACAATGCCTATCAACATTTTCGTCAAACCAGGATTGTCTAGAACATCCATGTGGGAGTCACTTTCTCTTCTGAGGAAGTCCAAGTGTACACTAGTCTCTTTCATGAATTCCGCGATGTTTTCACCTAGTCTTATGAAAAAATTCCTGGAATCGACCCCAGTATTGTGGTGCACGAGATTCCCACCTACCTAGGTGTGAAGCCTATTCGCTAGCATATTCATCCCATGCATCCTCGAAAAGCTTCCGCTATCAAAGCTGAAGTTGAGAAACTTCTTAAAGCGGGTTTCATTTATCTAATTCCCCTAACTAAATGGGCTTCTAATATTGTTCCTATAGATAATAAGTAGGGCGCCATTTGTGTTTATGTTGATTATCGTGATATCAATCGGGCCTATCCAAAGGATAATTATCCCACCCCGTTTATTGATCAGATCATTGACGATTGTGTGGGAAGTGAAATTTTCTCTCTTATGTACGATTTTTCTTGCTATAACTAGATTAACATTCTCATGTCGGATCAACAAAAGACCTCTTTTATTTGTCCACGGGGAACGTTCGCATATAGGAAACTCCCGTTCAGCTTGAAGAATACTGGGGCTATGTTCTAGCGTGCGATGTCCTATGCTTTTCATGATATTCGACATATTGTCCAACCATACCTGGATGACCTTCCGGCTCATTCAGCTACATAGAAAGACCACCCAGAACATATTCGTCAAATATTTCTTCATTGTAGATGCTACAATGTTAGGCTCAACCCACATAAATGCATCTTCTACGTTGACTCCGGTAGACTCTTAGGGTTTATCGTATCTAAAGATGGAATTCTCCTTGACCCTCTTAAGTTTGAGGCTATTGTGAATCTCCCCTCCCCGTCCTCATTACACCAGCTCTAGAGTCTTCAAGGGAAGGCCATTTTCCTTCATCGTTTCTGTTACACCATTTTTTGGTCATCTAACCTATCACCATTAGATGGACCCAAGTACACCATGTAACACCAATTTTACCCTAAGTAAAATTGCCTTCACTATGTTAAATAACTTAATAAACCATATTTATTAGGTTGTTTATGGTCTAAACAGGAAACCCCAAAAGGAAATATTAAACAAACCTATATTTGTTTGATTTTCCTCACGGAATAATTAATTAAACCATAATTTAATTATTATTCCTAGTCATGTTTAACCCAAAAACAAAGAAATTAATTAGATAAACCTTTATTTATCTTATTATTTTGTTAAATATGACCAAATCACCCACAAATAATTAAATAAATCATTATTTATTTGATTATCTTCTAACCACTTCCTTAAAAAGATAAATAAATCGTTTATTTATTTATTTTTGACAAATAAAGGGATTTGACCCAAGTCAAATACTTTTTCCCTCCAACAAATATAATAAAATATTCCATAAAAGGTGGATCTAGATTTGGTTAACATTATTCTAATCATACACCAAGATCTAGAATGACCCAATATTTTGTTATAAATAGGAGGGTTTTTCCTACCATTCTTCACCTTTTGTTGCCTATTAGATCACTCTGGATCTATACACTTGGTCACTCTTTTTCTACCATTTGCTGTGTGAGCTCCCTTTGAGTTCTATTCTTTGTGTGGGTTTTCTACACCAACAAGAGAGAGAAATCTTAGATCTGAAGTGCTGAGGACTTCCAAGAACCCATCCCACTGAGGAGAATTGGATACACCTTCTTGTTTTCCTCCCAAGTGCCCAATTAATATAAAAATTCTTTCAAAAATTGTTCTTGTCTTGTCTATTGGTATATGGAGCAAACCCTTGTTTTTTCTGCTTAATGTCTTTCCATGCATAGATCTGGTTTTTGCAGCTCTTTTTTGTTCAACTAACCGCAGATCTGAAGATATTGGCAGCCACTTTTGTTGTTAGGGCTATTAGTTATGCGTAGCTAAAGTGGTCCTTTTTCGTACACTTCGACAAAGGATTCATACTAACAAATGGCGACTCCACACGGGTTTTTAAATTACGACCGCTGTCGTTTTTCATATTCCTGCATATCCAGCTACTTCAGGCCCTAGGGCTTCTTTTTTAGCTGCTTAGTTTTTCTCTTTTCATGTCATTTTTCTCACATAAAACCCTAAAAACCTAAAATTTCTAACTTCCGTGTGTTTCGGGCCCTATTGCGCAGGTAAGCGACACCAGCCGCACCTGAGACGGCAATTTTCCGCCGTCTAACTCGCCGAGACAACGGGAATGGGGTCGCACTTTTTGGCCCAAGAGCCCGCTTTGGAGCTTGGTCACGGAAACGACCCCAAAAGCGTGACACCGAGCGGCGAGGTCAAAAAGCTGCCCGACGAGGACATTTTACTGTTGTTTTTTAAAATTTTTCTGGGTTTTTGCGAAGCACGGCGGGGTTTTCCGTCTGTCTCAGGCCATTTCGACCTGTTTCTGATGTTGTTTTGCTCATCTGAAAGTGGGAACCTAGCCCCTAGGGCAGTGCCTCCTCCACTTTTGGTGGAAGAGTTTTAGTTGTTTCGGTGTACGATTTTCGAGTTTCGGCCTTCCTTTTCCAGATCGATACCTGTGAAGAGATCCCTTTAAATCAGCTCTTCTTCCTTTCAAATAACCTCTTGTATTTTTTTTTGGACCTCCCTTTAGGACCTCCTCCCTGTCCTTTCCTCTTTCTGCTGATTTCCTCCTTTTTTCCAGCCACTTTGCCTCTGCCTCTTGGCTGTGATCTGCACCTCTTTTCAGCAACTTTCTCCTTTAGATCCCTGTCCCTTCGACCCTAGATCCATTGGCCTCTTTTTAGTGTGTTTTGACTAGATTTTTTCCCTCTTTTAAATTAGTTTTGAGAGACCCGCCTTTTTGGGTTGAATCGATGCAATAATAGCTGTTAATTTCCTGTTATTTCAGCATTATATACTGTTTTTGCAGCATTATTTTCAGTTACGAAGCACACTTTTTCTCTTTCTCTCAAAACGAAAAGGGTTTAAAAATTAAAATTAACGCATGCCACACACTCACCCTAAGCGAAGAAGAGCCTAGTTTACACTGCCAGGCAAAGAATTTTAAAATCAGTGTGTTGCCACCTATACGCATAGCCGACATTGTAATCACTTGATTATACCCCTCTGTGCCCTTGTGGTCACTCTTCTTCCCCTTGTGCTGTGTTTGTGTTGTCATCATTGCACCCCCAAGGCGCACTTCCCGGAGACTTCTTGGCCTTCACCCTCAGTTTCCGGTCGATTGACCTGCTCCGTCCCGCCGTCGTCGAGCCGGTCCTCCTCCGAGTCCGCACTCTGACTCCTCTTCTGATTCTTTGGGTTCTCCTTTTCCTTCTGGTTCTCCCCCTATCACCTCCACTATGTCTGGTCCAGGGCCTAACACTAGCGGGAATCCCGGCCCTAATGCCGGGACTACTACTAGCAGAACCACCACAGTAACTACCTCGGCTGCACCCTTGCTCCCCTTCTTGGCAGGCCTCAGCCTCCCCGATTTGGACCGATTGATAAACGACCCTATACACCATGACGCTAGTTGGCCTGCTATGCCGACAAAGCTCCCTTCCGACATCCCAAAGTTTGAAGGCCGTGTTGGAGAAGATCCTTCAAATCATGTTCGATCTTTACACATGTGGTGTTCATCTACCTCCATTACCGATGACTCTGTTCGTCTTAGATTGTTCCAACGCACACTTACAAGTGAAGCTTCTAAGTGGTATGTTGATCACCCCACTTCCTCCCATACCACCTTTGCAACTCTTGCCCGGGCTTTTTTTATCTTACTTCCAGCTTCCCCTTCGTTATGACACTGGTATCGAACTTTTTGACTTCTTTCCGTCAATCATCTGAGACCCGCCTATCCGATCATGTCCAGGAATGGCGGAGAAGAAAGAGCCTATGTCAATCTCCTACCTTCGAAGACCGCGTCTACATGGACTGGTTCCTTAGATCTCTCTTGTCCCCTATCGGGAAAGATGTCGCATCGCATTTTCCTCAAACCGAAGAAGATGCCCTCCAAATGGCGTTAAAGTACGACCTGATCTATGCTCAGACAGGTTATGATCCTACTGTCCTACCTGCTCTCCCCAAACCCGGTGATGCCCATACATCGGGGGCACCTCATGCCGCCGAAAGTATCGTTGGATCTATCTCTCATCCATCCGCTCAACCTCTCATGAGCTATGGTTTTCCTGGGGGAGGGGGCACCACTCCCTGCACTTCTCCCCCTCCCGGTAGCACGCATCGAGGATACGACATGCCTCATCCTTTTGCCCAACCTCCTGCTTACCTCAATGTTGCCCAACTTAACCATTACCCTTATCCACAGCCTGGTGCGCCAGCTCCTCCAGCATATGCGCTTTCGCCTCCCTTGCCTTCTCAACCCCTGCAACAGCAGTCACCGCCCCCTCAAGAGCAGGTGGATGCACAACAGGGATTCATGGCTACCCAACCACCTGATGGACAGGTAGCCACTCAACCTTCCACTTCTGGTTCCTCTAATTACCAGATCCTCATGATGAACTCTGATCCACCTCTAACCGTCGACCTTAACCTTCAAACTCGGTCCCATCAGTACCCCAAGCCTCCCGCTCCGTCTGTCCCCGAGTCACCTTTTACCGGTTCTACAGAGCCTCTTTTGACAACCAATGGTCCCTTACATATCCCTCAACCCAAAGTTGAGGTCCATACCAAGATTCCTAAAGGACCGTTAAGTCTAAATGTTGCTTTTGGTCGAGATGCTCATTCGTATAGCATAGTAGATGATTTGGCGCAATCTCCTGCTGCCATTTCCACATTGGAACTCCTCCAGTCGTGCCCTTCCCAAAAGAAGGCTCTGCTATCTGCCATGGGTGCTGTAGATCCTGCTGATGACCAAATGATTTTTTTCGACGCCCATCAATCAAAACATCCTCCTCTTCCTGCTTCCGTCGCCTTCCAAATCCCAGTCAAAATCCGGAACGCTAACGTTTCCTGGTGTATAATTGATGAGGGGGCATCCACCTGCGTGATGTCCGCTTCGGTTTGGAAGCAACTCGGATCTTCTGAGTTGGCCCCTTCCATGATCACCCTTTGAGTGTGGGATGGCCATGCCTCCCAACCCATTGGCCTCTTCTGTAATTGTCCTATCACTCTTGCGAGCAAGACTATTTGCATTGACGTCGAAGTCATCGACGCCCCTCTAGATTACAACATTCTCTTGGGGCGGAGCTACACCTATGCTATGTTTGTTGTCCCATCCGTGGTTTTCCGCAAGATGTCTTTCCCTCATAATGGAAAGATAGTCACCATTGACCGGTTGACATATCATGAGCCAAACTCTTAGACTCACGAGACGACCATCTCTTACAGCAGCCAACAAGCAAAGCTTGTCAATTCTTTGACCGAGTGTCTCTCCGGCGTCTACAGAGACTCCTCTTTGCTTGGAACCTTCTCTGATCTTCCTCCTCCTCCTGTCTCTGACCCCTGCTCATCAAATGTTTGCATGGTGCAATCGTCTCGAGCTGCTCTCAAGCAACCTGCTTTGGCTAGTCAGCAATCGTGCTCTCCGCAACTTGCTCATAGCCCTTCACCTGCAGCTAGTATTCATGAGCCTCTTTATCCTCCTGGAATGGTTCCTCCAAGCATTAGCCATTTAGGAGCTGTCCCACTTGGCCATTACCCCTCTAGTCAGATACCGTTCCTAGCTCCCCCACCAGGAGTGTCCACGGTACCTGTCATGGCCACCCTCTCTCTTCCTAACCTAACCCTTGGGATTCCCGTATGGTACCTTGGTCCTCCAGCCCCCACCTTTCCTGGTCAACCCAAACCTTATATTGCTTTGACCCCGGTTCAACCGATCCCCATGACTTCTCCCGTTGCAACAGTGCCTTAGTCACCTCAACAGGAACCACCTCCTGTTGCGACTGCTTCGGGTAAGAACGACAAAGCTCGCAAGGGGGAATCAAAGGACAAGGTTGCCCCGACAAACCCTGCCCCTCCTCGGCCTCCAAAGCATACAATCCAGTATGATTTGTGTGATGTTTTTGGTCACGCCACCCATACCTGTCCTGAATTGCTTCATCTCAAGCCCATGGTTAATGTCACGTTCCCTGAGTCCACGGTCCCAGAAGCCTCTATTCCTTCCACGACCGCGACCAAGAACCCCAAGACTATTCACACCAACCACTCCTGTGCTTTGTGTGATCTCCATGGCCATTACACCCACCTTTGTCCCCACCTCGAGGACTTCCGCACCTCTCTAGCCGCGGTCCGCCAATTCGAGGCCAAGCACAATGAGTCCACCTCTCCCCTATTTGCGCATTTTTCTTTGGCAGAACTACCAGACATGACTGCTCCCATTTACATTCCCCCTCCTGATGTCGAGATGACGGAGCCTTCATGCAGCATCTTCTACCTATCATCATCCATGAGACCCTCGAGGAACATTCCCTCTGAATCCTCCCCTGTTGTTTCGCTTGACCTTTCTTCAGCGATCACCCTGGGCTCAACATCGGTAGATCCTTTATCTACTTACTCTTTTGTCACCTCTTGTGACGATGCGCATGTGAATCCCTCTTCTCATGATGATGAGTCAGGTAGCTTCGCCGCGTCAGGTGGTCCTTCTTCCACCAGTCACCCCATCTTCTATCATGATGACGACATTATGGAAGGAATCACCTCCCCTGACTTTATCTATTCCCCCTTACATCGAACCCATGTGCTCACACCACATACACCTTGTGGCCATTACATTAAAACCCACTGTTTGGGTAAGGGGGCACCCACATTTGAGAGACAAAGAGAAGCAATTATCCACAACTCTCCTAGTGTATCTGGTTGTGCCGACTTTAGTACCATTATTCTTCCACCTTTCAAAGAACCTATAGAGTCCCATATCACTTCAGATCACTCTAGGGATGATACACCTTATCGTTCCCTCATCTTCCATCAACAACCCAATCTCTTAGACATTGTTGTTGACCAACCTATGGGTTTTCTAGGAGAGCATCAGTTCCTTATCTCCAAATCCTCTCTTCGGGATAGTGACACCGAGTATGCCACCCTGAAAACTTAAAGTCCATTTGCTTCATATATGCAGTACTAAAAGAGATTGGTAATCCTCCATTTCCTTTCTCAAATTGCATAACCATAACGAGAAAAAAATGGCACACCACATCATTAAAATGTGTTTCGATTCCTTTTTCTAAATACATTTCGCGCAAATCCACACCATGCTCGGGGCACCTATGCCCCTCAGCATAACCCTCCTCACCTCGTTTTTGGAGAGGAGGAGCATCTTCCAATCAGTGTGAAATCCCTTCCCCTCATCTGGTTGTTGAACTTCTCCCTGACACCCAACCTCTAGAAGAACGACTTATCATGCCTGAGCGTGCCTCTGAAGACCGCCGTATTGCATTGCAAACCATGGAAGCGACCAAGAAACGCACCAAAGCTCGATATGACCAAAAAGTACAGCCTCGTCCTTTTCACAAAGGTGACCTTGTTCTAGTATATGACCAAGCCCATGATATCCTTGGTCACGAGAAGTTTGACTCATTATGGCTAGGCCCTTACGTCATCAGTAAGGATCTTGGTAAGGGGGCATACCTTTTAGAGGACTTTGAAGGCAATCCTCTTCCTAATCCTCGCAAATGCACTCTATCTTAAGAAATATTACCCTTAGCGTTTCCCTTCTGAGATGCGTGTTTTATGTTCTGTTAGATAGCCAGCATCTTTTTTGTAATTTCATCCTTCGCCAGGACCTATTTTGTCCAAGAAGGATTGTTGGGAAAAATACTGAGAGGGGGGGGGGGGTGAATAAGTATTTACTACATACTCAAAACTTTTCACTTTTTCATTCCTTAAAACCCATACGCTACTTTCCTTTATTGAACTAGCGTATACACGCGGATATCTTTCATGAAACTAGCGTATACACAGATATCTAGTTATGTCATTAGTTCTTTGCTTAAATCATTCCATCATTCATTCATCAGATGTTCAATAAACAGTAAACATGTGCAGTAAGAACAAAATAAGCCATCACACAAAGCATCACACATGAACACCAGGATTTTTAGGTGGAAACCCAAGTCGGGAGAAAACCACCGCTGCAGTTGCTCAGCCTTCAATATTTTATTATAGAGAAAACATCTTACAACATATGTGCTGGCGCAGACTTGACCAGCACGCAGGCACCCACCTGCGCTCGTTTACCAGCCTCTCCTTGAAGGGAGCTCCAACCCCCTGACTCGTTTACCAGCCTCTCCTGGAAGGGAGCTACGACCCCCCGATCTCGTTTACCAGCCTCACCTGGAAGGGAGCTACAACCTACGGCCACCACCTTGGACCACGTTTCATCAATTTTCACCTTTGATTCAACAACTTCAATGCGAACAACATTTTACGGGCCATTTCATCCTTATTTTCAAAAGCTGGACCCTTTCCAGCCACTTTTAAGCACGATCCCAGCATAGAAACGAGATACATATAACTCACTCACAAATATCGGTAAACCGGTAGAACGGTCAGGACATTTCTTACCACGGACTTCAGCAAACCCTAGTTTGCATACGCTTTCCTTCCTTTGATGTCGCGTATATACGGCATCTTCCGTCCACACAAACCGGCGTATACCTCACCATGTATTTTATTGCGCATCTGCAACCCCTTTCACTTCATCGAAGCCGTGTATACGCGCTTCCTCCAGCAGTAAGCGTATAGATCTTCTTAATCATTACTTGACAACATATTTCTTCATATCAGACATTTAGTTGATTTGCCTTTTACTTGATTTTATGCTCGCCTCATCACAGATCTAAGCCTTCCATAAACAGATCTAGCAAATATAGATACATTTCAGATCTAGATATCCCGCTTCATCATTTCTTCATAGGTGCATCATAGATTCAGATCTATCATCAAACCTTTACCCTTTCCATACAGATATACTTCACAGAGAAGTATTCATTCAAGCTCAGACATCTTGCTCCCACACTTATGATTTGCACAATGAATTTCTTCTCCTTATATAGGTTTATCCTTTTTCAATACCACGGGTTAAAGCAATACCATGAGCCTTCAATACCACGGGCCAAAGCAATACCATAAGCCTTCAATACCACGAGCCAAATCAATACCATGAGTCTTCAATACCACGGGCCCCTGGATTTGCACTTTTTGAGCGCTTTTGCCCATACGCGACTTATCACGTTCTTTCCCGCATGCATACGCGACTTCCCCTAGACATATCCGCGTATTCATAGAGACATACTCTTTTCATCATAATTTGAGCACATTCCGAATTCCTTTCTTCATTGCCTTCTGTACACACTGTAGATACATCATATTTTCTTCATCAAGAACATATTATAGCAAGCACAACTTCATCAAGTAAGTTGCCATCATCTTTATCAAGTGGGTTGCCTTTCAGGGACAACACTCAACAAGCATCATATCACATCAATTTTACATCATTTACCAAGCCCATTAAGTCAAGAATAACTTCATCAGGTGGATTGCCATCAAGGACAACACATGTCAACAGTCGCATGTCTTCATCTTCATTCAGTGGGTTTCCATCAACGACAACACTCTGCATCATATTTCCAACAATCTCCCCCTTTGGACTTGATGGCAACCACGATGGTGTTTGGTTACCATAACAGATAAGTATATTGACACCATGTCACTCTCCCAATTCTTTGACACCATTATCTGCATTCAAACACCATGTCACTCTCCCCCTTTGACATCAAGGGCAAAGGGCGGATCAAAACCAGCGAAAGGGCGGATCAAAACCAGCGGATCAAAACCAACACACTCTCCCCCTTTGACATCAAGGGCAACGGGCGGATCAAAACCAACATACTCACCCCCTTTTCTCCTCATGTAGAAGAAGCGTTCTGCAGATCTAATGTATACTGAAGTGACCAAGCTCCCCCTGAGTTCATGCTGAATATTCACACATATTTTTCAATGAAGTACATGACTCTATGAACTTCCTATCACCAAAAGACTCAAAATTACATCAAATATCCGACCAAGTGGATTTACATATAAGACTCAAGTACCCAACCAAGTGGGTTTACATATTTCAACTCAGCTACCCAACCAAGTGGGTTTACAAAATTTGACTCAGCTACCCAACCAAGTGGGTTTACAAATTAGACAAGTCCTTACATGACTGAAATGACCTCAACATGACCTTTTCATCAAACTACAAATATAACTTTAAAACCAACACCAGAAAGTCCTCAAGAGAACATATTTCAGAACCATCATAATGCCAACACTGCATTATACTCAGCAACGCTAATGCTCCCCCTGATTCTGTGCATCCATGCATCCGTTCCATATTACTAAGGCTCCCCCTTAGTCTGTCCATCCTGAACACTTTCACCAACAAATCATCAAGGCATTTTCATCAAAACATTAGAAACAGAATTATGAGAACTGGAACACCACTAGAGATACCAATCAGTATCAGAGATACCAAACAGCACTGCAATTGTGCCGAAGAGAGCTGACTCCAAACAAAAATTGTCAACAATCAGACATACGCGGTTTTCTGTGTAGGAACTCGCGTATATACGCGACTGTGTTTCAGGAAACCCGCGTATCCCAAGTCATCTTCTAAATTTCAACCAGATCTGATTCTCTGTGAGGCAAAGACAATGTTTAGCATCTTTCTGAGATATTTGACTGCTTCCCTGGACTACATATAGATAGAATAGTGTAGTTGTATCTTCAAGCGTCATCCAATGGTTGTAGCATAAGCACATTAGTAACCAAGCCTTCAGATTCTTTGCAGCATCAATACATTCTTTCCATACCAGAACAACATCTTCAAATATGTGTCAAGTAATCATCCATGTGGTCCAACATCACCATGATCTTCAAGATTTAACATGAAGTAACATATGAAGGCAAAAGATTTCTCAACCATAGTAACAAACTCTGCATGATTTATATCTGAATCAAATGACATCCAACTCATCCATGTATGAGTACAAAAGATACTTATCAACAACCAGGGCTCAAAGTCTCATCACAATAAACCATGTACCAAGTCATCATCATTTGAGCATGAGTATCACAAAAACCAAAGAATAAGCAGTCATATTGCCAACAATGCAATCATTAGTATTCAACTTGCTGTCCCCCTAAACCAGTGCTCTTTCTTAACTTGTGCAATCTGAAACACCTTCAACAGCAAGTCATCAGCAACAATCTCTGCATGATCAGTCCTCATCTCTGAGTTATAAGACTTTCATCTCAACAACGAATGCTCTTCATCATAAAGCAACCGGGCTTCATCCATAATCTTCAACACAAGAACCCATGTATCATTTCATTATCATGAGTATAACCAGAATAATGCTAACAGTGCAATCATCAGCAGTCAGACTGATGCTCCCCCTGGACCTCTACTCCAGATCTTCAGCTATCAGATAAATTTTCTCATCATCAATGCATACGCGGCTGTGTCAGCTGGAACTCGCGTGTATACGTGACTTTGTTTCATAGAACCCGCGTATGGAAAGTGAAGCATAGAAAATTTTCATCTTCCTTCATTTCCTCCTGAGTTTGTACCTCCTGTACCTGTCCTTTCCACATCAGATGCGCTGTCAGAAGTAAACATAACCAAAATAATCAAATCAACCATGAGAGTCATCATGCATTGCTCCCCCTGTGACGATACATTACTAAATCTCATAATGTATCCCACATCATTCCTGCAGTCAATCAGAGAAGTAATCTTCAGAAGCGGATGACTGCAGTAGGGTCTGAATTCCCTACATTTCTGATCGGTCCTCCTTCATTTTCCAAATTTTCTTGAGCTTTCCAACTGTGTGCTGAAAATCATCCACTTTCCCAGATCTGTTCATCCTGCATTCTTTTTCTACATGTCCATACTTGTTACAAGCATAACATCTCATGTGGCCAGAAAAATAAACATAAGAATCATAATGAGTATTTCTATTCTTCCTCCTTTTACAATCAACTGCTTTATGTCCATACATGTTACATGAGAAACAATATCCCCTGAAGAAACTAGAGTACCTTTCTGAGTAGAACCTATTTGTTTGTGGCTGAAATGATCTGCTCCTGTAATTTGCTGCAACATGCCCATAGTTATGACATTTAAAACATTCAACGTTCTTGAATGAATTCCTTTGAGAATTCATGATTGTTGGTTGATCTTTTGACTCTTTCAACACTTCAGGTTTTACATTGACTTCCTCTGAATTTTTAGCACTTCCTTGTGAGCTAGATTCTCCTTTAACAGTTTCATGGAAACCAAGACCAATTTTGATAGCAGGAGACCTTTGATTACTGAGAATATTGTCCAAAATATTAGTACTATCTTGAAACCTCAAAAGTTTAACCTTTTCTTCTAATTTACCTTTGAGAATGTTTACCTCAACCTCCAAGGCTTGACATTGCTTTGTCATGCTTTCTTCTTTTCTTCTTCCATCTTCAACTTGATCCTTCAGATTTAGAATCTCTTCTTTCAACCAATCTTCGTTTCCTTCACATGTTTGTTGCAGCTCTTCATTATTCTTATTTGATTTTTCCAGATCTTCTTTGAGAGAGATGATTTCTGCTTCGAGGCCTTCCTTTTCAAATGACAGAGGTTCTTCATTCTTCTTATTTGATGCTTCAAGATCTGTTTGTAGAAAGATGATTGCAGCTTCAAGTCCTTAATTCTTCTTGCTTGATTTTTCGAGATCTGCTTCTAGATCTTTAATTCGATTGGATGCATAAGTATGAAACCTTTGATACTTGTCCACCTGTCCATTCAACATTTCTATTTGATCTTTCATTTGAGAGGTCATTTCTTTGTAAATAGTTTCTTGCTTAGAAGTTGAACTTTGTAGTTCTTCAACTTTAGTCTTGAGAGCTTCTACAACTTTACTTTCACTATCTTCACTATTTTTTGCACAAAGAAGAGTATTACAAGTGGCCTTCTTCTTTTCCTTCTTTGCCATGAGTACTTGTAGAGCTTCGTCAGAAAATTCTGGATCCATACTGTCACTTTCACTATCATAATCTTTGCACATGCAGTTAAGTAAGAGACAAGAACAACGATTAATACCTGGTTCATCTTCTTCAATTTTTGCTATACATGATTTATGAGGTATCTTCTTGTTTCGAGTAGCCTTCTTCTTTTGCTTCTTAGCCATGAGTACTTTCAGATCTTGGTCAGAATCTTCTTCATCTTCACTGGACACTTCATCATCATCTTCTTTTGCATAATAACTCTTTCTCTTTTCAAATTTTTTCCCTTTACCATGCTTTTCTCTATAAGGACATTTAGCAGCATAATGACCAACTTTTCCACACTCAAAACATTTGAAGGGAAGCTTACCTTTGAATCTTCCGGTACCTAGTTGGAGCTTTCTCACGAAATTCGCTTCTTCTTCATCGGATATATAGCTGGATTCTTTGACAACTTCCTTTTCCTTTCCTTTTGTAGATGCCTTAAAAGAAGCTTCTCTTATTTGAGAAGGACCTCCTTGTCTCATTTCAAAAGCAGTCAGAGTACCATGTAATTGAACAATAGTAAGAGTTTGCAGATCTTGTCTTTCTTCAATAGCTGAAACTTTAGAGTCAAATTTTGAAGTCAAGGATCTTAAGACCTTTTCCACCAGAGTAGTATCAGTTATGGTTTCACCCAAATTTCTCATTCGATTTACAATATCATCCAGACGAAGAAAGAAGCTGGCAACACTCTCATCACTATGCATCTTCAAATTTTCATATTCAATTCTAAGAGTTTGGAGTTTTGCACTTTTTACCTTTGTGTCTCCTTCATAGCTTAGAATGATTTTTTCCCATATTTCTTTTGCTGAATGTAGCTGCATCACTTTAGAAAATTCTGATTCAGACATGCTTCCCAGCAAGACATTTACTGCTTTGGCATTGGTTTCATACTTCTTCCTTTCTGCTGCATCAGTAGGAATACTTGTCGGATATTGATAGCCTTCTTGTCGGATATTGATAGCCTTCTTCCACGAGTGCCCATACATCTGCACCAAGACTCTGCAGATATGCTTTTGTTCATACCTTCCAGAATATCAGATTGCTTCCATTGAATAGAGGTGGCTTTATAGACATTACTCCTTCTTGACTTCCCATTGCGACGGATCTCCTTTAAGCGATTAAGCTTCTGCACAAGGACCTGCTCTGATACCAATTGTTGGGAAAAATACTGAGAGGGGGGGTGAATCAGTATTTTCTGCATACTCAAAACTTTTCACTTTTTCATTCCTTAAAACCCATACGCTACTTTCCTTTATTAAACTAGCGTATACACGCGGATATCTTTCATGAAACTAGCGTATACACAGATATCTAGTTATGTCATTAGTTCTTTGCTTAAATCATTCCATCATTCATTCATCAGATGTTCAATAAACAGTAAACATGTGCAGTAAGAACAGAATAAGCCATCACCCAAAGCATCACACATGAACACCAGGATTTTTAGGTGGAAACCCAAGTCGGGAGAAAACCACCGCTGCAGTTGCTCAGCCTTCAATATTTTATTATAGAGAAAACATATTACAACATATGTGCTGGCGCAGACTTGACCAGCACGCAGGCACCCACCTGCGCTCGTTTACCAGCCTCTTCTGGAAGGGAGCTCCAACCCCCTGACTCGTTTACCAGCCTCTCCTGGAAGGGAGCTACGACCCCCCGATCTCGTTTACCAGCCTCACCTGGAAGGGAGCTACAACCCCCTGACTGAAGGCTACAACCCTCAGCACCACCTTGGACCACGTTTCATCAATTTTCACACTGGATCCAACAACTTCAATAGAACAACATTTGCAGGCCACATTTCATCATATTTTCAAACTGGACCCTTTCCATACTTTTAAGCACAGTCAACCATGAAACAGATACATATAACTCACTGACAGATATCAGTAAACTAGCAGAACAGATCAGACATTTCTTACCACAGACTTCAGCAAACCCTAGTTTGCATACGCACTTTCCTTTCACTGATGTTGCGTATATACGCGCTTCCGTCCACACAAACCAGCGTATACCTCTGCATGTATTTTATTGCGCATACGCGCTTTCACTTCATCGAAGCCGCGTGTATACGCGCTTCCTCTGCGGCGAAGTAGCGTATATATCTTCAATCATTATAGAGCAGCATATTTCTTCGGATCAGATATTCAGTTCAGATTTACCCTTTTACTTCAGACATATGTTCGCCTCATTTCAGATCTAAGCCTTCCATAAACAGATCTAGCAAATACAGATACATTTCAGATCTAGAAATCCCGCTTCATCATTTCTTCATAGGTGCATCATAGATTCAGATCTATCATCAAACCTTTACCCTTTCCATACAGATATACTTCACAGAGAAGTATTCATTCAAGCTCAGACATCTTGCATCCACACTTGTGATTTGCACAATGAATTTCTTCTCCTTATATAGGTTTATCCTTTTTCAATACCACGGGTCAAAGCAATACCATGAGCCTTCAATACCACAGGCCAAAGCAATACCATGAGCCTTCAATACCACGAGCCAAATCAATACCATGAGTCTTCAATACCACGAGCCAAATCAATACCATGAGTCTTCAATACCACGGGCCCCTGTTTTTGCACTTTTTGAGCGCTTTTTCCCATACGCGACTTATCACGTTCTTTCCCGCGTGCATACGCGACTTCCCCTAGACATATCCGCGTATGCATAGAGACATACTCTTTTCATCATACTTTGAGCACATTCTGAATTCCTTTCTTCATTGCCTTCTGTACACACTGTAGATACATCAGATTTACTTCATCAAGAACATATTCTATCAAGCACAACTTCATCAAGTAAGTTGCCATCATCTTCATCAAGTGGGTTTCCATTCAAGGACAACACTCAGCATCATATTGCTAACCAACATCATTTCACATCAGATTTACATCATTTACCAAGTCCATCAGGTCAAGAATAACTTTATCAGGTGGATTGCCATCAAGGACAACACATGCCAACAATCTCATGTCTTCATCTTCATTCAGTGGGTTGCCATCAAGGACAACACTCTGCATCATATTTCCAACAAGGATCACTTCACCTCTCCTTCAAATCGAACTTCCTCACTTACAGCACTTGTACTTGGGGCACCATTTTTCCTCCTTACTTTTCTTTGTTCATGTCAATTTTCGTCATGAGTTACCATCTTGTACTCATGTTTTCATGGTCCCCCATTGGGCCTTTACTATGTGGCAGCACCATCGAGTCACCCTTGTTTAGAGCATCCAAGTTGAGTCATCATCGCATTCATGGAGTCTATCCCGAGTCCCTTCGTACCCCGATATAGCCCTCCACCATTCATTGCTTGGTCTCTCTCTTGTGTCGCACATTATGGCCTTCAGTCCCACTGTCCCCTATCCCTTATGATATTGTGTCAGTCGCTGCCATGTCATTCATGCCCTTTATGCTCTAACAAGGGAATTCGTCCATTCGCTACTCAGTCCTTTCCATTTCACTATCATCATTAGTGTCAGTCTGTCTGTCGCTCTACTATTTTCTCTCGTGCCTTAGTTGAGGACCTCTCATTGCCTCACCTATGGCGGACCTCCTTCTATCGACATTAGCTCATTCATTCTAGAAGCCAGGTCTAGAGGATGGTGTACCTTGGTTCCAGCTTCCACTCTTGTTCTGTGCCTCGGATCAGGCAACGGGATATCTCATTTCCCTTTGACTTGATTTTTTCTCCACTCCAACTCCTTTCAGCATGACCGAGATCCGTATACTCGATGGTTCAGTGATACAGCAGCAACTCTTGATGATTCCCGGGTGTGTGTGAGATATCTCAACCCTCATGAGGGGGTAGCCCTGCAGGTAGCCCCCCACATGCCCGGATGACCTCCTCCTTGCAGCCTTCAATGCAGCTCCAGATATTTGATGATGTTGGCCTTAGCCACTTGCAGCGCCTCTTTGATTTGCATGTATCAGTCAGATTTTGTGAGCCCTTCCCCATTTACAGGGGGCATTTGGGTTGTATTTGTATCTCATGTACTCAGATATTCTTGTATCAGTCCTGGCTGTTACCCCAGGCACATCATGTATGTGGGATTCCTCATTGTATTTTTATCTGGCTCATGATTATGTCGGCTGTACTTTATGGTTCGGTCCCTTGTCTACTGGACACACTATTCTTTTGTACTTTGTCTCGGCGGGCATAGGTATGCCTCCCCCACCGCCTTCAGCACAGGTACCCTCTCATAAAATGAGACTTGTTGCACCTGCGAGTCTCGTCTCCTCAGGGTCTAGTTCTTCAACACACTATCTACCTTGCATTTCTCTCTCTGACTTCGCTTTTGTTGTCTGGTGATTGAGTTCTTACAATGTACTTCGGTCATACGATTTGCTCCTGACACTCGCACGCTGGGGGGCAATCTGTTACACCATTTTTTGGTCATCTAACCTATCACCATTAGATGGACCCAAGTACACCATGTAAGACCATTTTACCCTAAGTAAAATTGCCTTCACTATGTTAAATAACTTAATAAACCACATTTATTAGGTTGTTTATGGTCTAAACGGGGAAACTCCATGAGGAAAACAAACCTATATTTGCGATTTTCCTCATAGAATAATTAATTAAACCATAATTTAATTATTATTCCTAGTCATGTTTAACCCAAAAACAAAGAAATTAATTAGATAAACCTTTATTTATCTTATTATTTTGTTAAATATGACCAAATCACCCACAAATAATTAAATAAATCATTATTTATTTGATTATCTTCTAACCGCTTCCTTAAAAAGATAAATAAATCATTTATTTATTTATTTTTGACAAATAAAGGGATTTGACCCAAGTCAAATACTTTTTCCCTCCAAAAAATATAATAAAACATTCCATAAAAGGTGGATCTAGATTTGGTTAACATTATTTTAATCATGCACCAAGATCTAGAATGACCCAATATTTTATTATAAATAGGAGGGTTTTTCCTACCATTCTTCACCTTTTGTTGCCTATTAGATCACTCTGGATCTATACACTTGGTCACTCTTTTCTACCATTTGCTGTGTGAGCTCCCTTTGAGTTCTAGTCTTTGTGTGGGTTTTCTACACCAACAAGAGAGAGAAATCTTAGATCTGAAGTGCTGAGGACTTCCAAGAACCCATCCCACTGAGGAGAATTGGATACGCCTTCTTGTTTTCCTCCCAGGTGCACAATTAATATAAAAATTCTTTCAAATATTGTTCTTGTCTTGTCTATTGGTATATGGAGAAAACCCTTGTTTTTTCTGCTTAATGTCTTTCCATGCATAGATCTGGTTTTTGCAGCTCTTTTTTGTTCAACTAACCGCAAATCTGAAGATATTGGCAGCCACTTTTGTTGTTAGGGCTATTAGTTATGCGTATCTAAAGTGTTCCTTTTTCGTACACTTCGACAAAGGATTCATACTAACAGTTTCATCCAAAAATATGCTGAAGTAGTCAAGGGATTTACATGACTTTTAAAGCAAGACGTCCCTTTCTATTGGGATGAGATTTCTCAGTAGTATTTTGATAGACTTAAGACGTTGCTTGTCAATGCTCCGCTATTGCGTCCTCCGAATTACCATCATGATTTCACCCTCTACCTAGCTACCGCCTTCAATACGATCGCCATGGTATTGGTCCAAGATGATGATGACGGTACCGAACATGTTGTTTACTACCTATCTCGGAACCTTCTCGACTGTGAAACATGTTACACACATGTCGAGAAGTTAGCATTGGCTACAGTTCAGGTCATCCAATTTTTTTGTCATTACTTTCTTTTACGCATGGTGACCGTGATTTCTAATTGTAACCCCATGACTTATATTCTGTCACGGTAGTTGCTGGGGGGAAAATACTCGAAGTGGATTGTCATCCTCCAATATTTTGATTTGGAGTTCACTACTGCTAAATCTAAGAAATCACTTGTTTTCACTGATTTTATTTGTTCTCTCCCCGCCGACTTTGCCCCATCTTCCTCTGAAGGTCATATTCTAGATGAAACTCTCTTCCTGATCAAAAAAATCAATCCATGGTACAGTGATATCATCGTATACCTCCAAACGTATACTTTCAGATCTGAGCTAACAAAATATGCTCAAAGCCATGTTAGTCATCAATCGCAACCTTATTGTATTGTTGGAGATACCCTTTATTGTGTTGGAGTCGATTATGTACTCCACTGATTTCTGATCCTCGAGGAATATGAGAAGGTTTTAAATGACTGCCACAGTGGAACCTGTGGTGGTCACATGTCTCGTTATGCCACTACATAGAAGATCCCTCGTGCTGGCTATTTTTTGCCGTCAATTTTTAAAGATTGCATTGTTGCAGTATGCAAATGCCATGTGTGCCAGATTTATCAACGCAATATGCATGCACCGCCTGTTCCACTACACCCTGAAATTACCATTGGTCCTTTTGCCAAATGGGGCATAGATTTTATGACGTGTAACACTCGCTCGGCTGGGGGGCATGCCTATATTATTTTCGCCATCCATTACTTTACAAAATGGGCCAAAGAAATGCCTACACTGGTTGCAGATGGTAAGATAGTTGCACAATTCATATTCAGTCATGTTATTGCTCAGTTTGGTGTTCCTCAAGCCATCGTCACTAACCATGGTTCTCATTTTCGATATTATATGATGGCAGAGCTGACATCTAAGTTGGGTCTATGTCACAACAGCTCAATGCCTTACTATCCTGAATCTAATGGCCAAGTTGAAGCTGTAAACAGGTTCCTTGTTACAATTCTTCAACAAACAATCGAGATCCACAAATCAAACTGGCATCTCATGTTGTTCTCAGCTCTCTGGGCTTACCGAACCTTAATCAAGAATGCAACCAGATTTACCCCATTCCAGTTGGTATACGGTCTAGAAGCTACGCTTTAGATTGAATGTGAAATCCCTTCACTGAAATTAGCTGTGGAATTACTGCCTGATACTTCACCTGAAGAAGAACGTCTCCTCTACTTAAAGAGATTGGAAAAAAATCGTCGCTTAGCTGCCTTGGTCATTGAAGAACAGAAAAAGCGAGTCAAAGCCCATTTTGACCAATCAGTTTCTCCTCAAAGGCGATCTTGTTATCCTATACGACCAAGCTCATGACAAGCTGGGACAAGCAAGTTCCAACCCATGTGGCATGGGCCCTACATTATCAAACGTGTGTTATAGAATGGGGCTTATGAGCTTATTGACTATGAAGGTTGTCCTTTATCACAGCCCAGAAATGGGTTGTATCTGAAAAAATATTATGCTTGAATCATTCATGCGTGATATGTGTACATAGGTGATTGTTTCCATTTTGTGTGCATGCTTTGGTTTGATGTGCTTTGTGAGATTTTTTTGCTTATTGGGTCTTGTTTTCTGTGCAGATGTCTATTTCTCCTTATGTTGGTTTCGTGGATGGTGCCTCCCACAGTACCAGGAACTTGTCTTCGGCAACCTAGGTAATTTATGATCTTGTTGGTGAGCTGATTCAATTACAAGGTATTTGTCTAGGGCGAACTACAAATAATGTCATTGAGTATAGTTTATTTTTGGAACTATTAACCAAGGAAGTCAACCTCGGCATATGCACATTTCTTGTCAAGTTGGATTCATAACTTGTTGTTCTTCAACTGAATGACCATTATTCGGTTCGAAACCCATTCATTTTAAGATTGTATTTGCATATTCGTTTACTTGAACGACATTCTGATTTCATTACATATCAACATATACCAAGACGAATGAATACGTTAACAGATGCAATAGCTAACATTGTGCTAGATAGACATTTGTGCAATTTATAAAAACATCATGACATGTACAAAGACCCATGTAGAAAATATATGTATATATATATATATATATATATATATCATTTGTTTACAAGCCACGTGCATCATAAAACCCAAAAAAAAAAATATATTTCTGTCTCGGTTACATTGTGAGACAACATGTCTCTCCAAAATATGCGAAATAAAGCCTAAGTGCCTAGTCGGCGTGGTGCTCATGATAGCATGTCACCACCCATACCAACTACCTCAGCAAGCGGTAGATATGGCTTGACACTCCCACATTGTGCCTCTGGTAGGCTCGAGGAACATTATCCAAACGGGCATAATCTGGGACCCCACGGGCGATTCCCTCTAGGTTCTGCACTAACTCCTCGTCAATGCCCTCACCCTAAGGATCGAAGTCACGAGGAGTCCGCCTCGCTATTGGAGACATACTAGTAGGATGCTCTGTGCCAACATCTACATCCATATGAGATTAACTGTCAGAACATGCATATATACCAAAAAATCATAAAACTCATAAAAATAAAAAAATGACTCTTACCAAGTTCTTCGTCCCAATCCTCTCCCTTCGGGAGTGGGAGTTTTGGGTCTCTGGTGAAGTCTGTGCTGGCACAGGGCCAATCCTCCACAACAATCAGCTATCGTAAGAGCCAATAAAAAAACTCTGGCCTCCAGGACATTTGTTGGCGACCCCTTCCTCTGGGCATTAGTGCCGCCCATCGGGTCATCCGTGGCTCTCTCAGTGGTGGCTCCGAGACTATAGCCTCTTGGCACTGAACTATGGGTAATCGTTCCAAGAAAAATGATACTAGAATCGACCCATACCCAAACTGCTTTAGTTTGGACTTCTTTCATTTGGTGAGCTATCATTTGATGTTCATAGTTATAGCCTCAGCCTAGTTGAAGATGGTTGGGTTCATACACTCTGAAGCAAGAATAAACTACGTCTTCATAGCCTCATGTGGTGCCTGTGATCCCGTGGCCCGCGGGATAGTATGTAGCACTAGTCTTAGTGCTAGATCAGGGACGGTCTAGATATCCACTTTATCGCTCCCTGTTCCTTTTCGTGCCCCTGGGAACACCATATTCATTACCATTGTCATGCTTTCCCCAGAAGGTTGGGTACCAGTAAGAATAGGGTCTGCACCCATACGTGACAGTCCAATGATGAAATATACATTAGATACTTTGAGCTCAAGCTCTTGGTCCCGAAGTATGAACTTCTCTTGATCTTCGTCCCAAATGCTGATGAGATACTGAAGCAATTCGGGCTGAGCCCAAACACATGGTTTCAGGAAGAACTTTTTGAGCCTACAATTCCTGAGGGCATTCATACATTGTTCATTTTCCATGGCCTATTCATCCTCTTTGCTGTGTTATCTCTCTTTCCACTCAATTACCATCTTGTTCTACTTTGTACCTACACGCATTGATCATAGGAACATGGTAAGACCTCTTAGGAATTAAAATTTGAAATCAAATGGTTGCATTTTCTTGAATTAAGCGCGGATTTTGATTTGTGCAGTTGGCGCGACTTTTTTTCTAATAGTCGCGCCACCTGGCACAACTGTTTTGCTAATATTCGCGCCATCTAGTGCAACCCCTGTGTAAAACAGGGTCGATTGGCGCGGGTCCCTGCCCAAAACCCGCACCAACCATGAAGCCCTAATTTTTAGAAATCCTCCCCTAAGATACTCCAAATGACAATTAAAGGTACTAAAATATAGCTTAAAATATAGCAAATTGTGTCGGCTCTTACCTAAAACAGACGGAATCTAGATTGGTCCACTGGATTGTTCATCATTGTCCCCAGAAGATCACAAGCCAAACGGGTCACTGTTGCTCTGCAAAGAGGTAAAAGTGAAAAGTAAATAATTTTTACCATTTTGGTCATTTATAAATTTTAAAAATTTTAAAATAGGTTTTAAAACATATTTGTCGATATATTTTCATATTATTCTCATGGAATATGTTTTACATGCCTCTTTTTGTGCAGCGATAGGTTTTTCACGTGGTTATGACGAAGAGACGAGTTGTATTTTATACTTTTACGGACTCAGTAAAAACACAAAAAGTCACTACTCGAGTCACCTTTCAGCTCTTTTCTGACTCTCTAAAACTGAAAATATTTCTGAGTCGCTTGTCGTTTTGAGCTCGTTAAATTGGCTGCGAAACGATATCTACCCATTATACGTTTACCCCTTTCTCAGGCTAGGACAGATTATTTACGAAAAAGGAATATCTTAACCTATCGTGACTAGGAGGTTCTCTCAGACATAATTTTCTACCTTTTCGGGTCTGTGCGACTACCTACGAAAAGGGACTGCTAGAGTTTTCTTTTCCGATGTCTTTTCAAACTCTCTAAATATGAAAATACATTGAGTTCTTCCTTTTTCAGACTTTTTAAACTCTGATGAAATCAGATTCCTTCACAATGACGTTACTCGAGTTCCTCCTTCCTAGAGCTTGTAAAATGCACTAGGTTGGATTTGTCCGAAGGAAAAACTTACATCGCAAGCACATGCTATCCCCTTTAAGCTTGTTTTTAAAAATAATTTGGGAACTCGCTAGAAATGGTGGGGGAAAATGGAACCAAGATCGTAGTCATGTTGGCAGTATGTCGCTCTTGAACATGGCACTTGTCTGCATTCGTGTCGGGTTGGGGACATCTCATCTCGTTATCTACTTGCCTCCATGGGTTTGGGTAATCTCTTTTGACCGCTCATCTGCTCTTTGCCACGCGACCATGACCTCAAATCACTTGATGTAAAATACTGCCAAATCTAATGTTGTGCCACCGATATGTTCAAGAAAAGTTTTCCTCTATAGTTTTAACCTCCCTCTAATTCTCTCTTGGTCTTGATTCACAAACATCATATTCCTCTATCTCGTGTCAATGATGTGGGAAACATTATGGCCCACCTTCGATCAAGGTCACTTCCTATCGATTCTAGCTCATTATCCAGGAAGTTGATCTAGAGACTCCCTTCAAGTACCTTGGAGCTTGCATGTCTCAATGGCAGGTTCTTCGCACTCGACGTAAGGTTCACATCATTGGACTTTGATCGATTGACTCTGCAGGTGTTCGAAGTCAGATCACTATTCACATTCCGTGGATTGTACCTTGTGTACCTTGAGGACCATTGTCATTATTGGTGGTTTCTCTCGTGTCTATTAAAAACTTTCATCATTGGCTGGTAATCAGACAATGTTCTTGCATGTTCGACTTTAGCTCACATATTTGCATGCTTGAATTTGTACTATGTTCGGGTTGAGATGGAGCGCAAGACCATAGATTTTGTCTGATGAAATCCAGGCTGTGGGTTCTTTGTGGATTATTATGACTTATTGTATGACTCCTTTGATTAGATGGTTGCGACCATACCTGAGTCTATTTATTGATCCTTATTTCTCGATGGCTCTGTCCATACCTTGGATCTCATTATTCATATACTCTCTTATGGATGGTTGTGACCATGCCACATGTCATATAACAGATGTATTAGTTGTATTCATACTTGCAAGTTTTCCAACAACAGTGTTTTGGTCAAACACGTTCTCATAAAGCATTTCACCCCTCCTTCTCTCTTGGACCTCATGCTTTAGGGGGCATCTGTTACACAACATTTTGTCACCGTCCCTGCAATCCCTCGCCCCGCATATTGGAGGGTCTTTTCCGTGACCTGTGAGCAATGTCAAACTCTGCAAATACATTCTTTTCATCCTTCTGCATAAGGACATGATTCTTCCTATTGAACATTTCCTCAAAAAGCACCCAGAAACCTATGTTTTGGCATTGGCGCAGGTAGCTAGTTCACCCCTCATGCCAATGGGGAAAATTTTCACTAGAGGCCGCACCAGCTAGTGCTCTGTCCCTGTGTTGAGCCCGCTCCAGCCTTTTTTGGAAATTTTTTTAACAAATTGGAGGCGGAAGTTTAACCACCTCAAGAATGACTCATTACAAGTGGTTAAATTCGATAAACCATGGATCTCTTCTTTTAGAAAATGGTTGATGGAACATTCTAAGAGGATAGGACTCCCCCCATTATTATAGGGATCCTAACCTCTCCTTCTCCCTCTATATGAAAAATCCTTCTCCCTTTACAAAAGCTAGCTGAACATATAGCCAAGAAGTTGAACTTGGAGAAGAGATATTCTAGCTGAGTAATCACTATAGAGAAGGTCGAACCGAGGAGGATCCCATAGAGAGAGCCCCCATCTGAATTCCCGACAAGCTTTGTGAGACATGCTCTGCTGGAACCCTGTTAGAGGAGATCGCAACATCAAAGCCTGGTTGTACTCTTCCTTCTTTAATTAATATACTCGACTATAATATTGATTCCATCTCTGTTTTATGTTTATTTGATGCATTTGATTTAGTCTTCTTCGACTAACTGATATTTAGGAATGCAAGATAATATTTTGTGTATTGTCTTCATTTCTTGTGTATGTGCAGGTATCCGAGCGTGAGAACGAGCATATCGTGATCTATCGAATCAGGAGTGAGAGGCAGCCATTCTTCCAGATGACACAATAACACAGGACCTACGGTAAGTGATCTCCCAAGTCTTTTTCCATTCTTAACTAGGAATTGATGTCATACTGTGTCTTGTTTGTGGCTAGACCTACTCTAGGGCTAGTGGGATCGCCTCTGTCCGCAGAGGGGATTTACCTCACTGATCTGAAAATGGAATGTACTTGTTTAAGGGTGCAAGGTATCCATTTTCATAAAATTTCAAATTGACTGCTATACTCCAAGTGACCTCTTGATAATGTGAGAATAAACTATTTCCCATACAGAGATGGACTGTAGGGGCATTCACTGGACATGTCACCTCTAAAGAGAGGATGAGTTCCAGAGGCTACCTGGCCCTCTACAGACTCTGTCTAAGGAAATAATATATAAGCACAAATAACAAGAACAATGAAAGTCTTTTGCTTTTGAATTCAAAGTGTTCATTGATCTGTTTTAAATGTGAATAAGCAAAAGCATATGTTCTGCAATTTGTGTGAAGAGGTTTGAAGTTAAAACAACAAGTTTTGCTTCCTGTATAAACTTGTTTTAGAAAAGCATGCTCATGAAATTTTACTGTTTAAACTATCAAAATCTGGAAATAAACAGCCATAATACACACATGAACAGCAGATATTTGTTTAAGCGGTTCACCCCTCTCTTGGGCTACCTCCGCTGGTCCAAAAGCCTCTAATTAGGCTTAGTCCTCTTTTGATTAAATGGTGCAAATGAGATTACATCTGTATAAACTCCTCTAATGAGAAAATAGACTGCTAAAACAGACTCAGAACGTTCAAATCAGTATAAATAGACTACAAATTCACCTCCATTGGAGGAAGGTAGCCCAATGCAGCAATCTTTCCCCTTAGCTCTGATGGAGTCACTGTCAAAAGCGCTGTAAAATTCGCAGATATAATGCCCTGATGGCTCTGCAGACCCCTCCAACAGCTCCAGAATGCTCTCTCCACTCAAAATCAAAAAAAAAATCGTCTTCAAAGGCCTCTCCTATCAAAAGTTATGGCCTCTTTAGTAAACTGCCTGTTTCACCAACAAAACCCCCACTAAATGTGGAGCAACTGTAGATAAGGCCGCCACATGTGGAGGTGGTGCCAAAACTGGGCGAAACCGCCATAAAAGGTGCGCGGTTAAACTTGGCAATAAATTTCATTGTTATGACCCGACGTGTTCACATAGAATGGCGGTTATATAACAAACGGTTTTCCAACGTGTTTAATTAACACATAACCAAAGTTTTGTTTTAAATAATTAAAACCCACTAACAAACGCATATCCAAAGTTTATCCGCCCGTTTGGAATTGCGCGCTGATGAAATTGTGAGTTGGTTCCGCGCTGATGGTCTTATGGGAAGGGGGCTGGCCCTTCGGGGCTGGCCCCCTTCGGGCCCCGCCCACACAAACACACGGAATAAATAAAACACCGCTGCCAACGCATAACATGAAACAAAGCGTGGCCCAACGGTAAATGCTGCTGGTTAATATGCATTCGGTCGCGGGTTCAAAACCGTCCGAGCCCGAAATAAAATTTTAAAACACCATTCAACTTCGAACTTGGGGCCACGTGGCGGCCTCCGGGCTAGCCACGTGGCGCCCTCCCATTGGCTACAAAATGGAATATTCCCCAGAATATTCTGCGAAATATTCCACGGAATATTCCCAGAATATTCTGTGGAATATTCTTTTTTTAATAAAATTTTTCCAAAGCCAAATTTGCCATTTTTTTAATGAAATTGACAAAACTTTGAAGCTGAATAACTTTTGCATACGAAGACCATTTTTCGAACCGTTCGCGGCACCGGAATTAGGAAGACGAGCACTATCCGGTCGTCCAGGTTCAAACCAGTTCTGAGCACTTTCATTTTTGACCATTTTACGACACTTGGTCCTGAGCTCCTGATCACACCTCCCAAATGAGAGGCTTTTGGTCCCCAAAAGCTTACTGAATCTCTGCACTGAACTGTACAGCAATTGAGGAACAGAAATATCCTCTTCCAGTCAGCCAAAAGAGCATACAGATGCCCAAAAATGTCCTGCCTTGCTAAATGTCGTCATGCAACTTTTTGCTGCATACGCCAAATACTTGTCGAATCCCGACCAAGTTCTTTCGCCAGACAAATCTGAAACTGCAGGAACCAGCAATGAAACTTGCTGATATTTGAGCTGAAATATTCTCCTGAATATGTGGACTTGCCAACTGTCATGATGCCCATCCAAGGCACCTCCATTCCAGAAGAAGAAACTGCCTCCCAAATGAAAAGGCTTTTACAAAGATGAAACACTTCATCATTTCTCCTGTTTACAATCTTGGAGATCAAATTAACTTTTTCCAAGTCAATAACATTACATGCATGGATAAAAACAAAGTAATCAACCCTTCAATTTAATCACACATACATGTTTAAAAATACAAGGAAATCATCATGATCCCTGTGCTCATGCATCTCATTCTCATGCATGCAGTTTATCCTTCAACTTTCTCTTAAGTACAATCATAAGTACAAGATCCTCAATCACATGTACATGTACTTTCAAAGCTGAAATGAAAATAAATTTTGCTACGATAGAGTGAGTCTCATACTCAGCTTTTCCATCCTGCAACTTGCATTCCTTAACAAAGAAAATGCATTCAATCAAAAGACATGCAAATTTAATTGGATAAGAATTCTAACCATTTCTTACCAATCCATTTCAAAGGTGATTCCTTTAACTGCACATCGATATCAACATGTGTATCATCCTGACACATATCAATGATGGAAAATTCCTTCCCATTCTTGCCATACTCTTTCTCCCACTTCTTCAACTTTTGTGGAAGCATTGTTGGATTCAAAGTCCAACACCTTTCAACAGCATGTCCTTGCTTATGGCAATAAGTGCAACACATGTTCATCTTCTTGACCGCATGATTTGCATTGTTCATTGGAACTTTGGCTTCTTGCCTTCTTTCCTTCAAAAGTTTCCTGTATGTTGCCATTCTTTTCCAACATCTAGAAACACTATGGTTAAACAAACCACAAAAAGAACATGCAATTCTTTTCCCATGCTTGTGTGGAAATTTTTCATGCTTTACATGATCAAAGGAAATATGATGGAAATCAAATTTATACCTTTCTCTTTCACCTTCATTACCTTCATGAGGAGGTGAATCAAAAGAAGAAGAAGCTCCCTTTGGAACACTATCAATACCATCAATGGTTTTAGAGCTTTCACCACTCCCGTGTTCAAGTGCATGCCGATGCACACCTTCTTCCTTCATGGCTTCTTTGGAACTTTCTCCATAAGATTGTCCATAACCAAGACCCAAATTCTTAGGCCTTACCTCAACCATTATTGGCTCAACTATACCCTGTGCATATTTTCCCAATCCTTTTCCTTCATATCCCATTTTGGACATCAACTTGGATCCTATGCCTTTGGTATGTTTCTCAAAAGAACCAAGTTCATAAACATTCTTATAAGAATTTGAAGACAAACTAGAATTGTTTACCTCTTCTTCAAGCTGATACTTGGCTAAGGCTTCTTTGGAAACAAGGAGTTGTGTCTCCAACTCATAAATCTTTTCCAGCTTCATGTTTGCAATACGAAGTTGGCCTTCCATTTCCTGCAATTGGTCAGAAAGCAACTGCTTCTCTTCCCTCATGGAATTCAACTGCTCTTGAAGTCTAGAGCTCTTTCTTTCATCCTCATACATTTCTTTCACCATATTCATCATGATGAAAATTTCTTGCTTCAAGCCTTCATAAAAAAATCTTGTGAAGGAGGACGATTTTGAGAACTCACTTATGAAAGTTGTCATTATAAAAATGAACAAAAGAGCTTCAGCAAACTCAAACAACAAGTAGTTTGCAGAATAATAAAGCAGTCAATCTTCAACACTGCTTAAGACACCTTTCAAGCTACATAATCAAGCTAGTGATGTCAGTCAAGCAAACCTGGTGCTCTGATACCATCTGATCTGAAAATGGAATGTACTTGTTTAAGGGTGCAAGGTATCCATTTTCATTTAAGAAAATGAGTGCAAATACTCATAATTTTAAATTGAGTGCTATACTCCAAGTGACCTCTTGATAATGTGAGAATAAACTATTTCCCATACAGAGATGGACTGTAGGGGCATTCACTGGACATGTCACCTCTAAAGAGAAGATGAGTTCCAGAGGCTACCTGGCCCTCTACAGACTCTGTCTAAGGAAATAATATATAAGCACAAAAAACAAGAACAATGAAAGTCTTTTGTTTTTGAATTCAAAGTGTTCATTGATCTGTTTTAAATGTGAATAAGCAAGAGCATATGTTCTGCAATTTGTGTGAAGAGGTTTGAAGTTAAAACAACAAGTTTTGCTTCCTGTATAAACTTGTTTTGGAAAAGCATGCTCATGAAATTTTACTGTTTAAACTATCAAAATCTGAAAATAAACAACCATAATACACACATGAACAGCAGATATTTGTTTAAGCGGTTCACCCCTCTCTTGGGCTACCTCCGCTGGTCCAAAAGCCTCTAATTAGGCTTAGTCCTCTTTTGATTAAATGGTGCAAATGAGATTACATCTGTATAAACTCCTCTAATGAGAAAATAGACTGCTAAAACAGACTCAGAAGGTCCAAAACAGTAGAAATAGACTACAAATTCACCTCCATTGGAGGAAGGTAGCCCAATGCAGCAATCTTTCCCCTTAGCTCTAATGGAGTCACTGTCAAAAGCGCTGTAAAATTCGCAGATAAAATGCCCTGATGGCTCTGCAGACCCCTCCAACAGCTCCAGAATGCTCTCTACACCCAAAATCAAAAAAAAATTCGTCTTCAAAGGCTTCTCCTAGCAGAAGTTATGACCAAAAAACTAAACTGCCAGTTTCACCTAAACAAAACCTCCACTAAATGTGGAGCAACTGCAGATAAGGCCGCCACATGGGGAGGTGGCGCCAAAACTGGGCGGAACCGCCATAAAAGGCGCGCGGTTAAACTTGGCAATAAATTTCATTGTTATGACCCGACGTGTTCACATAGAATGGCGGTTATAGAACAAACGGTTTTCCAACGTTTAATTAACACATAACCAAAGTTTTGTTTTAAATAATTAAAACCCACTAACAAACGCATATCCAAAGTTTATCCGCCCGTTTGGAATTGCACGCCGATGAAATTGTGAGTTGGTTCCGCGCTGATGGTCTTATGGGAAGGGGGCTGGCCCTTCGGGGCTGGCCCCCTTCGGGCCCCGCCCACACAAACACACGGAATAAACAAAACACCGCTGCCAACGCATAACATGAAACAAAGCGTGGCCCAACGGTAAATTCTGCTGGTTAATATGCATTCGGTCGCGGGTTCAAAACCGTCTGAGCCCGAAATGAAATTTTAAAACACCATTCAACTTCGAACTTGGGGCCACGTGGCGGCCTCCGGGCTAGCCACGTGGCGCCCTCCCATTGGCTACAAAATGGAATATTCCCCAGAATATTCTGTGAAATATTCCACAGAATATTCCCAGAATATTCTGTGGAATATTCTTTTTTTAATAAAATTTTTCCAAAGCCAAATTTGCCATTTTTTTAATGAAATTGACAAAACTTTGAAGCTGAATAAATTTTGCATACGGAGACCATTTTTTGAACCGTTCGCGGCGCCGGAATCAGGAAGACGAGCACTATCCGTTCGTCCAGGTTCAAACCAGTTCTGAGCACTTTCATTTTTTACCATTTTACGACACTTGGTCCTGAGCTCCTGATCACTCACCAACACCTAGGACCCTATTTCTAGGGGGAAATGCCCATCTCTTTTCACCCCTAGTTCTCAAATTTTGATCCAAGCACCATTATTATTACATCAACTCCAGTCTAGGTAAGAGTTCCAAACCTCCTTTTCACTTATGGTATCCTAATTTTCTTGCAAATATTAGGAACTCCCTGGGTCATTTTATTAAATTTAATTGAGCTCATATTTTCATGGACTCAACAAATTTACCATATCTATGTAGTGCTCAAATTAAGTTTTGAGTTTCTCAACTAGATGCTCATTTAATGGGTTGATCTCACTTTTAAAGAAATATTAGACATTGAAAGAACAACATTTAGATGTATATCATGCCAAAAAATTGTACACCTCAAAGAAACCTATTCATCTTCACCAAAATATTCTACATCCAATGAACATAGGAAAAGTCCCAAAGGATGGTAAGTAATAAAGGGAGATATATGTGCTCCAACCAAGAAAATGGCTCATCTGAATGCAAAGAGACCTATGCAAGTTCCCCTTGGTAGTGGTGGGGAGACACACTCAACTTTGGTGCCATCAAATATCTTTTGAGGTTTAAAGCGCCTTCATGAATCAAAAAAGGAAAATATTATTCCTAACCACCTTGCGTTCATGATTCCCTTTCACAATCAGTATATCACAATGCCACTAACCCATGTCAGTAGAACTAGGTGGATCAATATTAGAAAGAAAAACAAACAAAGAAAAAGTGATACTCATAAGAGAAATCACAACACCTAGTGACCATGTAATTTCTTCAACTCTCTATAAACAAGTCAAGTTTTGTTTCTCTATGCTCTCTACATTTATATCTATTTCATATATATGTTTCAATATTATGTTCATAGCTATGGGATATTGAGGCATGACAAAGGAAGAAGAAAATTCTGTAGCATCCACATTTTTCCAGTGTGAGTACCCCTTTCTTTGTATTCTCTTTTCATCCCGAGAAGAAAAGAGAAAAGCATAGGCCTCTCCTTATAGTTAGGTTCATCCTGTATTAGGTTTTCCTAGGGTATATCTTATATCCAATGTATAAATAGTGTGTAATTGTTTGTCTCTTTCATGCCACTTTTAATTGATTCTCAGTAATTTCTGTGTTAAAGCTAATGATATGAAGTCCTCAATACTGAGTAGAATACTTCATAGTAAAATATTGTAGAATATTATACAATTTTTATGAAGATCCAGTGGAACATCCACGACAGTGTGCAAATCAGAAATGGACTAAGAACCCAATGGAATGCATTAAATTCATTCATTATTTATGCTTTCCACAGGTAAATAACATCAAAGATGAAACTACAGATCAAAATGCCCACTTTCATTTATGACCCAAATGACAAAAACCTACAAAGCCTCTAAACTAAACAGAGTCAACTCCACAAAAATGAGATTACTCGCACTAAAATAAAATGGAAATCAATACAAATTAGCACAGACACATCTAAACTTGTGTCTGATATGCACATCAATGTTCGAAAGCTTGAGGTTGAATATCTCAAATTTCAATATTCAATACATCTGTCATTTCATTGAACTCAATATATGCAATATTGACTCTATCGAAACCAGAACTAGATGGATCTAGGATATTATATTTGATGCACCTAACACATAGTATAGATTAAATGTCATTACATGCAAATAAAATATTGACAGACCCACCCACCCCAAGTAGGATGTAGAGCATCTCACATCTTTCGATACAAACACAAACAACTATTCATTCAAATACAACATAATTTATTCTTGTGGTAAGGATATGAATCAAACTAACAAAAGAATTAGAAGGAAAAAAAAACATACCTTTCGTCCATCTCTGCAAGCGCTTGTTCTAAAAGTACAATATATCCAATGTCAATAGTTGATGTGTTATCCAAATAATCCTGGCCTAGACAAAAATGAACAAACAAATCAATATCACATGCAAGACATAAGAAATCTCAAAGTAAGCATATGAAAAGTTTCATTCATAGTGAAAACAATAATAACAGTAAGTTGAAGCGCTCATTAGTGACAGAAGCATAGATCCATGTTCCTGGATAGAATGGATTATCACATTAAGTCCCTTAGATTACAAATCAAACAGCAAAACCGAATACAACATACATCAAGATGTTTTTATCTAGAGCTCTTTCGTGTTTGGAGAAACAATCAGAAATTGAATAAAATTCATGTGAAGGAACAGTTAAAGAAAATTCAAAGAAACCTTCAAATTCTAGAATGCAAACTCAAAACCAAAAGAGCACAACAAAATCTCTAAATAAGGTTTCATTATGATCACCAAAAGATGAATATTTGCAAAATGTTTGGCTCTAAAAGCAAACCATGAGAATCTAGGCTATGATAGATCATAGGAAGCTAAGACATTAAATCTATGGGATGTTGGATATCATTGAATTAACTTGTGAGTAGTGATGATAAAGAGTTGAATAAATGACACCTACCTACCCCTTTAGTAAACAAAGGGAAAAAAATTACAGCTGGATATGCTTGGAAAAAGGATGGCATGGTTGCCTCTACAATGGAAACAGTGAAAATGAAACATGGAAACCATATGCACAACAGGTCGCATGAGAAAATGATTATAATATATGTTGGAAAATGACATTGATATTCTTGAGATGAAAATAACTAATAAATAAGTGAGGATTGTTCATAAAGAAATTAGAAACTGAATCCACTAGTTATAAATTGTCCCCCACCAAAGAATGCTTCAGGCACCTCCCAATTCTACATTTTTTATCCGAATTATCAAAATTCAATTGTGCATATTTTTTTTTCTATGATCGTAACATAGTAATACCCACATAAATGTTCAAATGTATAGTATATATACATACATTTTTTTTTTTTCTGCTTGAGGGGTGCACATACGGTGGCTAGGGTTCAACGCCCATACTGCAAATGGAGTAATCGGGATAATCAAACACTGCAAATGCACATATTTTTCTAGGGTTCAAATCCCATAATAGTTTTGAAGATCTTAGAGATGGCAACATCAACTTCATAAATGACTACTACCATCAATAGAATATTGGATCTTTTCGCTACTTTGTCTGATGGATTGACAGATAAAATCATGGAGGGAAATCTTAAAGATGTTGATCTCAATGTTAGAGCTCAGGCACTCGATGCCCTGCTTCAAAATAGTCAACTCTAGGTTTTCAAGCAGGGTGATTTCATAGTTTATGAGAAATAGACAAAAGAAGAATATGTAAGGTTTAAGGGCCTCTCATCTGAAGATATGCTCATATATGAAGTCATAAAAAATGTTGGAAATATGGGTATATGGACAAAAGATATGAAAAGAGAAACAAATTTGCAACAGCCACAGGTTAACAAAGCATTGAAAAATCTCAAACCTCGTGGCTTAATAAAAGGGTTGAAGCGTGTTTCTGACAAAGAAAAGGTGTATATGCTAGCAAAATTGACACCTTCAAAGGAGGTAACTGGAGGTGCATGAAAAACAGGGCTAAAATTTGATACAAAGTTCACTAAAATTGTTATAGTACAAAATATTTTTCATTCCACATCCTGTCCAAATATGATTTGCAGGCTGTAATATCCTGTCCCAAGGCAATTTTCCGTTTGACACCATGTTTCCTGAAAATTATCCCACTGATTTCGCGGGAATGCCGATATTCATTTGTAATTGTATTGAAAATATTTACATCAAACATGTGAATACTCACTTTTGGGTTCATCATATCTCTAACATAAGAAAATTCCAACTCATCCCGAGGATTGAAGACCTCTAATTCATTGAAAAAAATGTAGGAATTTAGTTTTGTTGGGAGGTTGTGCTTCCTCAATATGAGTGTAATATCTTGCACATATCTCACATCAAAAACAACATGTGGAAAATCACTTACAGTGATCAAGAATCATGCTATATAGGTAACATTTCTGAAATCATGGATAAAAAGTAACAATGTTGAGCTCTCATACCACTATTGTAGGGAATATTATCAGAGCTCCAAGGTTGCAAGCCATCAGCAAAGTAACGGTCCATTTAATATCTCATAGCTTCTTTGCTCCATTTTCCCCATCTGATTGTAGAACTGGATTTTTCAGTGGTAAGAATATTGTAAGGATGCTTGGACATAGCAATATCAACATTGTGATTTATAAGGATATTTTTCAAAATTAACAAGGGATCAACAACAAGTTGTAGCTTGGCATCCATCCAAATGTTGTAAACATAGTTTGGGAAAAGCCTACAGGGAATATATTTGGCTATGAGGCCATTCATTACAGATTCCTTGTATGGCAACTCTCTGACCAAAGCTATGCGCCAAATTCCAATTCTCTGAGACTCATCTAGCTTGATCTGGTACCTAGAAAGCTCTGCGAGAGTTGCATTGTCCATAAACATGAAGAAACACACATTTTCTACTGTGATTTTCCTTACATGCATGAGTTTCCTAATCTTGTGGTAACCTCAAAATATAGCTGAAATAACCACCAAACCCTTGCATATCTCAATGGCCTTTTGGTCTTCTTTAGATAAAATGAACCCAGTGCAATGGAATTAAATTCTAAAGGAACATCAGAGGAACATCGTCTTAGGGATTGCCAAGGGACTAGCTTATCTGCACAACTACATCGTGCCTACAATTTATCATAGAGATATCAAACCCACTAACATTCTCCCGTATGAGGAAATGAATGACCATATGGTCGATTATGGCATGGATAGGATTATGACTAAAGTAGGAGAATCCCATGTGACAACAAAAGTAGTAGGGATGCACGACTACTTGGCCCCCGAATATGCTCTCTATGGCCAACTTATAGAAAAAAGCGATGTGTATAGCTTTGGGGTTCTGCTCTTGGAGATCATGAGCTGCAGAAAGGCTCTCGACAGCACTTATGAGTCGGGCCCCAATTATCTCCTCACATATTGGGAAATGGCCCTGTTGAAACAAGGCACGACTAGTGAAATAGTAGACAAGATTATTCATCAGAGTGGGGAGGAGGACGTGATGCAGAGGTTCGTTTTGGTGTGTATTTTGTTCTCTCATGTTATGGGGAACTAATACCTCGAATAGTATTAACCTTGAAGATGCTGGAGGAGGAGGGAGATATTCCTAAAATCTCAGACATTCATGTGTTGCTTACACTGCAGGGTCCACCTGGTACAAACTAAAATAGTTCACTAATCCTTGTTTCTGATAATGTTTCCTGGATTACCTTCATCTCGATGGAGATGTTTAATGTCGGTAAGAAAATTCCTATGTAATTTTATTTTCTTCCAATGAATCCATCTAAATGGATATGGGTATAGATATATTGAAATACTTTCGGGAACCAAATTTAAATTGGTGAAAATCCTGGTGACATGAAGATTTTTAGCCACCGTACTCTACTATCCTGACTCGTCTTTGTCGACCATCCCAGTACAGGATTTCAATGTCTCCACTAAAATTAAGGAAAAAAAAAAATGTAATTTGAGGGGTTGCAATCTGTCACAGGCAGGTTTGTGGTGTAATTTTTATTGCAACAATCTGTTAATGCCTACAGAATCAAAATAAGTTTATTTACAACAAAAATGTGGTCGTATTCTTTATCAAACATGAAACATAGTGTTATAGGTTATTGAATTTCAAGATTAGGGTTGGATCAAACCGTCACTAGTCAATATGTATAGTTTATAGCAACATTTAATAGAATAATATTTAATGGGATATCTAATATTTTTAGAATAAATATGTTCTATGTTTCTCTGTTGGGTGGTTGACAAAACCGTAGGGCAATTCCATTGCTTCAAAATAACTAAAATACATTTTACTTTCTTTGACATCCAAATCTCCTCCAAAGGTGACTGAAATTGATTCTGAATTATGTTTTCCATGACATTTCTTGAATTCCAAAGCATATTTATCGATTAGCACCTCTTGTTGAATCTTCTAAACAACATCTGAGGCTGCCATTAACAAAGATACTTAGTTTGGACTTCTTATTTTTGCATAAAATGCACTGTTTAAATCTATGATTATCTTAAATATTAAGGTATATGAATGCCTGAAAATTGTGAATATAGGTTACAAGATAGATTCGCGAGGGTCGTAGATTTCTTCTGCAGATAGTTCTCCACTCCATATTCTAAGGGATAGTCAAAGACTTGCCATGGAACCTCTGCCTCTAGCTTAATTTCAACAACATGTTCAGAGCTTTGTGGCATCCTCAATGCTGTGATAATTCCGAGGAGTCGTCATCATTTATGAACATTCGTTGTGGATTTTTCTACATTTTGTGAGAGTGCACAAATGATGGTCTGGTTTTTTATTTCCATGGAATGGAAGCTACACTATATAGGAATAATTTCTTAAAATCTCACCTTCTCATAGGCCTCTCAACAGATGGAGGAGTAGGGTTTGTCTTCTTCTTCTTGAAACTAAATAATCAATTCTTCATCTTTGCTCGAGTCAACCTCTTCAATCCACTCAGTATCGATGATATGGTGTTAAGGTCCCCCTCCTCTAGATCTGGTCTATTGTTTTGGTAATCGAATTATGTGTTTTGTTTGCCCGCCAATTATCTATGACAAACCCTCTTAAAATTTAAATGGATTGGGAAAATTATTTTCGGATGAGTCGAAGCATTTTAATGGGAAGGGTAAAAAAACAAATATAATAAATAGTTTAATTTCTTAAAATTTATTCAAATATTTTTAATATTTTAAAATTTTTCAAAAGAAAGGTAGAAACTATGTTGAGTTTGTAAATTACTTTATGTATTTTTTTTTAGTTGTATATATTATTAATATAGATTTATCTTAACTTCGAATCTATCAAGTGTTTGGAGGGATCAAATCTAAAGAGGTTTGCACCTTAAGATATTTGATTCCTCCCTCTCAGCCCTTGGTAGATCTAGAATTAAGATATCTAGATTGGTTTGATTATTAATTTTATGTTTTATTTTTTATTTTATTTTGACGAACTCAAAATGTTAAAGAGGACATTACAACATATTTACCATAGGAGAAGAATTCAACACTGGAGAAACCCGATAGGCCCACAGAAAAATTGCAGGTGGAGAAAGAGACGTGGATTTTCAGGCTAGAGTAGGGTGTAGTTTTTACAAAGAGTGAACAAGATCTGGACAATGTCAGGCTCTCATATCCTTGTGAAAATGAAAAATAAGATTAAATGGTAAGCACGATTTTTTTTATGACATGATATATATTTTGTACAGAGATGGTCGCCATGATAAACCCTTTGAAGACACACAGCTAATTGTCAAAAATTCTTTTCAGATGAGATGTTGATTGCTTACTATTGAACCCACATGGAGGAGGAGGAGTTGGTGGATTATGAACTAAAGGAGGGTGGTTTTAAACAAATTTGGTCTAGTCCCAAGGATTTTATCAGTCACATTTCAAATTCAACTTAGAAGGTCACCATACCATGGTTTTTGGGCCTACCAGATATTTAGAAAGCAAATTTGAGAATTCAATAGGAAACTATTTGGCAGTTCAAAGGTCCTAACCCCTACTTCAGCCATGCACTATTCAGGTGCTTTAGTTTTAGCTACTCGATGCCCAAGGACATTTTTCGGGGGCTAAATAACTCTTCTTGGGGTTGTTGGATCTAAGTTTAGTCTCCCTATTGTCCCAGAAATTGGAGGAAGACATACAATGTGTTACTGCTTCCTTACATTTTTTAGAATCTTTTGAACACAGTCGAGGTTCTTCACTCTCACAAGCCATCAACCTTACTCTCCTTCAACGAACTAGTGAAGGAGAGCAATGCCTCAGCAATGGAAGAAGGTCAAACTAACACCATGAATGGTCTTGGTATTTTCACGGAGAAACACTCGTTTGAATAAGGAGTTATGATTCAAGAGGAGTATGAGAAAGCAAGGAAGAGGAAAATCCATTGTAGTGTCAAGAAGAAGAACATAGTCCTCCTTTCTCTAGTTTTGGGAGTCAACGTCACCATTGAAAAGACTGAGGAAATGTCCCAAAAATCCTTGGTGGGTCAAGTAAGGGTTTAAAATTTAAGTCCTAAACCCTAAAAGTGTGGGCTAACAAGGAAATATTTCCTATTGTCCAATTTCCTCAAAAGGTTTCGCT
Source organism: Pinus albicaulis (assembly GCA_034641835.2). Taxonomy (NCBI): domain Eukaryota; kingdom Viridiplantae; phylum Streptophyta; class Pinopsida; order Pinales; family Pinaceae; genus Pinus; species Pinus albicaulis. Next base: position 359,960,689 of record CM076572.1, on the reverse strand, counting down.
GTTAGCCCGAGGTTTGATTCATTTGTGCTTCAAAGATGTAGCAAAAACCTAGAAGTTACAACAAATGGTTTAGAAAATTGATTCATCTCCTATCCTTTTCAATTTTTATATGCCCTTATTCGATGCAAAGTAGCAGAGACTAGATATGGCCCCAATTTGGGTTCATCTTCCAAGTCTTCCTCCTAACTATTAGGATGCCCTAATTTTCAAAGATATAGGTAACTCATTGGGATATTATCCAGCCCATGAATCTACATATTTAGAGATGGGGATTAAGATATACACCCATATTTTGGTTAATATGGACCTCGAAGAAGGGCATATATAAGGCATGGATATTGGTATAGGGGTGGAGTGTATTCAAATATTGGATTATGAAGGAATGCCTTTTAGGTGTAGGTGGGGCCATAGGTATGGGCACATTGCTAAAAACTATGATCTTCCCTTTTATACGTAGGACTATCCATCTAGAGGCAAGGACATATTAGGTTATAAAAGGATTCTGTATTGAAGGTTTTGGTTGCTGAGGAGAAGCTAGATGGTGCAATTCCTCTCTGCAAAAAATCCTCCAAATAGTTGGTGACAATTCTCAGGAGATGGTGTTTATATTATCAGTCTTCTAGAATCCCTACTAAAGGGGTGGAGTTTCATTTCTTTGGATGCTAATGGAAGGTTGGGGTGTTTAGGAGTTGGATGGAAAGCCATAAATATTTGGGTATCCAATTATTTGGGTTTGGATTTTAGTTTTTCCATTGAGGACGGAGAGGGAGAAGTGGAGGGAGAAATGCAGAGGGAGGTAGGGAGAAGGAAAGAAATTGAGGGAGCGAGCAAGCAAGAGGGAGAGAAAGGGAGAGATAGACACTAATAATTATGCACACTATTTTTTTGTCTTTATTGGAACGAAGGTTTGAGATTGTATTTTGTTCAGGAAAAGGAGAGAGGAAACCCCCATTTTGGGGGATGAAATGGTTATGGTAGCAATGAATCTTTTGAATGAAACATTTCTTTTTCATGTTATAAAATGCCACTTCTGTAAGAAAACTACAAATGATGTTCAAACCAAGTTGTAAAAATATAGAATATTTATTAAATGTAAAATCATTTTATTGTTGAGAATTTGCCCCCCATGATCTAGATAATAACATACCAAACCTGGCAGGAATATCTGCCACTACAACAAACTATCTAGGCTAGGAATGAAACTCCAACACCTTCCATTAACTAATTTTTAGTACACACTTCATTAGAGGCTTCTTTTATACTCAATTTAATATCAGTTTTATGCTTAAATTCCGAGACTACCACATGAAAACTTCCCTCATGCCATGCTTTGCTAGATGCCTCTTATATATTCATAGCTTATTTATCATGTAGGAACCTCTAGGCTATATGAATCCAACACATAACTCAACCCCTAGAAAAATACATTTTATGCTTCCTCAAAATTGACCTTAACAAATTCAATTTATTCCTTTAGTGAAAGAATAAATTGGCACCAAAGTTCTATGGATTATCAAATTCATAAGAAGATCATTTGAGATTCTTTCACCTTGAATCTGCTAGAGAGAATTCTAATTCATGATGCATTTCAGGTTTCATGCTTAAATAAGAAAATGGGTGGCCATTGTCGAGTCTAGACTAAGTTATTTTTACTTCATGAAGAAGGAAAGCCTATTCAAAATGAGGACTTAAACAAAATATTTATAGTCTAAACCAAGTGATATAGTACCTCAATTAGTGGAAGAACTTGCTCACTAAAAAAGGTTTTTGGGAAATTTAATCATTCATAAATAAACATCTCTCTTTTCCCATGGTTTGAGTTTAGATTTCTTGAAAGTTGAGATGCACTATCAAAGATAGAGTTGGGGGAAGGTGTGGAATGGATTTTAATGTTCTTTATAAGTTGATTGTCAAATTTAGATGCAAGAAAAGAAGATCTAGATGTCACGGAGATCTCGATGCTAACATAGTGAAGGGATGAATTGATGCAGGAAGTCTATATTCTAAAGCTCTTGGTCACCTCATCTTAAATCTACTAAAGGAAGAATTTGGGCTAGGTTTCCCCCAAAGAGTGGGGTTTTTCCCTGAAATGTGCCTACATCTTGCGTCTTATTCTATTTGTTCATTGGCATTAATCTTGATGATAAAAAAATATAAATTGAAAGAACAAATAATAATAGCAAAAAAATCGCAAGATAATGTCATGACAAGAGAAAATGTTTAACTGCCATCTTTTTAATTTCTCTAACACATAAAAACCTCCATCTCAAGGTGGATTCAATGTCATATAATCCATATCAACTAATCATATAATCCATACTCTTTAGTATGTCAAAGAGGTAGAAATTGATGCTTCTTTTCCCCTAAGACCATACACACCCTATATTCTCCTTGCAAACCTTAGCCTCTACACCAAAAGCAACAATTTTCCTACATAATTTACAATGTCGTGAATTTGAGAATTCCACCAATTCAGTGACACTCCAAACAAAGTTTTAGAAACAAAATTCCTAGCTCAAAAGACTCCATGTGTGGAATTGATCACCATAGTGTTAATATCTAGTAATATTTTTTGGTGGACTCACCAATATAATTTATTTTGATCCCTCTCCACAGATTTATCTCAAGACATTGATTATGTTGGGCTATATCTTACACAATCTTTCCAGTGGCCCTGTGGTTCCACGACACACCTACATAATTTCATCCATAAAGGACACAAAGTAAATTGTTTAGTCCCTCTCATAGTACATTAAGGATTTGACCCACTCACTCATCACACCATAGACCAACATGCCTTCCCTCACTGTGCAATTTGGCCTTATTTTGAGAAGATTAGGAGTTGGAAGGTAAGCATGATGAGGGTGTCATTTTCTCAAGACGTGTCTCTCATAAGGATAAGAACTTTAATGAGAAATAAAATCACAATATTGACCACTCACTTATTACCATTCCCACACCATAAAAAAAAACTCTAAAAATGCCATTCTTAAAATCTCTTGTGTAGTTTCCTAATTTCATTCAAGTAGAATCTCACAATTACTTATGTTAGTAATGGTGAAATCATGTTATTATTCTCTTAAAGGAAATATTTCTAGAAATTCACCCCATCAAACATAAATCATCAATTCAAAATCAATAGAAATGAATGAATAAGAGGGTGTGTCGGGGAGTGTCAGCGAGTGTCAAGCGTGCCGAGGGGGGACTGACAAGGAATGCTAGGGAATTCTAGGGCATGTTAATAAGTTTCATGGTGTGCAAAAATGTGCCATATAGTTATAAGGCATGCCAATGAATGCCAATACATTCCATGTGTTAAAGCATGACAAGATGTGTGAGGTGTTATGGTATGCGAACACGTGTCGAGGAGGGCGAGGCGACAAAAGGGAACACCAAGTTAAAATGAAAATAATTGAATACATATGAGGGTTAATAATTTAGGAACTTACCTTTTCAAGAGGGGCATGCTAGGCATACCAACACTAGTGCCAACACATGCCAAGGGCCAGCTGCTAATGTGTCTTAAGTACCAAATCATCCTTTATTACTTCTCTCTTAATTGTGATAAATGATCTCAAATAAATTTTATCTTAAACCAGGCTAAGGCATTCCAAGGAATCCAAATGCATGCAAATAATTCTCAAGTGACACAAAGTGCCAAGATCCAATACGTGCCAGGGAGTTATAGGGCATGCTTTGGGGTTCTCGTTATTCTAAGGAGGGAGTGACAAGATATGCTAGATACTTACAAAGAATGTTAGAGTGTTAGGGAAGCATACCAAGATGTGCCAAGTGCCAATGTGTGTTTAGTGTTAATGAGTTCTAGGGAAACACAATGGATTACTATGTCAAATTTCATGGAAATGAATGAATAAGAGTGTGTGACAGGGAGTGTTAGCGAGTTCTATGTGTGTTAAGGAGGGAGTGACATTGTATGCTAGGAAGCGTTAAGTCATGCTAGTGAGACAAAGTGGCATGCAACCAAGATGTGCCAAGTGCTAGGGTGTGCCGACACACGCTAGGAAGTGTTAGGGAGTCCTAGGGACACACAAGGGAGAACTAGCTGAAAATAATGCATGAAAATTAATGATTAAGATATTGTGATAGGAAGTGTCAGTGACTTCTAGGTGTGTTAAGGAGGGAGTGAAACAATATGTTAAGTAGTGGTAACGCATGCTAGAGGGTAGGGAAACATGCCAAGATGTGTCAGGTGCTAGGGTGTACCAATGCATTCCAGGGAGTGTTATGGAGTGTCAGGGAAAAACAAGGGAGCACTACTTTCAAATGCATGGAAATGAGTGAATAAAAGTGTGTGACAGGTATTGTTATCAAGTTCTCGGTTTGCTAAGGAGGGAGTGACAAGGTATGTTAGGTAGTGCCAAGGAATGGTAGAGTGCCAAGGTGACATGCCAATATGTGCCAAGTTTTAGGGTGTTCCAATGTGTTCCAGGGACTGTTGGGGAGTTCCACGGAAACACACGGGAGAAATAATTCAAAATGTGTGGAAATGAACAGATAAGAGTGTGCGATAGCGATGGTCAGCGAGTTCCAAGTGTGCTAAGGAGGGAGTGAAAAGGTTATATGCTAGGAAATTCCAAGGCATGCTAGAGTGCCAAGCATGTCATGGAATGGTAGGGTATGTTAGGGAGTTTCAAAGCATGATGAGGAATGCAAGGGATGCTGACATCTGCCACATAGTGTCAAGGGATTTTTAAATGTTCTAGGTGTTATGGCATGCCAAGATGTAAACTATGTTTCTTAGTTGTTTTATGTCCACGGTTGGACGCGAACCTTCATTTGGTAACGTGTTAAGTGGGATGAGTTAATATCGGACATGAGTAGCCTAAGATGAGCTATAATCCCCAGAAAATACGACCGGTGTGACTAGTATGACTCTCCCTTTGTTATGACGTTGTGTGGAGGCCATTAGTATTGATTACATCAATGAGAGTGAAATTCTCACCATTGCAAGTGACATACACCATATCAAGAGACATAATTCATGTATTCCTTTTGTCTATGGTTGTTGGATCCTTGGTGAGGCTATAAGAAGGATTGTTGAAGGAGTTTTTGTGATCAAGGAAAAAGGAGAAGATGGTACTTGGAATGTATTAAAGAAGTAGGACATGCAAGGTTTGTGTTGGGTAATATATGTCAGCTCGAGAGCTTGGATGATGATACATCTATACCTTCGCTAAAAAGAAATTCTCTCTCTGAGCTTGGGAGGCAAACCCAAATAGTTTGAAAGGTTGCATGTTGTAATTTTTGCAACAAGAGGCATCCCTACACATGCTAATGTTGCCTTGGTGTTGTAGTTGGGTTGTGATAGTTTTTTTGTAGATTTAGACGTGTTCTATGGTGTCGATCTAGCTCATCGGGTCCGAGTAACTGTACAGGTTGTAACTCACTATAATGACTCCCACATATTGGCTGAGATTCTAGGACACCCATCCACAAGGGTAAAATTATCACACCATTGTAAGGCTATATATGAGGGTATGACAACTAGGGAGTGCCAAGGTGTTCCAGGGAATGTAAGCTTCCCAAGTAAGGCTTTTTGTGAGGGCATGAGTGCCAAGGCATGCTTGCGAATTCTAATATGTGAAATATAGTGCGAAGGAATTTCAAACATGCTAATATGTTCCGAGTGTTAAGGCATGCCAAGATGTGCAAGGGTGTGACAATGCGTGTCAGGGATAGTCAAGTAAACAAATGGAGAAACATTTTGAACTACAAGGAGATGAATGGATAAGAGGGTTAATAAGTTATCAATTTACCTTTTTCGTGGGGGACATGCTAGGCACACCAACACTAGGTGTGAATAGGTTGCAAGTGCCAAGTGTTAGTGCATTCTACATGCCAAATCTTTCTCTATTGATTCTCATCTACTTTCCAATAATTCATCTCAAATAAATTTAATATTAAACCATGCCAAAGCATACCAATTCATCTCAATGCATGTCAGACATGCTAAGACTTTCCAAGCACTAACATGTGCCAAGTGCTAATGTGTGTCAAGGAGTGTTATGCATGTTATGAAGTGGTAGGGCATGTCAAAAAGGGCTAAGTAGAGAGTGCCAATGCATACTAAGGAGTTTTAGGGAGTACTAGGACAACACAAAGGAGCACTAGGTCAAAATGCATGGAAGTGAGTGAATATGAGGGTGTGTCACGGAGTGGCCATGAGTGCTAGTTTTCATGCTGGAGGGAGTGACAAGGTCTTCTAAGCATTCACACACCATATTGACCACTCACTTCATACCATTCCCAAACCATAAAAAAAACCCTAAAAATGTCATTCTTAAAATCTCTTGTGTAGTTTCCTAATGTCATTCAAGTAGAATATTGTAATTACTTATGTCAATAATGGTGCAATCATTTTTTTATTCTCTTAAAGGAACTCTTTCTAGAAATGCACCCCATAAAACATAAATCATCGAGTGAAAACGAATGGAAATGAATGAATAAGAAGGTGTGTTGGGGGTGTCAATGAGTGTCAAGCGCGCCAAGGGGGGAGTGACAAGGAATAATAGGGAATGCTATGGAATTTCAGGAAGTGACAGAGTGTGCTAATATGTTCCAGATAGTTCCAATGCATGCAAGGAATGCCAAGGCATCCCATGTGTTAAGGCATGATGAGATGTGCCAGGTGTTAGGGCATGCGAACGTGTGTCAAGGAGTGTCAGGTGACAAAAGGGAACATGGAGTTAAAATGAAAATAAATGAACACATATGAAGGTTAATAATTCATGACCTTGCCTTTTAAAGAGGGGAATTCTATACATACCAACACTAGTTCCAATACATGCAAAGGGCCATGTTTTAGCATGTATTAAGTGCCAAATAATCCTCTATTACTTCTCTCTTAATTGTGAATAATTGATCTCAAATAAATTTTATGTTAAACCATACCAAGGAATTCCAGGGAATCCAAACACATGCCAGGAATTTTCAAGTGCCACTAAGTTCCAAGAGCCAATATGTGCCAGGGAGTTATAGGGAATGCTATGAAAATATATGCTAGATATTTCCAAGGCATGATAGAGTGCTTGGGAAGCATACCAAGGTGTGCCAAGTGCCAATGTGTGTTGAGTGTTAGCGAGTTCCAGGAAAACACAAGGGAGCACTATGTAAAAATTCATGGAAATGAATGAATATGAGTTTGTGACTGGGAGTTTCAATGAGCTCTAGGTGTGGTAAGGAGAGAGTTACAAGGTATGCTTGTTAGTGCCAAGGAATGATAGAGTGCTAGGGAGGCATGCCAAGATGTTCCATGTGTTAAGGAGTGCCAATGCATTGTAGGGAGTGTTAGGGAGTGTTAGGTAAACACAAGGAAGCACTATATCAAAATGCATGGAAATGAACAAATAAGAGTTTGTGATAGGGAGTGTCAATGAGTTCTAGGTGTGTTAAGGAGGGAGTGACAAGTTTATATGCTAGGCAATGCCAAGGTATGTTAAACTACCAAGGTGTGTCCGGAAGTGCTAGGGTGTGTTAGGGAGTGTAAAATCATGTCAAGGAATGTAGGGGATGCTAAAACATGCCACATAATTCCAAGACATTTAAGACATGTCAGATGTTATGGCATGTCATGATGTAAACCATGTTGCTTAATTGTTTTACAACCACAGTTGGATGTGATGAGCCTTGTCTTGGTAAGTTGTTAAGTGGGATTAGTTGAGATTGGACATGAGTATTCTAAGATGAGTTACATGTAGTTCTTAGGTGAACAAGGAATATGTTGAATTTCCATGACACATGAGAATTTGGGTTTTTTCTTAGAATCGTTAATGAAAACACAATCAAGTGCCACAACACATCTACTTTGCACAATGAATTCTACACACATAAGGGAATCAACTAGTGCACATGAATTTTTTTTACTTTTTCAAACCATTCTTCGTCAAATTACAAACTATAATAGAATAGGATACAACTCTCATACCAGGGAAAATGGCCCTTTACAATCACACTGATACAAGGAATACAACCATGGCTTGGTGTTATTCCTTCGAAAACCAATCTACCTTGAATAAGACAAAAAATGACCCACTTTTTTATGGTGGCCACATATAGCCTTTTCAATCCACATGTCTTGAACACACCTGCAAGGTCATCTTGTGTCCTATTATGCACCTCCTCAATCTGCCTCTATCAATGAACTCAACTCCTTTATGTTACTGAACTCGGCTCAAAAAAAAAATCCTTGTATCTACCTCTTTTTTCCTTTAAGGTCTGAAACACTTAAGGTTTTCAATTAGTTGTTCACAGCTTCATTCTGAACAACTCTTTCTTCTGCCCACTTTTTCCATACTACTCCTCCAAGATGACAATTCTGGGGATATGGAGGTTTTCCTTCTTCTCAATGAAACAATCCTCTACAATATAGTGAATTAGGGCTAGTTGGCTAGCCCACTTGACTGCTACTTTAGTCCTTCAAATTCTGCATGTCCTTAGGCCCAATACACCTACCCTTCCACCAGCCTTGTTTTCCTTCACAAGTATAGGACTTAGAGCTATTTTTTGATAGTCACCTAACAACTCTCCAATTGTACTTGGACTGCCATCAATTTTCCCAACCACAGTAATTTATTTTACTGATCTAGTGCCCACAACACTGTCCTCATCTAGGGCTCTTCAACTATGCCACCTAATAGTGATATGAGTCCTCTCAAAATCATTATTCTTGTGTACCAATTTCTTTGTTGTCAAATCTATGAATAAATATGAACTACTCATCTTCTCATCCTTATAACAATTTGTTGATTACTAAACTAGGGTCACACATCCTCCATTAATAGTCCATTGACTAACTGTTTATAGGTTGTTTCAGATCTCTGTCCAAAACTCTATGGACAATCCAACAAAATCAACTCCTCTTCATGTCAATCCATTCCTCATATGGCACATTTCTTCTACTCCATCTTCTACTTAGGTTCCACCTTCCTTTGGATTTTCTTTCTCCACACATACTTCTTCAAAACATCTTCCAACTTTTTGGTCTATCATGCAGAGATTAACCCTTCCTTTTAGGGTCACAACCCCTCTTCTTTTATGCATATTTTTCATAGTATTAATGGCATACCTTATGGATTGAACATGCTGGGAAACCTCCCTAAATAGGGAATTATACTTCTATTCTAAATTCTTTAGAACAAAACCATATCCACCCATAGCAATAACGAAAAATATTTCCTCCATAAGGGACTCGGCTTAGCTCATATGGATCCATAGATTGTGGTCATTTCTTTGAATAGATCTTGACCTGAATATTATATCTCTATGACCTTCAAACTATGGCTAACTAAGTCAATATTACACCTGTGACTACTTCTGTTCTGGCCATAAATTGTAGTGCAAGCCCTCCTCAATTTGTGTTGGTATTTATCACAGACCTTGCAACCTAGTAACCACCATAAAGTAGGGTCTGAACCCTCTTGATAATGTCAAAATTTGATGTGGCCTTCACACGGAAACACCACTCAAATCACATGCCCAAATTCTCATGATTCACCTCTCTTGAGCTTGATCTTCCATAAGAGAACCAAAAATATACCATCCTACTTCCTATATCAAGCCCATTAAGGTATGTGACATTCTTGTGAACCCTCGCATGATGATATTACTCTTGGTTGATGATCATCCCTGTAATGTTCCTAATTTTTTCCCTCAATAAATTGGAACATTAGTTTTTGATAATTTCACTTAGGAGATGAATAATTGGGTGAAGAGGCCCATTCATAATAAAAACATAGATAAAATTACCCTAGTGTGAAAAGGGATCAGCCATGGAACTATATTTCACACCCCCATGTGTGAAAGAGACATTTTCAAAGAGGTTTGACCAAGTCAACCACTGCAGGGTATGAGGTGGAAAGCACTACATGGGACAGCGCAGAGATAGAGGACGGAATATAAATTTATGGAGGAAACCCTAATGTATGGGGCCTATGGAGAGAGAGCCTTCACATGCTATATCTGGAGAGGAGGAGAGCCTTTGTTACTCATGCATATGTTTATGGTCTCATGTATATTCAGACATTGTGCATTCTTTGCTGTATAGCAAGAATTGTAGGGGAATTCTTGTTTAGGATTTCCTCACCGTCTTGAGAGACCTCTTCAAGGTTGGTTCTTCATTCTCCACATCTCTTGGCTAAAGGCCAAAGCATCCTCCTCCAGGACAGTGTTATTGTTGCAGCAACATAACTCTGTGTTGTAGGGTGTTGCAGTGGAGACTCCACAACACCTCTTCCATCTCTTGTTTTTTCAGAGGAAGAGTCTTTCCTTTCTTTGTGAGATCAGATTGGAAGCTTGAGAGCTAATTTTCAGATATCGGCACTTGGCCATAGTGTTCTATTCCACTCACTGCGTAGTCCCTCTTAGTGACTACGTTATTTTCATGGAGTATCTGTAGTGAGGGTTTGCAGATTGATTGGAGGGTGAGATCTCAAGTGTAAGGATCAAAATTACACTTTTGAGATCCATTTGAGGAGGTCTAATTCATTTTTCTCATAATATTCATCCTTCTATATTCAGTTCCATATTAGAGTTGTATCTGCTGTCCAGCAACTCCGACATTTTTTCCATTTTGTATATTTCAGCCAATCCCTTGGAGGATTGATGTATTTTTGTTTCTAAGGGTTAGAGATTTTCTCCCCTATTGTATTTTGAGACATATATTGCCATATATTTCATCTATTATGTAATATGGAGTAGTGCCTTCCATAAACTGTGTCCTCACAGCCTAGGTTTATGCAGAAATAGCAGTGTTTTTCATTTCCATGTACATGTATTGTTGAGGCTTGCATTGCCTTTCTTGAGAGGTTGTTTCCAAAATAAATTGTACTCTTTTACTTCTATAACATCATTCTTGGATATATATACATCTTCTTGTCTTACAACCCATAAAATAACGTTGTCTCTTCATGGTATGCTCAAGTATTGTTGTAGTCTCTTCACCGGGCACTTTCTGAAGACATCTAGTAGTAGGAGATCTGTTTAACCACTCTAGAAGGATTTATTTGGCCCCAATACTTGGATTTCGGTCTTAGACACATTAGTATAAGGGATCCAGGTCTTGGTATGAAATCCTGCTGCCTCCATTTCTGGAAAATTCATTTTCCAGCCATGGATTGCTAGCTGTTCCTAAAAAGGAACACTACAGTGGTATCCGAGCAATTTTATTGGCTCATCCCGTGAGTCTAAGCCCAAGAAGATTAGAATTTTGAAGAATATGAGCTTATTATCATCTATGTTTAGATCCAGAGGAGACCTCTCGAAGGAGGTCAAGAAGATTGAAGAAGAAGAAGAGGGAGTACCATGCACTTCATATTCTCATCAAGAAGAAGACATTGAGCATGGACGATACTTGGATCATTAGATCCTAAGTGATTACCTTGTTGAGTACAGATCTCAACCTAGAGGCTTCAAGGAGACTCTAGATTTTCCTCATTTCATCCAGATAAAGGAAGAGAACAGACCATGTGGCAGAAAAGAAATCAAAGGAAATAGGTTTCTGTTGTCTACCTTTGATGGGTCATCTACTGCAAGAACTTGGGTGAAATAATTGGTAGCATTATTCTTTCTACATATTGTGATAGAGAAAGAAGCTGTTGAAATATCAATGCTGCATTTGAAGGGGGAAGCCTATGATTGGTGGAGCAGCCACTTGAGTCATGAGGAGGAGAAACATTTTTCAAATTTCATCCAAGGGTTGATCAAAACCTTTGATGATGAAGGGGAAAAGAAAGAAAATATCACATCACCACTTGAGGAGCCTTGTGATAACACTGTCACACTCATGGAGGAGCAGCCACATGCATCAACAGTTGGGGCAGCCAACACTTTTGAGGAAGTAACTCTTGCAGCCCTACAAGAAGTTCCAAATGCACATCAAGGTATGAAATAATTTCCACAATCTATTGTTGCAACAACTTCTTTTGAAAATTGTGGAGATTTTATTTTGAATGACCAAGGGTCAAATCCCATTGCTACCATAGAGTAGCTTGGTTGCACTGTGTTGTGCAACATGAAAAATTTCAAGGAGGAAATAAACCATCATTTTCGTGAGCCTTTTTTGGATTGCACATCACATTGGAGGTTGGGGTTTGAAGCCTTGAAGGATGATAGTAGAAATATTGTAGTGAGAAACCCTTTCTCCCTTCAAGATGACACCTTCTAAATGAGCTCCTCTTAGCTCAAAGAGGAATTTCTACTTTCAGATCCAAGACGTCATTGGTTTTGGAAAAATATTGATGAGAGGGAGGTCTCAAGGAGAGATCTCATCAAAGGTGTACTTCGACACACCAGGGAGTGCAATGATTTTCTTCCTTTCTCACAAGAGTAGATAGAAGATGGAGGACATCTTAGCATGGATAACATCTCTCATGCTTGTGTGGGAAATTCCTTGAGCCATACACGTCATGATGGGAGGTTTTTTCCTACCACCTACTTGGGTCTTGATAGGGTCTCATTGATCCTTGAGAAGATTGCATTTCAAAATCCCATGAAGTGAAAAAGCAGGAATTTTATTTGGGAGGATGGTAGCCCTCATGGGAGGAGTACCAAGATGAAGAGGAGGAGAAATCATCCACAAATGGTTGAGTGGATGTGGTTGATGAGCAAGGAGCTGGGAGGCTACTTGAAAATTTATGATACCGAGGAAAAAAGAGGCTTGGTTGTGCTGGTTACTCTTGAAAGAGTTTGGCCATCACTTGGAAAACACTCTTCCTAAGAGTAGGAGGATGGAGAAAGGATGGCATGATGCTTGCATCATTGAGCAACATAGAGTATGGATGCATGATGTTGATGTGACACTCATATCATTCATTGTGTTTTCATCACATGAGTTGTATGATGGGAGTACGGGGATGCAGCAAAATACTTTTTTGCTTTGCTTGGGAGAGCAAGGGAAGAATTGCTCTCATACTTTGCATAATGATGCAGGAGGAGGAAATGGCATTCTGTCCTTGAATTTCGATGATAAAGAGGTACTTCCACCTTGGGAGGGGCTTCTTATGTATTACAACATTATGAGAGATATCTTTGAAAAAGATCATGTCAAAGAATGGAGCTCAGTATTGATGAGAGCCTATGGGTATAGGCCAACATCATTGTCTCTTTGCAGTAGTGAACTATGGATGAAGTGTGCCCAACGAAAGTGTGGTGGATCCATAACCCACGGGTCCTAGGATCATTTAATATTTGTTTCACTTTATGGACAAAGAAGAGGTGAGATGGATGAGGTAGTATATGGAGTCATCTATTACTATGCTAGATTCTTCTTGGCTTGGATTCCCAAGCATGAGAAGAAGGATCTTCTTGCAAGACCTAGTTCATTCCTCTTCATGGGAGCATGCCAAAAAACTATGGAAGATTCATTCATGGATCCATACATCATCTTATCCTCAGTAGATGGTAATAAATATGTTTTTACAATGGCTGATTTGTATACTCTTACCATTATTTTGCAGTGCATGGCTCTACAAGAGGGAAAGCTTTCCAGATTGCTCCATGGACAAAATTGGTCCAACTTGTATGATGGAGACAACCATCTTTTATATGGCCTTGGCAAAGTGTTCTCTTTCATGTATGATTAGTTGACATACTAAACCATTTGCTATTTATCAGTAGATATCATGACATACATAACTATTCACGTAACACAAAACAACTTGCCATGTGATTTTCTCAAGCAGCAGCTTGTAAAACTGTGTTGTATGTACTTGGGAGACTGTTGGTACCTTCAAGCCTCATGTAAAAAAAAAAACATTTATTTCATTTTTTTTTTATCATGACTTCATTTGCTGATATAGATCATATTTGTATAAGAGGCATGATTATGAGAGAGGCACATGAGTTGGATGTGTCCTTGAGTGGGAAGAATTATCACATTTTCTGCACTACATGTTCTAATGGGAGCATGAGAGGACATATGGCCACCACAGCCACATGTTTGTTCTCTTTTGAGGTGGGCCATGAGATTGGTATTCATCCATTTTAAAACCATGGGAAAGTGCTTGATCATGTATTTTTGTTACATTTAGCCATTTACTATCCATTAGTAGATGTGATGGATCTTGTACATTGTTTGCCATGTAATTTTCTGAAGTTGCAATGGATGAAAATACGATGTGTCCTCTTCAGATGTTGTTTTCACTTTGTAGCATCATTTAAAACCTAAAAACAACTTTTCATTCATATATTCCATGATGACCATGTCTTATTCATCATGGATGATATGTTTTGGGCCAGCTTGTTCGTCATTGATGGAGAGAAGATCCTTGGGTAATTGTCCTTCATTTTGGCACTTAAGGGCAATACCATTGCAGCCCATATTTAGAACATACTCTACACTTATCATAAGTGGAGAGGAGGAAATCATAGGGTAATATATGATGCTTGACAAGTTCAGATTTTCAACCCACCTTTATTTCCGGAGCTTGAGGTGGAAGGAGATTTTCAGGAGTTACCTTGTTGGGAGGTGGCTCATTTTTTCTGGATGATTGCTTGGGGATGGAGGATACACATGGGGAATATGTTCCTCATAAAATTTCTAACTCCATGCCTTGAGTGGAGATTCTTTATTTCTATCCTTGCAGTTGCTTGAGGACAAGCAACATTTGGGAGTGGAGGACTGTAATGTTCCTAATTTTTTCCCTCAATAAATTGGAACATTAGATTTTGATAGTTTCACTTAGGAGATGAATAATTGGGTGAAAATGCCAATTCATAATAAAAACATAGATAAAATCCCCCTAGTGTGAAAAGGGATCAGCCATGGAACTAGATTTCACACCCCTATGTGTGAAAAGAGACATTTGCAAAGAGGTTTGACCAAGTCAACCAGCCAATAGTACATTTGGGGGAAATTTCGACACTTGGTTCCGACACTTTTGACCAAATGTCGGAAATTTCCCCAAATTTTTTCAATCCTGCCCGAAACCGTTGCTATACCGACGTCTAGAGACAAGTGTAGCAATACCGACACTTAGAAAAAGTGTCGCAATTGCGACGTTTGGAGGAAGACATCGCATTTGCCACACTATGCCCAAAAGTGTCGCTACTGCGACGACTGCTTCCAAACGTCGCAATTGTGACACAATGTCTAAGTGTCGCAATTGTGACGTTTGGAGGCATCTGTCACAATAACAACGCTTTGTTTGTGACACAATGTCTAAGTGTCGCAATTGCGATGTTTGGAGGCATCCGTCGCAATAGTGACGCTTTGGCTGTCATCGGTATAACGACACTTATATGCAATAAATGACACTTATATGCCTTTACAAAAATGGTCAGCTTACATAGTAGCGCGAGGAGTAGTTCATGGAGGCACCTTTGCGATTGCACATAATTTGGAGAGAAAATAGTAATAATGAGAGAGGCTCCTTTAATTTCATCTTCGATTTGTGAAGGTATGGATTTTCCAGCCTGCAATTCTACGTTGTCGAGAAATAATCGCAATCCTCTAGAAACAAGACTATTGTGAAGATGCCTGGTGAAGAAACACACATTGGGTTCATGACTGTTGATGTACACATCATAGTCCGACGAAGAAGGCACCAAGGAGGGTATTCTCAGTGAATGAGGGATGTTGAAATATTAATTTCAACTACACTATCCTCTGGTCGCTTTCTAAATCTGTTTGAATGGCTCTATCAAACAGTCGCTTTCTAAAACTGATGAACAATCAATTTTGGTTTTGAAATCACAGTCCCTGCACACTTAAAAATAGAGCACTGTGTTTTTTCGAAACAGATCAATTTAATAGTAAAAGCGGGAGATTTTAATTCAGAAGAACGTGGTCCCACAGACCACAGACCAAATCAGCCATCCACGTGGAAGCAGGTGATTCGATCGCATTATTTTTTGGCCCATCTGCATTGTGGAATTCCAGACCCGAAACATTATAGGGCAGAATTAATTTTATTTTCACGTCACATTTTTCCTCCATATGCAAAGCCAAAAAACGGACCTAAATTTTTATATGGTGTATTCTATGAAGTTTTCACATCACAAATTAGGGTGACATCAGCAGGCTATTTTGGAACGCGAATTTGTGATTGAAATCAGGTTTATTTTTTTTGAAGTCCGGGCATATGATATAGTTTTATTAATATTTTGTTATAAGTTTTGTTTCACTGCCCAATAGTTATTTAAACCATTGGATCATATATAACATATGTGCAAATATTTTGCTTCGGGCATTTGTAATGTGGGCCCTGAATACTTTAAATCGGTTTGGTTTAATAGTTTTTTGTTTTGTTATTATATGTAATAGCATGTGTTTTAAAATAGCTCGAAGGCTAATGTAAAAGGATAAATTGCGTATTATGTTATTTTAAAACATATACATTAGACAGTTTAAAAGTTTTGAGGATTGCACCCCCGGTGCAATTGTTTTTTTATAAGATTATATGATACATGTGAGATAAAGGTTTATTATTTATCATATATAAATAAATTTTATCAATATTGTACATTTACACTTTTATGAGGTGATGTTATAAGTAAATTCATAAATATCTCTTTTTAATCCTCATTTTACTCCATGAATATGTTTGGAAATGAAATTTCAATAGATTAATTTTTTCCTAACCTATGTATCATCAATATTGTACATTTACATTCTTAATTATGAGGTGATGTTATAGGTAAATCCATGAATATCTCCTTTTAATCTTCATTTTACTCCATGAATATGTTTGCAAATGAAATTTCAATAGATTAATTTTCTTGCTATTATATGTTTTACGAAGATATGGTAAGGAATTCTCTCTTGTTCTTCTTAGAAATAATTATATATATATATATTTTTTTTCAAAATAGATTAAAAAAATTATATGAGAAAAAATATTAATTCATCAATATGTGTGTGTGTGTTGTGAGGAATAATTTCATAGTTCAACTTAATGGTTCATTATATAATCATGTGATCATCACCAATGATATATCTTAAAAAGCAACTGAAAAGCCATGTGTACAAAATCGATGTATACTCTAGAGGGTGGTTCTCATATCACTATGTAAATTGTTGTATGCTACTTCAACAAAATTATAATATAAACTGTAATACACATCATATATGCACCATAACAATTGGTACAGGGTAAAACCCACCTGCCACACCTTTGTACTCGATCCAATTTTCTCTGTCAACTCTTCTAGCTGTGGGAGTTACCTCCAAGGATCATAATACCCCCAAGGCCTGTTATCACCCTAGTAATTCTTAGGTTGTGGGATGGGGATTTTTGTAGTGAAGAACACCAGGGGTAACCAAGAACTGCTTTGGGAATTCAAGATCTAGCCTTCTTGAACTCCAGAGAGGGATCTCTCCGTATGATTTAGCTTTGTTTTAGTAACAGATATTAAGCTAGCTATGATTGTGTGTTTCAGTTTGATTTTAAAATATTGGTGAGAATAAAGAGATTTCAAGGTAAACCAGAAGGATCTACCAGAAGGATCTACCAGAATATTGGGCAATGGAGTCAACTCTCTAGGCAAGCAGAACTAAGAAATAAGGCTCAGAGATGCAAATGTGCTAAGGGCAAGATAGGTGACCTTCTAAGGCTATGTATAGGCTTGATTTGATGGAGTGGATGGAATCTAAGCAAAAGGGCACTTAAGAATCCTTAAGCTATAGATAAGAAGATTGAATAAGGGGATCTAACTGGGACCTAGAGCAATTAAGAATTATATGGTCCGATTATCAAGTAGAAAACATTAAAATGCCAAAACGTTTCGAAACAGGGAGCTTATTATCACTAATCCTGTTTACTTTTTCCTTAGTTGATCGTTATAGACTAGAAAAAAATAATATGAATGAATGTAAACTTTAAAGAAATACACTGAAAATAAGGAAATAAATGAGACTTATCTTGTCACCACGAGAATCCTTAGCTATGATGTCTCTGATCTCTTTCCAATATGCTGCTTTCACTAATTGACTCACCAAATTCAATATAACCAACAAATAAGACTATAGTTGTCTTGAGAAATTTTATACACATTGAATACTTCGAATTGTGAAGTATTTATACAGAAAGATTTTTACAAAATATCTCAGGAATTGAGATAATGTTTTAATAAAAAATAGGAAAGAAAAATTAAAAAGAGGGATAGTTGCAAAACAGTTTGCAAGTTGTTACCTTTTTACAAGCAAAAATAGAACTGATTATTCTAATTGAACTGATTTTTGTTGTGCTGTGTGTACTACTGGCATTAGGTGCATCTTATCGTGGAAAGTTGTTGAAGAACTTTCCTTTCCTCTAAATTTCAACGCTGATACTCTTTATTCATCTCATTTGAGTTGTTTTGCTGTGGTAATTAAAAAATAACCAACAGTAACTTTATTTTCACTGATACTCTTTCACCTATTGATACACTTTAACCCTGTATTTTTACCATTTGAGGTAACAGTAAAAAATGAATTTCCAAGTGAATTTCCTATTTTTTATCCATTAAATTTGCACCAGATCTGTGAATTCTTACCACTTTTCTGTAGAGGGGATCTTCATAGTCTTCAATTTTCTGTAACTTTCATCTGCCTCTGTATACTTGGCAAAGTTAGGCTTGATAGTGAACATATTCCTGATCTAATTATCTAAAAAGAATAGATTTTCAAAATACTAAAGAATTAATTTTTCCTGTTGGTGATCCTTGAGACAGTGGTTATCTGGCTTGCTCTTTTGCATGATTTCTGATTTTTAGATCATAATCTTTCTAAGGCATTAACTTGTCATTCAATGCATGAATATCAGGAAAACCTGCTTCTGAAAATGTTTTGTATTTGGCTAAAAATCTTGAGATGGATACATTCATGTCTTTACACCGGTCCTCTAGATTACTCATTATGTTTCTTTTGTTCTGGACCTTTTTTATTTGAAGAATGGTTTCTGTTCTATCAACAATTTTCAATTCTTCCAACTCTTCCCTATTTTTACTATTTAAAAAAGCTATGAGTTGGATTTCTTGGGTTGGTTTATTGTCAATTTCCCTCTTAGTCTTGTCAATCTTTGCACTAGAAATTTGAAGTAACTCCCTCTATTCATAAATTATCCGAAGTGAAGGCCATTGAGAATGAATTCCTTCAATAATTTTGGTCGATAAATGATTTTTTATATAGGCCACTTGATATGTAATATTTAATTGTGCTTGCAGAATATTTACCTATTCTTGTAGTCGATCGACCCTTTGCTCATGTCCTTTAGAAGTAATCAAGGCATCATTTTTGAAATTTTCTAAATTTTTAACAATGCCTTTCAAACTAAGAATCTATTTTTCTTTAATAGATATGTCCTCCATGGCTTTGATCATGGCTGTTTGGTCTTGTAGTGTGCTCCTCTGTGAGGATGAAGATGAAGAGGCAAAGATTTCCTGAGAAGTAATTGGCACAATTGCTAGTACTCCTTTCGGTGCCAAGTGTTCTGCCAAAGTAGATGGTATAGCAGTGTTTACAGTGGGGATCACTGTAGGAGTGACCATTGGTTGTGCTTTTCTTAGTTCTTCATTCTCTTTCATTAGAGCTTCTGTTTGAATTTCCATTGTTTTTATCTAATCTTCCATTTGATGTACAAGCT
The DNA here is from genome assembly GCA_034641835.2 of Pinus albicaulis. NCBI lineage: Eukaryota > Viridiplantae > Streptophyta > Pinopsida > Pinales > Pinaceae > Pinus > Pinus albicaulis. The sequence goes on along the minus strand of CM076572.1, from coordinate 359,941,112 downwards.
GCTTTAACTCATCATTCTCTATTTTTTGCTGTAGAATTTCTTTTGCTTGAGAGTTTTCACTCTGAGGCAACTTCAACTGTTTTCTAAGAGCAACTATATCCTCATTTTTGTGTTTAATTAAGACTTTTGCCCCTTCAATGTTGGTTGGGTCACCCCCTGCTTCAATCACTATATCTTCTAGTGCTTTTATTCTTAAATTATTAGCATATAGTGAGGCTTTATCCAACTTCATTTGATTTTGGAGGTTGAGCACTGTTTTCTCAAGCCTAATTGATTTCATAGTTTTACTAAAATTTTTGGAATATAGCATTTCAGTATTGCTCCTATGAAATTCAATTTGATCTAATTCATGAATGGCATCTGCATCCACTTCAAAATATGTTTTGGAATAATCTACCACTGATTTTGTCTCAGCCACTGTAGGCTTCAAGAATGACATTACCAATTTATTGGATGAATAATCAAATGCTGAAAGAAGCCTGTCTTTGTTTCCAGGATTTTCCTTAAGAAATATAGAATAAGCTTGATTCTTGATCTCTTCATTCTTCTCTTTAATCTATCTGAATTTGATCTGAATATATGACTTTGTATTGTCAGTTTCCTGAGAAGGAGGCAAATCAACAGTAGCCTGGTTTTCCTTCATGACTGTATCTTTTTGTTGTGTTCCAATTTTTACATTTTGAAGCTATTTTAATGTTTCAGTGACTATTCTTGTTGCTTCATCACGTGTTTCAATATTTACAGCCTTATCCTTTTCTTCATCTGTTGAATTGCTTCTTTTACTATAAGGAATTCTGAATTTTTTGTCCTCAATAGTCTCAGCTATGAAACTATCTCCTTCTCTATCTCTTTTATGTACATTATCAGTATCTTTGCTTGTAGAAGCCACCTGTGTCTATTCAATCTGTTTTCCTTTGCCACTGTCTACATGTATTACCTGTACTGCCTGTGAATCATCATCAGATAGGGTGTTTGGATCCCATTCAACTTTATTTACATATCTTTCAATATGGGGCTTAGGATCATGCAAGTAAACAGGCAACTTACATTTTACCCTTATTGTACTCAAAATACCTTGTGGGTCATAATTCCATGTAAAACTACATGGGAACTTATACTCTTTAAGTTTCACATTTATCTCATTGGAAGCTTCTCTGTTATTCACAATGAATGGCTCAATTTGATTTTTCACCTTAAATTCGGTCTTTTTCCTGGAAGCTTGAAGTTGATTTCATCTACATTCAATAGTTGTCTCAGATATTCTAAAGCAAATATTCTTGTAGTAACAAATCTGGGTAACTTATATGGGGCCAGGGATGAGCCATACACTCTGATTTCTGTATGATTTTTATATAAATACCAATCTCCAGTTTTGTAACTCTTTGATAACTGCAAAATTCTTCTTGTCTCATCATTGATCCTAGGGATCTCCTCTTTTTCCAAAAGATACATAGTAGGGGCTATAAATGAGTCATTTAAATCTGTAAAACTATACTCTATGTTCCATTTCCTTAGAATAGATGACCAAAATACTACTGATAGAAATTTTCCTTCTGCGTCCACTTTCTGACATTCAATTGGAAACTTATCTGTTTGATAATATAGGAAGAGGTGGAGTAGATAAGAGGAGTATCTAAAAACTCCTTCTTGTGATATTCTGCATCACTGATAATACATACTTTCAGCAATAAATCTAGCAAAATTGAATTGAATCGATGGTGATTTACCAGGGCTTAGATTTGACAGAAAACCTAGGATAGCCACATCAGTGAATTCATCACTGGTGTATCCTAGTATGAAGGAGAGCATTGAGACAATCTGTCTAGTCTCATCTGGGAAATCAAAGGTGTTGAAAGGCGGATTTAACTTAGGAATATCAACCTGACTTGGAGAAAAATTATGGTATATATTGAATCTAGTATTGAAATCCAAGTCAAGATATAGTTGGGTTAAATATTCTATTGATAGGGAAGCATAATTGGGGTCATGATTCATTTGCAGAATGGAATTTATCGCCTCTTCAGTGATGTAAAACAGGATATCTTTTTCTTTGTTTACAATACATCTTAGTTCTGGCATATAATAGGCTTGGCATAATCTAATAAAGTCAGGAACAGAATGAGTGAGAGGGACAATATATCTAGGCAGATTGGATTCCCAAATTGGAATATCTTTGTCACCCTTTTCCACTGATTTGCCATTGCACCAATTATAGACATCAAGCAGGTAAAATTCTACATTAGGGTCTAGTATTCTATAGTCCATATCAACTAAAGGGCTGTTCTCTGGAGAAATTACTGGAGGTTGGACTGGTCTAACCACTTTTGTAGAATCAGCCATGAGTGCAGGAGTTGGTTTGTCGATTTTGGAGGACATAGGCTGAGGAATCTTTGCAGAAGACTTCTTTTGAGATTTTGGGCCTCCATTCTTGGGGGTTACCTATTCCTTGGTCATTTTTAATATGAACAAGGCAAGCTTAAATGGTTTTCTAAGTTACTTTACGAGAAACAGGGGTTTCTTGGCGAATTTCTACTGAAAATGGGGTTTCTGAGAAGGGTTTTTAGGAAATTCAACGAATTTAAAGCTCATAACATGTATTTAAAATCGATTTCAACAGAAAAATAGACCAGGGTATGGAAAAAACTGCGAGAAAGGGCAATTAGGGATTCTAGGGAAATTTTGACAGAGTTTCCCTTGAAAAATGGACACTTTTTTTGCAGTAACTTTGGTAATTATTTGAAATCGACAGGAATTTCGAAATCTCAGAGGGAAAGTTCGAAGAAAAGTACCTTGAGAACCAATGGAATTCGGTTGAAGACATTGCAGAGGTGCTTAGTCTTCAATTTTTTGAAAATGGCTTCGCAGAGGACAATGTAGTACTTTGGAATGGAAATTCAGGGCAATGGGCGTTGAAAAATGGTACTGGTAGGTTGAAAATGGCTCCGCAAAGTTTCTCAGGGTTCAAACAATGTGATTTTGAGGAAAAACGGTTCTGCAATGTTTTTACAGGTTTCAAGCGAAAAGGTGAAAATTTGAATGAAAAATATAATTTTAATGTATTAAACGATGGTATAACCATAGTTAAATGACATTAAACTCGGGTTAAACGGGTGAGGTTTAGGGAATACCGCCAGTGGTATTTGCGCGGGTAAATGGTGGTAAGTGGAAATTAGCTTTTCGAACGCGATACAACGTGGTGACGACACATAAGTGCGGGGTGGTTTAGTAAAACCACCCATTTCGCGCGTCTTTGCCAAAACATCAAATGATTACTTTATGAGTGCAAAAATGTATTAGCGTCGTCGGATCTGGATTCAACGAGCGAACGACCATAATCAAAATGAGAGGTGCAGAGAAAAGGTAAGTTATCGGGTTCACTTTGGGCCATTGATCTTGGGAGATGAAGGATAGATCGAACGGTCGGAATTTTATGCGATGGGGAGAGATAAATGTATTAAAAACTTTCGCTCAAGTGTATTACCGTAGGAGCAAATGGATTCTAGGGATCGGATAGTTAAAAATGAATCCGACGGGAGAAGGTTCGGTTTAGTCATATATACAGAAATGACTTATTCTTATTGGAAAATCAAGTTTTCGGAAGGATTAACAAGGCTTCGAACTATGGTTAGGGTCTGGGATTTAGGCATAATGTATGCGGGGAAAAGGTAAGGTTAAGGTTCTAACCTTAGGTTAAGGGACTTGGGGTGGAAAATATACAAGGGAAAGGGTCATTTTTATTGAAGTTTAGTTTAGATGAAACTTCGGGTGATTTTTGATTTAAAACATATATAACATATGTTTAAACTTTTTCTTCATATATTTTATTTATATGGTAAATCAAATCAAGAAAACTTAATTACCATGGGGGTGGGATTAAATATACGGATAAAATTTTAGCCAAAGGGGTTATAAGCGGGGTTTTATTTAAGCATGTGGGAATAAAATACTTTGGCTTAAGTTATAATAAGTGGGTTTTTGGGATTTATTTATAAAAGGAGTTATATAATAGGAAAAGGCAATTGTAGGGAGTTAATACATAATTTAGAGTTAATATGACAAAGAGATAATGTATATTCAAAAACACATAAATATAAATAAGAAAGTGAAGATTAAAAAGAAAATTTGCATCATAATAACTTCATCACTTAGACTTAGGATAAAATGTGATTTTGAGGGCTTTATGCTTTGAAATGATGTAGGAAGTTAATCAAATGAGGATTAGAGTATCTTTAAGTAAAAATGAAGTGTTACTTAGGATTTTTCAGGGGAAATGAGTGCATGAATGGTAAATGACGTGATTTAGGGATTAATATAGACATTTCACACTTTCAACTGATCAGTCATATAGCCTTGGGTCTGGTCCCAACAAAATTCAAGGAAATGCCTTGAGCCTTTTTGACTGATAGTCTAGAATGTTTCATGACTATGGGAAGGGGAAGTTAGTTATTTTGCATCCCATGATGAATCATATTTACATTGAGACTTTTCACCTTCTTCTACCTACCCATCTTACCATGCTAACATTTTTCTCTTCCTTTGTAGTAGGTGCATTTAAGCTAGCAACCTTCACAGCATTTATTCTTTCTGAAAGCAAGTAAAACTATATAATTCTACACTTATTTCATCCATGAATCCAGATTAAACTGTTGGATTCACTTTATTTCTCTACGTAACTACTGAATTGTTAGGATTAAACTGTCTAACAACTCATTATTCTTTATCTATAACAAAGGAAATTGAAACAATGACAAGTTAAGATTGAACTGTTTAACGCATCATGGACTAATGGCATTTATTGACACTCTGCTATAGTCAAAAAGTAAAAATTAGTGGCCTTTATGCTTGCTCACTTTCATGTTTTATTCATTTTTTCTTTGGGGTATCTTATTTTTTCTAAGTCCTTTGGTTGTTCTTTTAGGAATTTGTTACCCTCTTTTTGATTTTTTTTTTTGGTTTTTTTTTTTTTACAAAATATGTGAATACAACTTGCAAAAGCAAAATTATGTACAAATTTACAAAATTACCAATAGTAGAGTCAAAATTATGACTCCTATATTATAGGTTGCTAACAAGGCCTATGCCATGCCTTCTCGCATGTGGAAATTCTTCACTTGATAATTCTAAACCATACTATAAGTCCCCATGTTCTATGGTCTAATCCTCATCATACCTATCAACATTCAACTGCTCTTTACACACCCTGAATATAATAACTAGCCTACTCTCATTAATATATACCCCAATAAATAGAAGCCACTTAGGAATTAAACCCCAAAACCTTGGGCTCATTCATTCTACATATTCGAATTGATATTCGAATGTGTCAACTACTCGACCCTCTCATATTTCAACTGTGATGTTTAATGTATGTCAACCTCGTCAATTTGAACTCCGTCACTTGGTTTCAACCAAACACGTGGTCATTCACATAATTATACAGTCCTCCTTATTATAATCTCTGCCAATCGTCAAAGATCGTAACAAATATCGACTTTGGTCTATAACTCAACGGTCATACATAAACCATTCTTGGCTGCACAGTAATTTACCTCTTAATTTGACGGTCGATTGAGCATTGCACCGGTTTGGAGGATCCAACGGACACTATGAAATCTCACGTAGTGAGCATGCCCAAGGGTTAATCTGCGATGAGAACAATTTTATAATTCCGCCCTCGGCCACGTGTCTCACGGAGACATATTTCGCATCCTTTTCACCAATTCTTCTTACCACCTCCAAACTTGCGCGATATCGCCGATTTTCCAAATGGTGGTTTTACTGTGCACTTTGGTCACGGTTCCGCCTCTTATCTTCCAGGTTCCATCGAGCTTTCTTTTATTCTACTCTGCCTCTGCTCCTTTGACTCACATCTTCCTGTACTAGTTTTTTTATCTTCAATTAAGGACTCCCACTCCATGAGATTCCTTCACACGCCAGTTCTATGTACATGGTAGCACCGATCGAACCTTGAACCGAAGGCTCGAGCACAATTCTCTATTACACTGTGGGGAGATCCATAATTTGGACCTGTCGACCCTCTCTACCATGGAATTTCCCACTGTATTACATGAGTCTCGACCACAACATTGCCATACCACTGTCCAATGCCACATCGTCCATTGTCATGGCACTTAACACGGGTTCTCACACAACTTTATTCGTCCGACAATTCTTACACCAAGTTAAACTAATATCCAATGGGTTCGGGAAAGGATAGAACCTCTCGCACAGAGGCTAGTAATTTAGGAAAGAACTCAGTTCCTCTTTCAGCATACAGGACTCCATTAAACCACAATTATCAAGTATGTATTCCAGACTACTATACAGTTGATTGTCGGGACACAAAAACCATTCACGCCATAATTAACTCGACAAATGCACAATACCATTGAAATAATTCTACATTTATGCAATGACGTACCTACAACTTTGGCTCGACCAGATCTTCGAATTACTTGGCCCTTCTCCTCTATTCTGTCTCTACGACAATCCTACCCAGCCTATGCGGTTCTTTATGCAGGTTTGCCTTATTATGCCTATAAGGCTTATTTTTATACAAACCCTGAATTGACTCAACTCCTGTAATGCTAAAAATTCTTCATATCTCTAACTCTAAGACTAACCCTCTGACAGACAGAGATGGACTCCTAAAATTAGCTTAACTTCTGAAACTGAATATCTCTTTAGGTGCCCATTAATCATTCGGGCAGTTACATTTTCTTCTCTAATTAACTACAAATAACTCAACTATGAATAAATACATGGGGAAATAAAACATGAGACCCCCCTTTACATTTATTTATGGACAAAGGTTGTTTTGAGCCTAATGCCCCTGCATCAAAAATTGCCATACAACTAATTTGTTTTAGGATACATGTGGCATTCTAGGGGTAAATTCCATATGATGTGTATATCAATATATTAGGTTTTGGTAAGTTTTGAGTATGGAAGAAATGATAAGTAATATCCATACATCATGATCTTGTAATGTGATTATAAATTGTGTCTATAATTTCCATAAAATGTATAAATGATTTGTTTAAAAAAAATCAACACAATCAACCCTAAACAATGCTCATGATGTGGAATGTCATTGGCGAAACTAAAATGATGGTCACATGTCCCATTTCTATGGTAATGGTGATCATATATATGTTGTAGCGACACTTGATGAGTAATTAAATAAATCTCAGAGTGTGACTCATTGTGCCATATTTTTTTAAAGCATGATTTGTTTTCCTAGTTTTTACTAATTTGTTAACATATTTTATTCATTTGGAAAGCTAATTAATGATGATTTAAGTAATTAGGACCTAATGATAGATCATCTTCACATCTTCACTGAAATATATTTGGTAATTGTAGTCACTATATGAACTGCACATGCATGCTACTTAAGAAAAATTGAAATATAAACTATAATACACATCCTATATCTGCCATAAAAATTGTCATACAACTTATTTACTTCTAGATACATATGAAATACTTCAGGTAAATTCCATATTATGTGTGTACCAATATAGTAGGTGTTGATAAGTTATGAGGATCTAAGAAATGATAGGGTATCCACACATTAGTTCCTGGTGAATTTTTTGCATAATTTTCTATTTGTTTTAATTTTGTTGCCTGGATTTGTTATAGATTTCAAATAATACAATTATCTACCAATTGTTCTTTATAAATAAGAATTACAATAAGTAGTCACCTAAAAGTGAGCCATGTGAAAAAATTGGTAACATGAGTAACCTGGTAAGATGTAAATGAAAAGTGAATAACCTCCACTCACCAACAAGTGGCAGGCAAGGTTGGAATTTGGATTTCTCTTTACCCGTCACACAAATTTTTTTGACCTTTTGGTCATTACTTTTCTAGTCAATAAACGTTACGTTTAAATTTTTTCACTTCATTAATGACGTTCTCGTAATAAATTAGCCCTTCACCAATAAAAGTTTGATTAAAAAAATTGAACGATCTTCCATTTTCTTTGGATTTTGGAGTGTGATATATCTGTGTCATGGACTTTTAATACATAAATTTTCAAGAGAAATAACTGATTCTTGTCAAACTAATATTTCCTCAATATATGCTATGATCTACTAAAAAATACTTCAAAAAGAAAGTAACCTTCTAATATAAAGAAAAAAACATGAACAAGCTTTCCCCAAATTGCAATAAATTTATGTTTGTTATTAATATTGCATAATCTGTCTTATAAAAATTGCATAATCGGACTAAGAACAGAGCCTTAGTGCATTTTTTATTGTTGTTGTGATTAAAATAATGAGCCAAAGAACGCTAAGGCACTCAAAGAAATCAATCTATGTATTATTTCTCACAAAATCATGTTGAGTAGTGGAGACTAAGCGCTAGATTTTTTTTTGTCCTCAATCTCTCTATTAATTATGTCTATGTAGTTATAAGAATAACAAGCCAAATAAATATCAAGCTTCCAGAGAAATTAGTCTCTTTGTGCATAAATTAATGATTACTATTGACTAAATGTTATACCATTTGAAATTGCTAAGCGAAATTAATCAGGCCATGATGTACCATTTGTCAGTATCTATTTTCTCATGTATGAAAGTTGATGTACCATTGAAAGTTTAATAATTCTATTGAAAGTTTAATAACTATATATATATATAGATATATATATATATGTATGTATGTATGTATGTATGTATGTATGTATGTATGTATGTATATATATATATATATATATAATTTTTTTTTTTTAATTTAATGATTAATAATAATTAAATTAAAATTCTTAAAAGACAAAATAAAAGCCTAATAATCACGAACTATTATGATAATTTAAAAATATAGAACTCAGGCTGAACATAGTTACAAAGATACCAAGAAAAGAAGAGTGCATGTGCATGATAACATCTTTCTTGACAACCTATGAATGCCATTCTCAATGAAGACTCAAGACTCAACTGGATTGGATTGTGTATCAAAACAGTAGGAATGAATCAAAGTTCAATGAATGAATAACTTGATCGAGAAAATTTATAGGGAAAGGTAAATTGACTATCAATCTACTAAACCTCACTTCCATGATTAAAAAAACACCCCCACCTTCTCAGTGGTCCCATCATGGTCCACCTATTGAAAAACAACCAACAAATATTATTTTATATATATTTTTGCATGGCCATTGGACAATGATTTACTATGGTTTTCCTACTAAATTCCAATGGATGATTATTCAAAAATATTGAGAATTAGTTTAGTCTCAAGGCATAGCCAAGAGTCTTATTGGATAATTATAGATTACCTCTCCATTGGATGATTGTACATTTTTCATCTACTTTTTCACATGAGTTTCAGTTGATGCTAGATCTTTGCCCTCTATTTATTTAGTGAAGGTAAGAGTTAACTTTGATCTTACATTAATAACTATACTTGCATGAATATCCATGCTTTTATACTTCCCCACTGTGGTCAATGTTGATGTATGGCCTTGGCCCATTGATCTTACAATTAACTCACTATTCATATTCAATTTTCTCCATTTCAGCCCAATAAAATAAGGAAAACAGAAAATGAAGTCTTGATTTTTCTTTCCAGTGCTCCTACATAATACAAATACTCTTAAAAACCAATTAATATATAAATTTTCATCATTCATGCTAAAATCAGTTTGAATTTTTTTAATGAATCTGCTTACAATTAATAGATTACATTTCTCACAGAATAAGAGATAATTTAGAACTATGATTTCACAACAATAAATTACCCTAGCAGTTCAAACTTTGAACATACCTTATGAAATTAAAATATGGCAGGTTAATGAGCCAATCTAGTTTCCTCGGAGCCAATCTTGAGCTCGACCTACGTCTGAATGCCTTGAGAGTGCGAGTGTAAGGAACTAGATGCCTAAAGCTTTTATTTTGTGCTTGTGTAATTCATTGTTTGACCATCAAGCCAAGCCACCAGCTATATTAACACTACTTCATGTTGGGGCAGATTGGCATTCTAATTTTTTAGTGCTATAGCCGTACTTTTTCACTGCTTCACTAATCACAACCTTGGAAGTTTGCAGGGCAACGAGCTTTATTCTTTATTTGGTGTTTTATGTAAAAGAAAGGATTTGTGAACTTTCTGTAATAGGAATGGGAAAACTAAATTGATTCTAATTTTAAAATATCAATAATGATAAGTGGTAATTCCTTTATTAAATTTTTAATTTTGAGTGAGCCAAAAAAGTAACTTTCCTTACTTTTTGAGTACAGCCTTGCAATTGCGAAGAGGACTAGTGTTGCAAAATTATTGGTAAGTGGAAATTAAAGGGTGTAAGAACGTTTTTGAAAAAATTTCAAACGTCAAAATTAAGTCTTCTATCCTTCCTAGCACCTCATGGAAAACGGGAATCCGCAAATTCTAGTCGTCAAATATGTGCAAAATGCCTTATGATGGGAAAAATGGAGGACTGGTCCTATGCTGCTACATGAGTTAGGGTTTCATGTGGCAACATGGAACCTTGTATAGTTTTTCAAGGATAGGAAAGGAGAATATTGTCAGTTAATCATCACATGAAACTTCATCACCATTTGAAAATTGTGTCCTAATTTGAAACAATAAGACTACCCAACTATTTCATTATTTAATTTGGATTGTGTAATACAAAAAAATATCCTAGATAACTTAAATAATGTAAGCACTTTTGCAAAAATTTAGTGGGGAGAACCTTCAATTACATTTATTTTGAAGTTCCACTTGCATTTTAAGCCATTTTAATTAGTCTTTCATGGCTATTCTAGTAAAAATTTCAAACTCTTGTAGAAATTTGTTTGTCACTTGTATTAGAAATGCAAAAATCAAATGTAAATAAAAATGATTTGAAATGCAAAAATCAAATGCGCGCTACATAAAAATGATTTTTTTAAAAACTACATTAACGTCTGATATCACGCACGCATTCACCCTCAGCTCTTGCAGAACAACATTCACCCTTAGCATTCACCCTCAGCTCTTGCAGAACAGCATTCGCCCTTAGCATTCGCCCTCAGCTCTTGCATAACAGCATTCGCCCTTAGCTCTTGCAAAATGGTAAGTTCTTACTGGAGGCCCTTCCTCCTATAATAGGGTTGACCCTATTTGGGTTTTTTTGGAGCCTATGAGAATACAAAGGTTGTGATTGATTACAGGGCACTACCTATATTTGTGGAACTTCTTACCTCTGGGAATCATAATGTTCCAGAAAAGGTAGCACGTTTATTTTAGAGGCATAAAATTATTCTTCCCAACTATCTTTATATGTCTATAATTTTGGAATTTTATTTAAAAAACTAGTACCCAACTTTGAGTTCAACTGGTGTTCGTGTAAGGTTTTTTGGGCTTTGAGAAATATTGCTGGAGACTCTGCAACATTTAGGGATATTTCCCTCAGTCATGGAGCTTTGAGGCAGGTGCTTGCCCAGTTGAATGATACTGCTAGAATTTCAATGATAATAAATGCTACATGGGCTCTGTCAAATTTTTACCGTGGTAAACCCCAACCACTATTCGAACAGGTAAGTAGAATACATTTTCTGCCTCTTCTTCTTAGTTCACAGATATTGTGGATTTTTTTTATAGATCTTGTTGCTTGGTAGATTTGGACGTAATATGGACTTAGGCACTTGTTCATTACAATCACTCCGCCATTAGGTTTTAGAAAATGCTCAAAAATTTGGGTTTCACAAGGGGATTACCCTTGTTTGCAATTATCGATTATCAATCACATTAAAAAAAAGTCTTTCGTAGCATTGCTGAGCTCTTTGTAGGTGAATTTCTGAGGAAATTTCAAAATATCTGAACTAAATTTGTCTGTCCTTTTCAATACTCTGCGCTTGTAACAGAACCAGACAAACAAGCTAGTGGCCAATGCAACAACAACAACACCTCCTGTTGCAATGCCTAAAATTCACCCTCTCTGCATGCATGAAGGACTATGGCACCCTCTTTTGTGAACAAGTACTCGAGCTGAAGGTACTGGTTTCCATTAGGATCATGAAATTCAACATCCAAAATAGTATCAAATTCCACTGCAATAGTATTCCCCGGCGAGGGCAACAGTTCATTGAGACCTATTGGACTCATCACCCCCAAATAGCCTCCAGGGCTACCCAGAGTGTGATCATCTAGAGCAATAAAAAATGCTAATCCATCCCCAATTGAAACAAGAATAGGACCCACATTGGTTACAGAAAACGAGAAACACGTTTTGAAAGAAGAAGAAACTTTTGTATTAGGGTCCATAAATCTAACTGGTCTATTGTACAATGTCGTACCTGCACTTCAAATTGGTACTCCCAACTCCATGCTAAGGCTCACTGTGCCATTCTTCAGATGAGCATATTAACCTGAAGTTTGATTCCAAAAAACCCAAGTCCCCTGTTCTATGCCCAAGACCTCTGTTACAACTAGTAGAGTTCTGAGCGAAATACTTCACAATAGGGAGCAAAAGAAACATCGCAAAATTTCTTCGCTTTAGACTGATAATTTTCTATGTGAAAATTCAACTGCGGACAGTAAAAACATAATATCAAACACAACCAATCCACAATGGAATTTGAACATGAGGATTTATAACCACAGAAAACCCTCTCCAAGTTAAAAGAATTCCAGAATGGCTTTAAGATTCTACTAATGAGCGCTTACAACACCATAGAAATTACTGTCACAATGAAATCTGCTGGAAGCAAAGCCCTTGTACAGTTTCTACATTTCCACAGTGGAAGCAAGAATCTTGCTATCTCTCATGATCTGGTTCTGTGGTCAAATCCTTTGTTATGGCTGTCTTGTTCTGCTAAACGTGGATCTGTCTTAGCTTTGGCTCTGGTTCTCATTTAGGATCGTGGCTATCTGATCTTGTTGTGGCTTTGACTATACAAACTTGTTCAATAGGAAAATGTTGACTCTGCTATATATAGGAGCTTCAATGGGTGCTCTCAAACACTTTTTGGGGTAGCTTTGTTTTGTCTCTAATTCAAGACAGAACTATGTTGGCCTTGTTTTTTTAGTCCTTGGAACTTAGTTCTCTCATATTTTCCATCCTATCCCCAATTTTCTACCGAGAAAGACATAACTTCACGATATCAAAATTGACTATTTTTGGCCATTTATCTTTATTAATGGTACAACTTTAATTTGGTGCATTCGTACAGTATCTGAAGAGCACTCTCAAGTTTTTATTCAGTATTTTAGCATAACTACTACATTTAACTTCCATGCTCTAATATCTATATCAACCATAAGCATTCTTAAGGTAGTTCCACGTTCGTGAAGAAGAAGGAATTCTTCTGACAGCTTCTTATCATAGTGGTACAATTTTGTTCGTAGTTTATCTTTTATAAACATCCAATTTTCCAAACGTAGTAGAGGCTACAGTTTGCATCTCAAATTTTGGACAAATCTGTTTAGTATTCTACAGAAATGCATTAAGAATAAAAAAGGCCCACAATTTGTAAAAAGCCCACAATTTTGTAAAAAGCTCACAATTTTGTAAAAATCCCATAATTTGTAAAAAGCCCACAATTTTGTAAAAGGCCCACATTTGATTAAAAATATAAACAATTTGTAAAAAACCCACAATTTTGTAAAAAGCCCAAATTTGGAAAAAGCCCACAATTTTGTAAAAAGCCCACATTTTGTAAAAAGCTCACAATTTGTAAAATGCCCACTTTTATTTTCTTTTTGCTTATATATTGAGCTCCCATTGAGCTCAAAAAGTCTTGGGTTTTCTACACCATTGAGAGAGATTTATTATTTTCTTTATAGGATGATTTTCATCAATGGAAGAAAACATTAGAGGTGGAAAAAAAATTCAAAAGGGTGAAAGGGGTGATGGTAGAGTTTATTGCCCTTGTAAAAAATGTTGTATGAGAAATAATGTTAGAGTTTTAATAGCAACAGCAAAAATTCATTGGAGGAAATATGGGCACATTGATGGTGGATCAAATGAATATCATCCCATGGTAATTAATTATCTATCTTCATTTTGATTATATCGTAAATTTTTATATTATTTTAATATTTTTTATATGCGCACTAATGTTTAATTATTAATCTTTGTAAGTTTCATAAAGGCACAGTTTCCCCCCAACTTTTTGCAGATGATCAACCAACTTCCATAGCTAAATAGTAGTAGATTAGATGATGTTGCACCAGCACAAGAGAATATTGCAGCAAATATTAGTATTAGAAATGATGTTGTACAAGGTGAAGAACATGAAGCGAATGATGAAGGTAATTTTAATGATCCCATGGAGGTAGATCATGATGACAGTAATGAGACAGTTCACATTAATGATGGGACAAATCAAATGCTCCAAGACTTGTATGGTGAGTCAGATGACGATGGTGGAGATAGCAGTGACGGTATTTATGATGTACCTCTGATTGAAAGGTCAAGTGAACGACTTTTTGAACACTCAAATGCAACTCTTCTCTCTGCTACATTGTTGCTGGTGAACTTAAAGGTTATGAATAATTTGTCGAACAAATGTATGACACAACTCCTAAGGTATGTAATATGTATATATGATCACATATATGTAAATGTTGATTATTTTTCCTTTTTTTAGTTGTAATAAATGTGTAAAATAATAATTCAATATATATATATATATATATATATATATATATATATATATATATATATATATATATATATATATATATGTATATATATATATATATGTATGTATATATATATATAGATATATATATATATATGTACATATATATATATATATATATATATATATATATATATATATATATATATATATATAAATATATATATATGTACATACATATATATATATATATATATATATATATACATAGATATATACATATATATATCTATATATATACATATATATATATATATATATATATATATCAAAACTACCGAATTGAACCGGTGTAACTTGGCTAAACTGGCCGTCGTAGTGGTTGCTGTTGAACCGGCTCTTGCAACTCTTGGTCAACAGTTTGCTCTCACTCGTTTTGGTTGGTTAGGTGCTCCTCCATGAGTTGTAAATTCCTCAGTGTCTCCTCCATGAGCTGCAAATTCCTCTATTATACTAGCAACAAAATTGTCTAATAACTCATACTCAACACCTTATAGCAGCAACAATACACATGATGACTGATAAATACAAGGATGGCTAGCATAAAATCCCTGGCAACATGCAACTCATCAAGTGTACTTGATGACAATTTTTGTTCTCAAAACAATCAGCAGCAACCTTATTTCACACCTGCACTAGAACCATTTAATTTCTCTTCATCGTACACATAGCAGGAGCATAAATACAAAACCTTTCACATAGCATACAATCAATTTGATCATCGCATCAAGACTGATGCAAATGGTCTGATGCCACTCAAGGGACAAAAACATACAACCTAATGAAAATGTGGCTGGCAATAATAAATTGACCACTAGAAAATTCCCGCTTGGAAATGCACTAAACTGGCCACTCATTTTTCTGGGTTTTAATGAATATTTTCAGTGATAAATTTCTTCAAACACATTGTGAGAAGACTGCTGAAGTTGTAATACTCTCTCAACTTGTTACAAATAGCACTAATAGTGGGTTTCATAAACCAATTTAATACCTCTAAGTGTTGTAGATGTTTTTCTAGAAATTTATTGCCAAGCAAACATAGATAATGAAGAATACAAGATCTTCAAAACGCTTCTGTCCGATATATATATAGATGTATGTATATATATATATATATATATATATATATATATATATATATATATATATATATATACTAAACCCAGAATTGTCTTTAAGGTTGATATGATGAATTGACAACAGATCTAAGCAGGGACAGATTGTATATTATAATATTAACTCAACAATAAAACACAGTGAATAATATAAGAGAAACCTGATACATTACTTCAACAAGTTTGCTTATGTATTTTTCGATGATATGCATTGCATTTGGTGCCATTTTGATATATTCACCTTTGCATGGTATATAAATGAGATATTCATATTTTGTCTCTATTGGCTTGGAATCATGGTTGCAAATCTTAAATTTTTTTTTTTTAATTAAAAAATAATTATTTAATGTATTTTTTTAAACCGGTTCATTGAGATCTGACCGCTACGGGTTAGACCAGTTTCGGTTCAAAACCCAGTTCATTAGCTCCACCGGTCTAGTCACCAGTTTTTGTTTTAATGACTATGATATATATATATATATATATATATATATATATATATGTGTGTGTGTGTGTGTGTGTGTGTGTGTGATTAATAATCTTTACATGACACTAGTTTTTGTTTATGTTGTAGATTTTTGGGTGAATATTTGTTACCATCACAAAATACTTTACCTCGAACATATCGAGATCTACGTGCTATTATGAAACACTTTGGAATGGAATATAACACTATAGATGCATGTACTAAAGATAATATTATATATTACAGATAACATGAGGTGAAAACAGAATGTCTGAAATGTGGTACCAGTACATATCGAACAGATCAACTAACCAAAAAAGTGCCTCAAAAGGCTCTTCGTCATATTCCCATAATTCCACGTTTGCAACGAATGTTCAGGTGTAACAGCATAGCACTGTTTATGGATTACCATTCAAAGAATAGAAGTGGAGATGGTGTTCTTCGAATGCCTGCAGATGGTTCTGCATTAAGAGAAATCGAGGAAAAATATGTAGATTTTAAAAATGAACCTCGTAATGTCAGGCTTTCACCGGCAGCTGATGGTGTTAATCCATTCAGAGAGCTTAGATCTACTCACTCAGTGTGGCCTATTTTCATTATCAACAATAAGATTCCTCCTTGGATGTCAATAAAGAGGGAGCACATAATGTTGACTATGATTATTCCAGGTATTTGATACATTATTTCTTTGAATGTAACATTTTCATTTCTCTCGTTGTTTGCATAAATATAAATTTTATTTATTTTTTACTTATATATACATATATCATGGTAGTAATTATTATGTACCGTAATTTTGAACAATTAGGTAAGTACCAGGTCAAAGATATGAATGCATATATTTAGCCTCTTATCAATGAGCTAATACAGTTATGGCATGGCATCACTATGTATGACATCACTAAACCAATCAAGCAGAAGAGATTTCAATGTCGTGGAATGCTTGTATGGACAATTCATGATTCTCCAGGACTAACACATGTTTTTGGTATGTAATATTTTTTTTCACTTTAATATAATACATAATTATATAAATTAGATATACCATATTGCATGTTTTAAAAATGATCTCGTAGTATATTAATTGTTATTGATCCATGTATTGCAGGTCTTCAAACAAAGGGTAGATTTGCATGTCCAGTTTGTGGCCCTAAGATGAATTATCGTCATTCGCCAGACTTAAGAAAGATGGTGTTTGATGAGTTTAGGCACTTCATCCCTAGGAACCATAAGTATCATACTATTGAAAAACATCTTTTCAAAGATAAAGAAGAAACTGGATTAAAACCACGAAGAATGACACCTCAGTTATGGATGTTGGAATATAACAGAATTAATAGTCGTCAAGCAGATGGTACATAATTTTTGTATATATATATATTATTTGTTTATGTAATGTTTGGAATTTTTTTTTAACTGATGAATTTATTTTATTGTATTTTATAATTAATATTGTTCTGATTTATTTTATTCTTTGATATCAAGGTCATCGTCGTGGTGAAGGCACTAATATTGTACTTCCACCTGGAATGAAATGTTATCCTTCTCAATTCGTGAGGTTTCCCTACTATGAGGACCTAAAAATAGCTCATTTGTTTGATACAATGCATGTCGAGAAGAATGTGATAGAAAAATTATTAAAAACCATAGATGGTGCACATGATAGAGATAAAATTGACAAAATTTGTGCTGACATTGAAAAATTGAATCATGAAATGAAAAGTGTGATCGACAGATCAAATAACAATGGAGGTCGAAATTATAATAATATTCAATGGTTATTAATAGAACAACAAAGAAATGATGTAAAAGAGGTCGTTAGAAGAATTAAATTTCCAACAGGTTTTGCTTCAAACATAAATAATATCTTAACAAAGAAAGGTGACTTCAGTGGGGTGAAAATACATGATTGGCATACCTTTGTTAAGGTAATTTTTTTGGTATACATTTTTGTATGTTATTGCTTGAATACATATTTTAAATTTTCATTTTTTCTATTTAATTTGGAAACCAATAACGATTCATTTTTATTTTTATAGTCTATTCTACATGTATCTCTCCTAAACGACTTCGACAACAATTTCAAACAAGTTATATATGGTCTTAGTAAATACATGAGGTAAGTAGTTTTGATTTATATGCAAAATCTAATTGCTACAATTTCTTTTCGTACTTGATGAAATGATGTATTAATTTACTTGTAATGAAATATATATTATGTTTCATTGAAATAACCTTGTGTAATGATTTGCAGATGGTTGTCATTGAAATAAATCCATCAAGATGAAATAAAGTATTGGAAGAGAGAAATTCCTCGGCTAATGTGTGAAATGCAAAAGTATCTACCTCCAAAAATTTTCAATGCACAAGAACACTACTTGATACACCAAGTTGAGGAGATTGAAATGTGTGGACCAGTACACACAAGGTCAATGTGGATGGTTGAGAGGCACCTGAAATCCTTAAAGGCTTTGGTTAGACAAAGAGCATGACCTGAGGGTTGTATGGTGGAGGGATATGTGGTATATAAATCCATGGTGTATATTAGTCATTATCTTACTATATTAGCTGCGCCAGCCATGAAGGCAGTGGATTTCATTTGGGATGTGAACTCCATCAAAAAATTTGAAGTGGAGCACCTGTTGGGAAAAGGTAGAATGAAGAAAGTGAGAGGTAAAAGATTTATTATGTATAATACAGATAATGTTTCATTTTTTTACATCATGTATATGATCATTATATTCATTTAGGTCTTATTCTTTCATATTTTATTAATTAATATAATTTACCATGGTTATAAGTAATATTTATTAATATTGGTGAATTATTGTTTTTTTATTCAGGTGCTCAATATTACGAGGCACTACTTTTATACATTGCAAACAATCTTGAGTGGATGAGTGAATGGATTGAAACATGTAAAGCACATAACGATGGTAGGTTATCATGGAAACTACTGTCTGAATTGATTAGAGAAGCGTATCATAGTGGAGATGGAAATGTTACGGACAGGGAAATCGATTTAGCATATGGTTTGAAAGATAGAAAGGTAAGAAATTATTTCACCTATTTGCTATAATGTGACAACAAGTTTGATTTTTTAGTTAATTTTCATGCTGTGTAAATTATATGATTAATTATTAATTGAGAATGCATCTTTTTCATGTTTTGCATATTGCAGTTGAAACACCACAAGGCTATGTGGTGCAATGGTCGTAAATTTTGCATTAAACAGTTGGATGATTACAGGAAAAATTCTGATAGTGGGATAACTATAGTATTCCAGGTCACTAATGTTTCCTTTAGGAGTGACATACATCCTCGAGAATCTGAAAATAGATATTATGGGTTCTTAGATGATATAGTTGAGTGTGACTTTAATTCCTTCAAAATAGTTTTGTTCGACGTCAAATGGTATAGGCTACGAATGAATGTACATGATGATAGAACACTTATTCAACATGAAAATGGATTTCCAATGGTTAAAACATTGCATTTTGAAGCAGGAAAAGATTGCTATGTTTTTCCAAGCCAATGCAAACAAGTCTTTTACTCAAAGGTTCCAGGTGAGAACAAATGGTCATTTGCTATTAGATATGATCCAAGAGGAAGGCGAGTAGAGTATACTATAGAGGAAGAAGATGATATTGATCAAGAAGAAGATGATGCAGTGGTATATGAGCAGGAAGATGCATTGACAGATGAAGAAGATATATTAGAAGATGAACCAAGCATAGGAGATGAGGCAACAATTATTGATGATGATGTCGATGAGGATATTACTGAAAGTGACATAATTGACGATGATGATGACATGGTATATCATTTCAACACCATTTTTGAATTAGATGTTGATATAGATGTCGATCAGTTGGATGAAGATCAAGAAGATACATAAGAAGAATATTGATACAAATGTTATGTTCGAGTATGAGCTGGTATCTTATAACTTTATATTTTAATATGTAGGAATTATTGTCTTTAAATAATTTACTAATTATGTGGGTTTGTTGCATGTTGTTTATTATTTCAAACCAATAAATAATGGCCTTACTATTGTTTATTATTTCGCAGGATTCACAGGATTCATTTGATTCTATGGTGAGGTCTCTGAAAAAACCAATTAAATTCTTAAATATTCAATATCTAGAAGACAGGCTTTACCCCCACCATAAATTGCTGAAAAACCAACCTTCAGTGCAGCTTGATGTGCTGAAGACGAGGGTGGATTTGCATGATCATTTGAATGAAAATGAATAAGATATTCAGGATGTTTTTGAGGGCAGATCCATAAGCCCCATAGATGAAGATCCCATTGCTTCAAAATTTCTATCTGCGTTGAAGCACAAGTATACTGTTGTATCGGAATACAAATCAGAGGACAGCTATACCAAGTCTAAATCAACTGAATCCAGTTCTAGTGCTCTTGAACTTACCGAATTAAAGCCAGAAGCAGGATTTACAATCTCTAATGGGGACGGGTATGGCAGTTCCAATATTGGATTGGATGTCCGGAGCTCTGCAATAGGTACTAGACCTGATCGTAATGAACCCCAAATAATTCAATGTGATGAAAATATGGACTTTGATGATGATCAGGAAAACAAGCCAGAGCATTTTGGCAATATTGAAGAAACTGAAGAGGTTTCCTGTGATCGATTGAATCAACTCAGCCATAAGACATCTACTGCAGGCTGGTTTGTATCAGAAGGAGAATCAGTTTTTCTTTCCCATGATGATGGATGTTGCTCTTTTCATGATATAGCAAATTCAGAGGTGTGGAGGTTTTAATTATTGTACTTAATTTTGGGGTTTATGGGTGTTATAATTTATACATTTTGGTATTTTCTATTAGAAATAGGGAAAATCCTAGGGGTTAGATTATTCTCATGGTTTAAATTTCTATATTTGAAATAAAATTCACCAATTTCTATTTTAAAAAATGATTTTCCTAAATATTTGATGTAGTTTAAATAGGATGTAGTTCATTTCAAAAACTGTTGAAATTTTCTAGAAACTATGATTGGGATTTCAAAAATATTTATGCACTCTTTAAATTTTCCCTTAACATAAAGGGAAGTTGATGTATGAGTAATACTCAGTATTATTTTTTTCCAATCTCCAGGAGAAGGCTGAATATAAAGATCCATATGGGCTTACCCCAAACATGTGGGGTGATTGCTGGTTGATCAGAGCAGCTGGTTCAGATGGTTGCTCTGGTAAATATGTTGTGACAGCATCTGCAAGTTGTACATTGGAATCAGGTTTCTTTTCATGGGAATTTTATAATAAAGAAATTATGGCATTCCATACTGAATCAAAGGCCTTCACTTCAATGTCTGGTACCATCTCTCCAGTTTTGGCAGAAGGGGATGTCTCAGGGAGAAATTTTGGCTTTGCAAATGTTGTGCCAGAGAATCAACATTGGTGGTACAGGCCATGTAGGCCTCTTATGGTATCTGCTGCCAGTGCCCAAAAGAGAGTTAATATTTATGATATTCGTGATGGAGATCCCATGATTTCAATGTGTTTGTTTTGAAATTTTAGGTTTCATAGTAAATCATCAATGGGCTCTGAAATAAGGCACATTGAAATCTTGGATACATGTTTCATGCCAAAATCAATTGTATCTTCCATAAATACACAATCTTGGACCACTCTGTATAAATCTGCTTCTCAGAAAATATTACATCTCCCTCATTATATAGGTGGTGTTCCTACATGCATAGTAAAGGCATTGTTTTGGCAATCATTTTATAAGTCACTAGATATTGTGGGTACAAGGATCTATGGTCTCCACATGAAAATGTGTTTCCCGGAGACTCACTCTGCCTATCATTAAATTTGTAAACATAGTAGTATGCCAAGTCTTCTTTCATTTTGTATTCATAAGACGATTTTTTGTCAAAGTCCATAAAATTTTTAAGTTTTATCCATCCCAGTTTTGTTGTGAATGCACATGTTTTTGGCTCAACACAGATCTGTTATATCTTTGTACTTTTCCTTTACTAACTATTTGAAATTTATAGTTATATTTAGAGGTGTCTTTTAAGGGATGAGGGGAATTACTTGGATTTAGTGCTACCCACTCTCAATAGAGGCTTACAGTAAACTATGACACATTGTGATGTATATTAGTGGTATTTGGGGCAGCAACAAAATCAGTTCCATGCTTCAGTAGATTTATTCTTCTTGGAAAGCTTTCAACTAACAAAAAAAAGGAAATGAAACACGCAACCAGTCCCCTTCCTTTTATTGGACCACCTGCTTTCTTTTTATGAGAGCATCTACAGGCTAAAGTTACTAGAAGTGGTCAAAAGTGAGTTTGGTCAGTTGGCAAAGTCCAACTATTCTTAGCCCTCGACAATGTTTAAATACTTCATAGGCATGTTAACCCATCCTAGACTGTGTTGCCTAAGTGGGTTTTGCAGAATTTTATGCATTTAGGGTTAGACTCAAATTTTGAAATTTGATGTAATTAGGATTATATTCAAGTGCTGGAAAAATTGATAAAATTGATACTCAACCATAGTTGAAAGGCAGTAATATGCAGTGGAGTCATTCTATGAAATGATTCAATTTGGCATGTGAATCTCACATCTAAGTGCCATTAAAATCCCGTGGATGGAGACTGATCAGGATTCAACATTGCTGTTACTATTAGTGGAGTTGGGTATGGCACAAGTACAATAAAAATACCGACAACAATAGTAAAATCATAGATTCAGAATCTTAATCTCTATATTAAATGAGCATTAGAATGTAACTTGATTTCAGTAAAATCTCTAACAGGTTTGTTTTCAATCGGACCTGAAATTCTCACTTGTAAATATGTTTGAAGCTTGAGGTTGTACGACACTGCAACAATTGACTTGTTGAGTACATGATGACATTAGGTCATTGTGAAACTGAATATATGATACTTCGGTATGAATATTGATTGCACAAACTGTGTTTTCTAAATAATGTTTCCAATGAAACCTGAAATGGCTCTTGTTACGCTGAAAACATCTGTCATCTTTAATATACTATCAATTTGAGTGACAAAGGTAGCTAAACCACATGAAAATGCTCCGAAGATGTTACAGATGCGTGGAAGCTCTGGAAATTTAGCCCCTCACTATGTTATCTGATGCAGGGGCATTAGGCCCAAGACAACTTTTGTACATAAATAAATGTAAAGGGGGGTCTCATGTTTTATTTGCATATGAAATTATCCATAGTTGAGCTAATTTAGTTAATTTTTAGATAAAATGTAACTTCTCGAATGATTAATGGGCACCTGAAGAGATAATCAGTTTCAGAAGTTAAGCTAATTCTAGGAGTTCGTCTTTGTCTGTCAAAGCGTTGGTATCAGAGTTAGGAATTTGAAGAGTTTGTGAGTCATCGAGAAATTCAAATTGATTCATTGTAATTGATATAAAAATAAACCTCCGTGACAGAGTCGATAGACCTACACAGAAGACATGCAAAGAGAACTGCATAGAGCTGCATAGGGAAGAGGAGGCCATTGTATCGAAGATCTGGCCGAGGACCAGGAGACTATAAGAAATTTCATTTATATAAGGAATCTGTTTGTATTATATGTGCGTTGATTGAGTAAGTTTTCCGTGTGTGAATATATGTATGCATCCTGGTAAAAGATAATTGAAATCCCGTGGTAATTAAGAAACCATGTGATGAGGTTATGTGCATATAGACTGGTTGAGTTCTCGGTGGAACATGAGCTAATGACTCAGGACTTATGAGCATTGGTGAATTCCACAGATAACTGTGTCAAACATTTGGGGAATTTCTCTATAATCAGTTGTGTGAATAGAGGGTGAATTAGGTTAATGACATTCTCGTGCACCTGTGGTAGAGGAAGGAGATGTTGTGCTCGAACCTCCGTGATCTAGGTAAAACTTCATAATGAGTGTTGTGAATGTGTAGGTGATTGAATGAACCAAGGACCGGTGTATCGATTTGCAGAGTTGATACTAACCTTGTTGGAACCATAAGACATAAACCGTGGCATATGTAATGTGTCGTGTCTCCTCGAAATGGTCGTGCCCGAGTTCGTTTGGTATGGCCACACGAAGGATGAACAACGAGGTAGAGTTCAATGGCAATAAGGCGTTGGTAAGTAGACGGAACTTGGAGTAAGAGTAGTTGGAACCTTAAGGACCGCATAGTAAAGATGGGTTTCCGGCATATCGCACCGCCTTTGTACAGTAAGCGGTATTCCCCATTTGGACGCGCGATCACTGTCATAGGCCGACACGTAGCCTTAAGCAGTTTTGAAAACCCACTCTCATCGCGAGTTAATGATCGTGCAACTAACTCGCGTGATATCCAATTGGATCGTTGGATCGTCAAGGCCAGAGCGACGTATTATCCACTGTTGGATGTGGAAAGGCCACTAGCGCTGGGCCCCATGTGTATATACATCGACTATTGTTGTCCTAACTAAGGTTTAACGGAGGTATTAATATTTCACGGTCGAATTATGTTCATAACAATTGGAACGACCACAATTCATAACAAATATTGGAGATTTACTGTCCTGTTTTAAAGTTTTTTTTTTTTTTTTTTAAATTGAACCTGCCATCGGTATACCAATGCTTTGTAAGCGTCGCTCTTCTAACGCCTTATAAGCGTCGGTCTTCCAACATTTTGAACGATTTCCATTTTTTTCAATCTTGTGACATCCGTCGATATTGCAACAGTTCTTCCTGGCATCGGTATTGCGACGCTTTTGGAAATCGTCGGTATTACGACGTTTCTAGAAAGCGTCGGCCTTGCGACACTTTTGTATGGCGTCAAAATTGTGACAGTTTAGAGACGTCGGAAGAGCGACAGTATAAAGATGTCGGAAGAGCGACGTTCAAAATTTTGGACCAAATTTCATTGGAATTGTGATAGTTCTTCCTGGCGTCGGTATTGCAATGCTTTTGGAAAGCGTCGGTATTGAGACGCTTCTGGAAAGCGTCAGTCTTGCGACACTTTTTCAATGCGTCGGTCTTGTGACACTTTTGTATGGCATTGGAATTGTGATAGTTTGGAAACGTCGAAAGAGTGACAGTATAAAGACGTTGGAAGAGCGACGTTCAAAACGTCGGACCACATTTCGTCGGAATTGCGACACTTTACAAATGTCGGAAGAGCGACGCTTGTTTGGAAGCGACGGAAAAAGTGCCGGTATTGTGACACTTTGTCAAGGCGTTGAAATTGCGAGATTATGGCAAACCACGTTTTGTCTGTCCTCTAACTGTCACTCTTGCGACGACTATGTGTCAGAATAGCGACGAAGTTGCCGTCGGAAATTGGGCCAAATTTTCTAGTGAGTATAGGGTATGAGGTGGAAAGCACTACATGGGACAACACAGAGATAAAGGAGGGAATATTCCTTTATGGAGGAAACCCTAATGGATGGGGCCCATGGAGAGAGAGCCTTCACATGCCATATATGGAGAGGATGAGAGCCTTTGTTACTCATTCATATGTTTATGATCTCATGTCTATTCAGACATTGTGCATTCTTTGTTGTTTAGCAAGAATTGCTAGGAAATTCCTGTTTAGGATTTCCTCACCTTCTTGAGAGACCTCTTGAAGGTTGGTTCCTCATTATCCACATCTCTTGGCTGAAGTTTAAAGCATCCTCCTCTAGGATAGTGTTATTGCTGCAGCGACATAACTCTGTTTTGTAGGGTGTTGCAGTGGAAACTCCACAACACCTCTTCCATCTCTTGTTTTTTTCAAAGAAAGAGTCTTTCCTTTCTTTGGGAGATCATATTGGAAGCTTGAGAGCTGATTTGTAGATCTTGGCACTTGGCCATAGTGTTCTATTCCACTCACTTCACAATCCCTCTTAGTGACTGCATTATTTTCATGGAGTATCTGTAGTGAGGGTTTGCAGATTGATTAGAGGGTGAGATCTCAAGTGTAAGGATTAGCCTTCCACTTTGGAGATCCATTTGAGGAGGTATACTTCAGTTTGGTCATCATCTTCAGCCTTCTCTATTCAGTTCCATATTAGAGTTGTAGTTGCTGCCCAGAAACTCCGGCATTTTTTCCATTTTGTATATTTCAGCCAATCCCTTGGAGGATTGATGTATTGTTGTTTCTAAGGGTTATAACTTTGCTCCCATATTGCATTTGATCCATATCTTGCCATATCTTTCAGCTATTATGTAATATGGAGCAGTGCCTTCTATAAACTTCATCCTCATAGCCTGGGTTTATGCAGAAATAACATTGTTCTTTCATTTCCATGTACATGTATTATTGAGGCTTGCATTGCCTTTCTTGAGTGGTTGTTTCCTCAAGAATTTGTACTCTTTTAATACTATAACATAATTCTTGGCTATATATACATCTTCTTGTCCTACAAACCATAAAATAGCTCTGTCTCTTCATGGTATGCTCATGTATTGTTGCAGTCCCTTCACCGGGCACTTTCTGAAGACATCTAGTAGTGGGAGAGCTGTTTAACCACTCTAGAAGGATTTCTTTTGCCCCAATACTTGGATTTTGGACTTAGACACATTGGTATACGGGATCCAAGTCTTGGTATCAAATCCTCATGCCTCCATTTCTGGAAAATGCGTTTTCCAGCCATGGATTGCTAGCTGTTCCTAAACAGGAACACTACAATGCCCTCCCTTTAGCAACACTTACTCAACCCTCTAACTTGGACTACATCTCTCATGGCCTCCCTAATAAAATGAGCTCCTTATCACTTGATTTTCTTGCCTTCATACTAAGGCCTCCTTAAATAGATTTTCCTAGCTAGGTCTCTTAAGAACGCTCTAGAACTTATGAACTTTATTTACTTAGAACTTATGAAATATTATTTCTCATTTTCAATTTTCTTTTAGATTTTAAACCCCATATTGGGTCCAAATCCCCTTCGCTTGGGTTATTTCCCACAAATCCTTTTGTGTCCAAACTCAAACAAACCCATCTCACTAGGCTTTTGGAGTACCTCCCAAGCTACACAATTCAACAACATAGTCTAGTTGTAGTAATCGTAACTTGGTAAAGCTCCTATAGTCAATCGAGGACTTGGTTGGGTTCCCAAGTTGAAAATTAAGTAAGGGTAGTTGTGAGGGCATGATAAGTAGGAAGGGTTAGGGAATGATGAGGAATGAAAAGGTGTGCTAACACATTATGGACAATTTCAATGCATGTTGAGGAGTGTTAAGGAGTGTCGAGGCATCACAAGGGAGAACTAGGTCGAAATGCATGGAAATGAAAAAATAAGAGAATGTGTCAGGGAGTGTTAGTGAATTCAAGTGTTCCAATGATGAATTGTGTTACAATTAGTTCATGATAGGATTTGCAAGAGGAAATCCTACAATTGCGATAAGGGGCTAGAAAAAATAGTTTTAAAAAAATGGAGACTTTGTGTTGGGCACAACAATATTTTTCCTTTATCTATTATTTTTATATGACATGTGGCACACTTTGGCTAAATGCTCATGATTTAAACTATTTTAGACAATTTCATATTGTACATTGTTGTGTATAAATTTTGGGGAACTCGGCTTGTGCCAACTTATATCTTCTGTGTCTTATGTATCTTGTGGTTCTTGAAAACTCTCAGTTAATGCTCAAATATTTATATGAACTAGACATACATGTGAAATATCGCCTATGTAAGCTATATTGATTAGTTGTTTTTTGGCCATGGCTAGATGTGATCCTTGTCTTGGTAATCTCTTAAGTGGGAAAATTTTAACTTGGACATGAGTGGCCTAAGATGAGGTATAGGAAGTTCTTAGGTGAGCAAGACACAATATACTTGTAGTAGGTGCAATTGATCAAGTTGTTACGGCTGAACCAGACCAATGTCACATGAACTGCAGTAGCTAAGGACTTGTTTTTAAAAAGAGAATCCATATAGGTGAATTAAATTTCAGAAAGAGGGGAATAACATGTTCATATTTTTAGTAACCCAACATTCCAAACTTCTTAAGTGAGTCCATCTTCAGGAGTAAATGCCAAATTTTCTTGAGAATATTTTTGAGGAATTAGGGCAAGGAAATAATTATATATATATAGTCATTAGTGAGAAGAAATTTTATTGTCGGTTGGAAGAAACAAGAAATTTTTGTTTATATAAATTTAAATAATTAGGAGATATAATTAAAGAGGAGAATTTATTGAAATGCAATATTAATATGATTATTTAAAAACATTTTTTTAACCCTAGAATTTTAAAAAATTACGAAATTATTAGATTAAAAATCTATATTATGAATTAAGAGAAAATTTAGCAAATAATTATTACATTAGGGGAATGTAAACCCCTTTTTTGCAGACTAGGGTTTATATGGTCCTTCGTGGAGTCTAAAATATTTCTAATAGTATTAGGGGGAGTGATAGAAATATTAATGTTGTGTTTGTTTAGGATTCTGGAGATTTTATACGTTGTACCTTTTATGTAAGGTAAAGAGATTTTAGGAATGCCAAAAGTTTTCTTTACGTTATTTTTATTAAGGGTTTGATAAATGGTTTTGTTGATGATTTTTTATTATATCCATTATGTTGAAAGACTTGGAGAAGGTGGTTTAGTTCATGCTTTAGGTGATGAGAGTCAGAAATTATGGAAGCCCTAGTAGTTAGGGTTTGAATGATGCCATACTTTTTCTTGCGATGGTGATGAGATTTAGCGTGAAGATATCTTTCTATGTGATTTTTGTTTCTGGAAAATTTGGTGCTTATTTTTCCATCTTTTTGGTTAAAAGGATGTCCAGAAAAGGCATCACAAATCTTCTCAAGAACATTTTGCATTTACCCCTAAAGATGGACTCACTTAAGAAGTCTGAAACATTGGGTTAATAAAACTATGAACATGTTATTCCTCTCTTTCTGAAAGCTAAGGATTTGATTGGGTTCCCAAGTCATGAAAAAATGTAAGGCTAGTTGTGAGGGCATGAGTGCCAAGGCATGCTAGGGAATGTTAACATGTGCCGTATAGTTTGAAGGAATGTCAAATATGCTAATATGTGTCAAGTGCTAAACCATGCCAAGATGTGCAAGGGTGTGACAATACATGCGAGGGACTATCAAGGAAACAAAAAGGAGAAACAAGTTAAACTACAAGGAAATTAACACATCATAGGGTTAATAAATGATCAATTTACATTTCCCAGGAGGGGAATTCTATGCACATCAACACTAGGTGGAAATAAGTGTCAAGTGGCAAGTGTTAGAGAATTCTAAGTGTCAAATCGTCTTCTGTTACTTCTCTTCTACTTTCCAATAATTGTTCTCAAATAATTTTAATATTAAACCATGCCAACGCATATTGAGGCATATTAATGAATATTTCCAGACATGCTAATGATCATGGCCTCTTTAGGACTACATCTGTCTTCACCCCCTTGATTAAATGAGCTCCTTCTCACTTGATGTTCTTCGATTTATCCTAAGGACTCCGTAAATACTTTTTCCTAGACCTTTTAGGAACCCTCTATAAATTATGTGTTTTATCCACTTAGACCTTAGGAAATATTAATTTTCCTTTTTAATTTTCTTTTAGATTTTAAACCCCGTCTTGGGTCCAAAATCCATTTTCTTGGTTGCTTTGCCCACAAAGCCTTTTGTGACAAAAATCACACAAACCCATCTCACTAGGCTTGTGGAGTACCTCCCAAGCTACACAATTCAATAACATAGTCTAGTTGTAGTAACTGTAACTTGGTCAAGATCTTGTAATCAAGTGAGGGCTTGGTTGGGTTCCTAGGTTGCAAATTAAGTAAGGGTAGTTATGAGGGCATGATAGATAGGTAGGGTCAAGGCATGAGAATGAATGAAAATAGATGATAACACATGTCAGAAAATGTCAATGCATGTTGAACTAGAGTATTAGAGAGTGTTGAGGCATATCAAGGGATAACTAGGTCAAAATGCATGGAAAGGAACGAGTAAGAGTCTGTGCCAGGGAGTGTCAGTGAATTCAAGTGTGCTAACAACGAAGTGTGTTAGGAGAAGTTTAGAATAGGATTTACAGGAGGAAAGCCTATGATTTTTATACTGGGCTTGACATAACAGTTTCAGACAAAGGGAGATCACTTGGTGCTAGGCGCAACATTGCTTTGCCTTTAGCTATTTTTTTTATATGATATGTGGCACACTTTTAAGGCTACATGCTCATGTTTTAAACTATTCTAAATAATTGCATATTTTACATTGTTGTGTATAATTTTTGGGGCACTCGGCTTGTGTCAACTTATATCTTGTGTGTCATGTGCATCTTGTGGTTCTTGCAAACTCTCAGTTAATGTTTTACTGTTTATATGAACTAAAAATACATGTGAAATATTTCCTGTGTAAGATATGTTGTGTAGTTCTTATATGCCCATGGCTAGATCATGTGATCCTTGTCTTGGTAGCTAGTTAAGTGGCATAAGTTGAGCTTGGAAATGAGTGGCATAATATGATGTATAGGCAGTTCTTAGGTGAACAAGGCACAACATTCTTGTGTGGCATTGTGTTCCAAGTGCTAATCTATGTCAATGCATGAAACCAAGTTGTTACAGGGCATGCTAGGGACTACATGTATGCCAACGCATGCTAGGAGAGTTCTATGTTGTGCTAGAGCATGCCACCATGTTCTTGGGTGTCAGTGTCATGAAAATATGTTCTAGGTACAAATATGTTCCAAGACATGTGAGGTGCTAAGAAATGTTAGTGTGTGCGAAAGCATTAATGTGCCTACATTATTGAGGAGTGTTTCATATTTCTCATTAATAGAATTGACATAGTTTGATTAAGTATTAAAAAAAATATTTCCTAAAAAAATTAGTGGAAATTTATCTAAAGGGAATTTTCTATATATAAACTTAATAGATATGAATCATGTGTTGACTCCTATGAAAACTCTATTCGACTATTCATTACTTGAGGGAAATTATACACACTAATTAGTTCTTAACAAATTGATTGACTCTAACCACTATGGCATTGGACATATTATAAAAAAGACTCCACAATAATGGTCTTAAATCATTATCTTTTGACATAACATTATATTAACAGGCACATAGCATCATCAAAAACTCATTGGAATGATCAATGATATGAACACTTTTTCACCGTCACCAAAAGTAACAAAAAGAGCATTGGTGAGGGTCATTAAACGTTCTTCACTAGAAGTGTCAGCAAAGAGAGAATTATTGATTGGCCTTTAACGACCCTCACCAAAAGTGTCATTGAAAATGGATTTGATGATGAACCTTAAAGGACCGTCACTATATACACTTACAACGAATCCTTTTTAAGGACTGCCACCATATGTGACATTGGTGACGGACCTTAAAGGTCTGTCACAAGCATGACCCTCAACAATGTCCTTTTTTATTGTAGTTTCCTTTGCATATATATTTTTGCTCAATTTCTCCTTTAAAGAGGCCAGTAGTTATTGCTACATAATATTCAAGGTGCCATGATGAAAATTGACAAGTCTGATGTGCGAAAGTTCACTAACAACGCAACCCTGCACTTTCTCCACCTTAGTGTTTAACGTAACACAATATTCCACATCTAACGTATACAAGTTCTTCACATGAACCCCGATATTCTTGACTTGTCTCATGGCTATGTGTATCAGGAATGATTTTCCTTTGTTGAATATCACTTCATAAACATGATCTTCGATAATTTCAATAGAGATGATAATTTTTCTTTAGGCTCAGAATGAACATGAAATCCTTGAGTCTGAGAGGAGATCTTGAATCCCTTTGAAAGGTGATTGTACCAACCCCGATTGCATTGTACCTTCTATCATCCCCCAACTTGATGTGCATTGGTAAATATTTCTCCTCCATGTCACTGAGAAACTGTGTACACCCTATCATGTGGAACGATGCACTTGAGTCCAAATACCACACCCTCCCCAGCACTGTGCTTTCTGTTGAGCTCCAACAATGTTCTTTCTTCCACCACATTCCACTCCATTTCTTTTGTCCATTGTTAATCTCAGGCTCAAATGATCAATAGAATTAGTTAAAAAAAATTTGAGAATGAATATCATGACTAACTTGCTATGTTTTTATGGTTTGGTCATTGTAGTACTTTTTGAACTAAATCTAGCTACAGAATGCAGACATTCTATAGCTAGTTGCCAATTCTGTAGCCATCTTCATGTCTACATAGGTTCCAGGTGTCATCTCAGAGAAAAACACATATGTTCATATTCCACATCATATCCTTATCATTTTTTTCTCTCCACGAAGTTTGAACGGAATCCTGTAGGCAGTTATGCACGTGGGAACTCAAATTAGGAGGTAGACTCCTAACAGGATAAGGACAGTCTAGATGTCCTTAATCATATTACGAGACCACATTCAGAGTTTTAGTTCGATTATAATTAGGAAAGACAATTATTCCTATGTTATCTCAGATACGGTTATGTAATTTTGTTATAAATATGCTCGGGAAACCGAGGGACAAGGTTAGATTTTATGGTTGATTGCTAGATTTTAGAAGTCCGAAAACACTCTGTTTTGAAGTAATTTCTCTTTAATGAAAGAAGCATCATTTCCTTGAAAGCGTTGAATCAATCTTGAAGTAGATTTCGTGCTACTTTGGTGGTAGAGGGCCCCTGCCTCCCGAGCAGCCTTGTTTATTCGATTTAGATAAGTATTTTAGTCTCGTTTTCATTTCTAGCTTAGGCAAGTTTTTGAAGTTTATGTTCATACTTGTTTACATTAATTATCACAGCTAGAATTACTCTAATAAAATCTTCCAAAATATCATTACGATGAATAAGGCATAGCTGTGGTATTGTAGGTTTTAGTTGCATTTCCTTTCGTTAATTATCACAGTTAGACTTACTCTAATAAACTCTTCCAAAATATCATCACGATGAATAAGGCATAGCTGTGGTATTTTAGGTTTTAGTTGCTTGTTTACACTAAGTGTCACAGCCGGTCTTACTCTTACAAACTCTTCCAAAACATCATTAACAACGAATAAGAAACAGTTGTGGTGTCTTAGATTCTAGTTGTATTTGTTTTCAGTCTTATGTTTATGTTCAACTGCATTGAATAATACAGCCATACTTGTTTTACAAACTCTTCCAAAATATCATTCCTATTGAATGAGATGGACTGTAGAATTCCATAGACTAGTTGCATGTTAATTTAGTTACAACACTCCGGAGGTAGAATGCATTTAGTTCAGCTCTGTCATTTCATTTCAAGTTTGATAATGGATTTTTAGTTTAACACTGTTCACTGTACTTCAAGTAGACTAGTAACACTCTAGTTTAGTCTTAGCTCACTGTATTAACATTCCAAGTTTAGTTGCTATCCATTGCATTTTAAATTGTATTAGTTGTTAAATTTAAATACCACGGTCTTTATTATTTACAAAACTTCCTTTGTTCCAAACTCATATTAATATAAAATCATCTGGACAGAAGCTAGTATCAGTCTAAGGCCTGGAGTATTTTGCAACCTTTTTACCATTTCACAAATAAGCCTTTTCTCAAAGACTATTCTAAAAATAAATCTATAACTTTTGAGTGAGGCCTAGTAGTGCTAAATTGAGTTGCAGAACAGAATTAGAAGCTAGTTCAGAGTAGAAATCTTATTATGCTACAAATTTTCTTTTCCAAATATGTTCTAATAAACCTTTAACCATGGATGAGATGTTGTAACATTGTAAGTTGACTGTTTGATTGTTTATTTAGGAGAACTTCATTTACACTTAACTTGTCCATTTCTCAAGCTCTTCCAACACATCTTTAATGAATGAATTGGATAAGTTCAGGTTCATGTTGTGATTTATTCCCTTGCAATAAAGTCATTATCAATATTTTCATTTTTTGTTTGCCATTTATAGTTTAGGCTTTGTTATTTTTTAACACAACCAATAGTTTCTTTTCACCAGCACTTAGTTCTTTCCCTTTTCAACATAAAACCATAAAACCAAAAACATCATAAAACACTAAACACAACGTAGTGAGAAAAAAATACCTAGGCACATATAGTGCACCACACTTCAACAGTTTACCAACCCTGGTTGAAAATTAATGAACTCAATTTAGGAACACTAGGTTGAGCACAAACATTTTGGCGCCGTTGCCGGGGAAGTGTAACTAGGTAGCCTTGTTTCTTAACTCCCAAAAACAATTATATGCGTAGAGAGAGAGACTCAAGGGGTAGATTCATAAGAATTAGAAGCAGAAGCTTGATTCCTAGAACACCACTTGTTTCACCTAGACCAAGAGCCAACACACCTCCAACTCAGACCCACATTCCTTCCTTTACTGATCCTAGACTTATAGAAGACTTAAGATCAAATATTCCATTAGAAATACCTTCCACTTCATCCACTGAACCTATCTTAGAAGAAGATTCAAGGACTCCTACTGGAGACACAAAATTTTCCACTTCCACAGAAGAATCAACTATGGCAGAAGAAGGGGGAGGAGGAGTCTTTAATGGAGAACACACATTATTTGGAGGGCGTAGAGGTAGAGGTAGAGGAGAAGGAGGTAGAGGTGCAGAAGTTGAAGGAGGCAGAGGAAGAGGTAGAAGAGAGATGGGAAGCTCTTTTGGGTTTCCTATAGTAGATGAAGAAACCAAAACAACTATGAAAAATATTTCACCCTCTGTCCTTCCAACATTCTATGGACTTAAAACTGAAGATACTGAAACCTTCCTATTTGAATTTGAAGTCCTGTGTAGAACTTATGACTACTTACAAGATGCTCAAAAACTTAAACTATTTCCTTCAACATTAAAATGCACAGCATTGAAGTGGTTTATAAGTTTGATCAACAGTTCTATTAGGACATGGGAAGACATGAAACAAGCATTTCTAGAGAGGTATTTGGATTATTGTATGCCAGTCAATCATAAGGAGGAAGTGTTTAAGATGCTACAAAAAGAAGATGAAAACCTGGAAGATTTGTTGGAGAGATTTCATTACAACATCAAAAGAGCAAAAATGGAGAACTTAGATCAAGACACTTTAAAAGCTCTCTTGTTGAAGACAATTAGGGATGAATGGTTGGATATCCTTAACATGATGGGAAAAGGGGATATATCTCAGCTCACATTACCTGAAATATCTGAGTTATGTATTAACCTTTCAAGAGGGAAATCCAAAACTGTAAAAGGCCCAAGAGACCCTGCTCTTGCAAGGGCAAGTAAGTCTGCTTCTGGGACAGTAAGTAGGGCATAAATAGGACATATGCTTGATGATTTCAAATCTTAAATCTTAGGGAGTCTTAGTGAACAAATAGAAACCCTTAAGTTATAAAACAAGAAGAAAGTTGAATCTGATGCTTTAGCAATCTTTTGTCCCAAATGTAGAAAGAAGCATGCCTTGAGAGAATTTCCTTTGGATGCAAAAGTTGTAGAGACCTGTGTAATTTGTTCAGAAAAACATGAGACCAAGATTTTTCCTTCACTTCCTGGTCTTAAAGCTGTCTTTCAAGAAGAAACTCCTACAAGTTCCACAGAATCTCTCAATTTTGTCTCCAAGAGGCCTTGGCAAGGACCTCAAACACAAGGATTTCATGATCAATTGTATAATCAGCCCCCACCAAATTGGAATTCTTGGCAGCAACCTTAGCCCCAATTTCAAAATCAACTTTAAGCTAGTAATAAGGTTCACAAACTTTGCAGATACTCTTAGTACCACGATTCACCATCCCATCCACCATATATTCACATTTTTCCTTCCCCCAACAAAATTTTCAACAAAATCCTCAAAATCCAAAACATCAAAATCAACCACCTCCATTACCATTTCTTAGAAATAAAACCGCTACCACTCAACCCATACCAAACTCAACAATAAAAATCCCTGCGAATACATACATGTCATAGAAGGCCATCAGCTTTCCAACTTATTTAATCACTCCTTCTGTATCTTTAGGTGATGTGTTCATAGCACTATCTGGGTGAAATACATGAAAGAGGGAACCACCAGGATTAAGACAAGGTCAGACAAATTTATGAAGATTCTCTATGGGAAAATAAAATTCTTGAAGAAGACACATCTTTTCAGGACCCAAACATTGAAAAATCAAAACAAAAAGAACCAATAATTTCAACTCCTGTATTAGAGCAGCCATCAACATCCACTCCTACACCTCCCTTTCCAGAAAGATTACAAATTGATATGGGTATAGAAAAACAAATTATGGTGCCTAATTATGATTTCCTAGATGAGCTGAGAAATGTTTGCAATAAGATTCCATTATTACAAGCCATCAAGGAAATTCCAATTTTAGCAAAAACAATAAAGGAGTTGAGTATGAAGAAAACAAGAAAAAGAATAAGAGAGACAAAGAAAATTCAACTGGCAGGAAAAATAGCAGATATCATGATGGGTAATATTTCTATTCCAAAGTATCTAGACCCAGGAAATCCAGTTGTTAAAATTCACATCAATGGAATTGAGATCCAAAACACACTCATTGATTTAGGAGCATCAATCAATATCATGAGTAGACAAATCATGGATAAACTGAAACTTCCTAATTTTCTCTTTACACCCACATTATTAAAATTAGCAGAAAGATCTGTGATCAAACCTGATGGGGTAATAGAAGACATTCCAGTATCCCTAGATTCTTGGGAGTATCCTATGGATTTTATGATCCTAACTCCTAATAATAATCTAGGAGGACATCCTATTATATTAGGGAGACCTTGGTTAGCTACAGCTGATGCTTTCATTAGTTGTAGATCCGGTGATATGTACATCTCTGATGGTAGTTAAACTAAGAAATTCACTTTGTATCCTCCAGCAAGGACAATTACATATTTAGATGATACTCAATGGATAGAGGATGAAGAAGACTTACAACCTCTCTTCACAATTTTAGAAATTAGTGAAGATAGTCAAATTCTGAATACTTTAGAAAACTTTGAATCCTCTTCGGAATGCAAACATGAACAATTTCAAGAAGAATCCAACATTGAGTTTTTATCATGAAAACATATGTCTCTTCATTCTATGGATAAATTTGGCAGCTCTACAAGTGAGATATTTCCAGGCAAAACTTTAAACATAAACAAGAACCTAGAAAAATCTCAACAAGAAGAGTTATTCAAGATCTTACAGAGACATTCTTCTGCATATGCATGGGAGTACACTGATATGAAAGGGATAAGCCCCAAGACTTTCACTCATCACATCTACATAGAGGAAAATTGTAAACCAACTAGACAACCTCAAAGACGGATGAATCCAAATCTTAGGGAGATTGTTAAAGAAGAATTGCAGAAATTGTTGAATGTCAACTTTATATATCCTATTTCAGATAGTAAGTGGGTTTCTCCTTTGGTAATTGTGCCAAAGAAAAATGGTAAATGGAGGGTATGTGGGCTGACCACCGAGAATTAAACAAAGCTAGTCTTAAAGACCATTTTCCTTTACCTTTCATAGATCAAGTCTTAGATATATTAGCTGGCAAAAAGTACTTCTCATTCTTAGATGGGTTTAGTGGTTACAATCAAATCCAAGTAGCACTTGAAGATCAAGACAAAACCACATTTACCTGTCCTTGGGGTACCTATGCTTACCGAGTATTGCCATTTGGATTATGCAATGCACCTGCAACATTTCAAAGGGTGGTACTAGGAATTTTTTCAGATCTAATACATGATTGTGTAGAGGTATATATGGATGATTTCACAGTTTATGGAAACACATTTGAAGAAGCCTTAGCAAACTTGGAAAAAGTTTTAGAGAGATGTAAAGAAGCAAATCTTTCACTTACTCATGAAAAGTGTTTTATGATGTTTACTGAAGGAATTTTTTTAGGACATCACATTTCAGGGGATGGGATTAGAGTTGATGAGTCAAAAATTGAAGTCATCTCTAACTTATATATTCCAAGTTGTCAAAAATATTTTAGGAGTTTTCTAGGATTTACAGGATATTATCGAAGATTTATAGAAAACTTCAACAAGATAGCATCTCTACTCTTCAAATTACTTACCAAAGATTGTGAATTCAAATGGAATTCTGATTGCCAGTTAGCCTTTGAGACCCTGAAAACAAAAATTTCTGAAGCACCTATTTTAAGGGGACCTAACTGGAAGTTACCTTTTCATATTTCAACAGATGCCTCAGATACAGCTCTAGGAGCAATATTGGGACAAAAAGACTTGATTCCTTATGCCATCTACTATACCAGTAAAAATTTGACTCCTGCAGAGTTAAACTATACTGTAACTAAAAAAGAGTTTTTAGCTGTTGTTCATGCCATAAACAAATTCAGACACTATATAACAGGCTATGAAACTTTTGTTCACATTGATCATTCTGCAATTAGATACTTAATGAACAAATCAATTACTAATGGCAGAGTCATAAGATGGTTATTGCTTTTACAAGAATTCAACATTACCATTCTAGATAGGCCTGGAAAACAAAACATAGTAGCTGATTTCCTATCTAGACTCCAAAACATCCAAGACAATACCCCAGTTGAAGATCAATTTCCTAATGAATATCTTTTTGCAATTTCTACTCAGACTCCTTGGTTTGCTGACATTGCTAATTAT
The DNA here is from genome assembly GCA_034641835.2 of Pinus albicaulis. Lineage (NCBI taxonomy): Eukaryota > Viridiplantae > Streptophyta > Pinopsida > Pinales > Pinaceae > Pinus > Pinus albicaulis. The sequence continues at coordinate 359,902,375 of CM076572.1, read as the reverse complement.
TTAGTTTCAGGGAAATTTCCTTCAATAATGAATGCAAGAGACAAAAGAAAAATCATTTATGACAGTGCAAAATATTCATGGGTTGCTAATGAGTTGTATAAGACAGGTCCAGATTTTATCATTAGGAGATGTGTTCGGGAAGATGAGATGCCTGAGATTCTCAAAGCATGTCATGATGAACCTTGTGGCGGACACTTTGCTGATAAGAGGACAACCTATAAGATCCTTCATTTAGGATATTATTGGCCATCCTTGTTTAAAGATGCTAAAGAATATGTCAAAAGGTGTGACAGTTGCCAAAGGGTAGGGAAACCTTCTCCTTCAGGTGAGATTCCATTACAACCTCAGGTACATATTGAACCTTTTGAAAAATGGGCTTTGGATTTTGTAGGACCTATTAGTCTTCCATCAAGACAAAAGAGATATATATTACTTTGCACCGATTATGTTACCAAATGGGTAGAGGCCAAGCCATTACTTTTTTCTAATGAAGCATCTGTAGTTACTTTTCTTTTTGAGGATATTTTTACTCGTTTTGGTGTCCCAAGGGAAATTGTTACAGATCAAGGAGCTCAATTTACATCAAGGCTAGTGGAACAAATGATGGAGAGGTACAAAATCAGGCATAAAAAATCTACTCCTTATCATCCACAAGCAAATGGTCAAGTGGAATCTACTAATAAGGTCATTGAAGGAATCCTAACAAAGATTGTTCATTTACATAGAAGAGATTGGGTAGATAGGCTTCCTGAAGCCTTGTGGGCCTATAGAACTACATGGAGAAACACAATAGGCCATACTCCTTATGAAATTGTTTATGGAAAGCAAGTTTTGTTTCCCATAGAGTTCCAGATTCAAACTTTCAAAATGGCAGTTCAGCTAGGACTTGATTTAACGGAGGCACAAAAGCATAGATTGGAGCAGATTAATGAATTGGATGAGATTAGACAAGATGCAGTTCAGAAAACAAGTCTAGTCCAACAGCAAAGGACTAGATGGCATGACAAGTACATCAAGGAAAAGAAGTTCAAGGAAGGTGACTGGGCTCTCTTGTTTGATTCAAAGTTCAAGGATTTTCAAGGTAAATTTCAAGCACATTGGCTTGGGCCATATGAAATTGTGAGAATTTTTGACAATGGAGCAATAAAAATCAGGACAATAGATGAAGAAGAGGTTACTTTTCTTGTGAATGGTCATAGATTGAAGCTGTATCACAAACCACTCTCAAGAGAATAATTTGTCAAGAAGTTCCAGGAAAACAGTGATGTGAAGTTAATGAAGAAGAATCTTTCTTCTTCATCAACTTAATTGAATTTTCTGAAGTCATATATATTGAAAAAAAAAAAATAATAAAAAAAAAATAAATAAATAAAAATAAAAGTATGAACATGAAAACCAATCACTGATTGGCATGTTTATATAGAAAAGATAGAGTGAAAATCAGAATTTTTCTGACACTCTAACTTTTCCATTTTGTTTTTTCTGCAAGAAGTTGTTACAAAATCATAAGTGCAAATCCATTTCACTTATGGTCCATCTCATTTCATCCATTCATATTCCATTTCATTCATTCATTCATACTCCATATCACTTCATTCATTCATACTTCACTTCATTCCATATTTCATTCATTTCATTCCATACTTCATCCACCTCATTTCAATTCCAGATTTTTAAAGTTTGATGTTTTTCTACAATTAAATAATACATATAATGAATTTCAGCCCACTTCTCATACTTCACTCCATTTCATAAGTTGTGATCCATTCCACTCCATTATTCATTTCATCCATACTCCATCCTACCATATTTCATTATTCATTTCATACAACCTTTCATCATTCCAGCTTCAAACCATATTCAAATTTCTCTACAGGTACATTCTACAATCAATTAGACATTCTATAGCCATTCAGACATTCTGCAGCCAAACAGACATTCTGTAGCCAGAGAGCCTGAAAGCACTGTCTAGTAATCATTTGATCTGCAACAAAATGATCCTGCATATCCAAGAACAAGCAAATTCAAGGGAGTTATGAAGACTCAAAAAGTAATTATTTTCAGGGGAGAACAAAGCATATGAAGATCACAAGAAAATAAAAGCAAAGGAAAAGGTATGAAATTATTATGGTGACATATCATGAAAATTTTTAGCATAGTTCAGTTATATATTATTCAAAAATTTGTTTTAATTAATTTTGTTGATCATGCCTAACAAACCTCCTGCAAAAACTTTGGATAAAAATCATTCTATTCCACCATTTCAAAACCCATATCTGATCATCATTTAAAAATATAAATGATTAAAGTGCTGAAGTGATTGGATTAGTCACGTCACTGAGCATTTAATGATGATTTTTGAATTCATTACAAAATATCTCCGCGGTCTTTCCTTCTGTGATACCTTTCAACTCATATACATCATCCTCACCTCATTATATTCATTCCGTAACCACTCCATATCACTCTTTCCTGTAGCCAACTTTTAACCATTTCGGTCTGTGAGACAGAGGAATCTCTATAACAACCATTGTCACCGTGAACAGAGGAAACATTTGTGGGGCAAAAACAACTTGTTAACGACCATTCTCACCGTGAGCAGAAAACTAGTGAATTGAAGATTCAAGAAGAAGTTATGGGCCTCATCGTGAGAACTGAACCATTTGGCACTAAGTACTTGGAAGGCTATCCCCAAATCAGAGAAATCTTACAACAAGCAGGATGGTTGCAATTCCTTGAAAAATTCAGTGGCTTCCACAAAGAGGTTACTAAAACTTTTGCAAGATCCTTTAATGGAGCCGAGGTTGAAGTTGGAGATATTAAATTCACTGTCACAGAGGCTTTTATTTCAGAAGCAACAGGATTTCCTAGACAAGGAGAAAGGTGGTTTAAGAACAAAGAATTTCATAACGAAGCATGGAAGCAGATACTCAAGTCACCAGGTATGGATGTCACAGTTTTTAAAAAGGGTATCCCTAGCTCTTCATTAAAGAACAAATGGAGGAACATGTTGCTTATCCTGCAAAAATTCATCACTTGTGAAGGTAGATATGGTACTTTCTATGTTTACCATATTCGATTGATAATGCATTTTCTAGAAGAAGAACTCAACTTGCCCTTTTTCTTGCTTCATAGTTTAAAGAAAGTGGCTTCAAGTGTTCAAAATAAAATTCAATTTCTGGAGACAACCTTATACCACCATGGTTTAGTCAAGATTTTAATTGAACATCATTTAGAAAAAATGGGAGATACTTGGGATGACTTCTTTGGTGAGAAATCACTTTGAGGAAACAAAGGAATCTCTACCTGAAGATAAACCTACAAAAAGAAGCAGAAAATGGAAATCCTCCAAAACTGAAACTGGTAAAACAATACAAGAAAGCAGTGAAGAAACGATTTCTGAAAAATTAGTTCAGATTAAAAAGCAGCTTAAGAAAGAGAGGATCATAATAAAATTTTCCAGAGAGAAAGGAGAAGGGCCATCTCAACCGAGGAGGAGCCACAGACTGAGGGGGATACTAAAGAAAACAAAATTTAAAAAAACTAGAGTCATAAACATAGAAGACGAAGAAACACCTACTGAGCAGGATTTTGATGAAGAAACTCCTGAAATAGACCCTTCACAGCAAGAAATTTACAACTATGTTGAGTCATTGGAGAGAAGAGCTTCAGAAAGTAGAGACAGAACCCCTAGTCCACCAGAGTCCGAAATAGATGTGCTAAGAAGAGATAAGTACGAGCTAGAAGTACTTAATAGGCATATCAGGACTGAAAATGATATTTTGAGGGAGCAAGTTAAACTAAAAACCAATATGAATTGAACCCTGTCTCTACAAATGGACAAAGTGGAAAAGGCCAATGAAAAATTGAAAAAGAGAAACAAAAAGCTAATCAGGGCACTTACCAATTTAAGGTTCAAGTTAGTCATCAGGAAGCCTAGAAGGCCTTTAACTACCAGGAAAAGTAGAAGAAGAGAGTTGGATGTTCTTGCAAAGGTCTCATAGTTCATGGAATAGTTGCATGAGGACATGCAAGAATCTAGCAGTAGGGGTATGTTGAGCTCCAAGAATGTTCTTTCTTCCACCACATTCCACTCCATTTCTTTTGTCCATTGTTAATCTCAGGCTCAAATGATCAATAGAATTAGTTAAAATTGCTTTGAGAATGAATATCATGACTAACTTGCTATGTTTTTATGATTTTGTCATTGTAGTACTTTTTGAACTAAATCTAGCTACAAAATTCAGACATTCTGTAGCTAGTTGCCAATTATGCAGCCGTCTTCATGTCTACATAGGTTCCAGGTGTCATCTCAGAGAAAAGCACATATGGTCGTATTCCACATCATCTCCTTATCATTTTTTTCTCTCCACGAAGTTTGAACGAAATCCTGTAGGTGGTTATGTACGTGGGAACTCAAATTAGGAGGTAGACTCCTAATAGGATAAGGACAGTCCAGATGTCCTTAATCATATTACGAGACCACCTTCAGAGTTATAGTTCGATTCTAATTAGGAAAGACAATTATTCCTATGTTATCTCAGATACGGTTATGTAATTTTTTTATAAATATGCTCGGGAAACCGAGGGACAAGGTTAGATTTTATGGTTGATTTCTAGATTTTAGAAGTTCAAAAACACTTTGTTTTGAAGTAATTTCTCTTTAATGAAAGAAGCATCATTTCCTTGAAAGCGTTGAATCAATATTGAAGTAGATTTCGTGCTACTCTGGTGGTAGAGGGCCCCTGCTACCTGAGCAGCCTTGTTTATACAGTTTAGATAAGTATTTTAGTCTCGTTTTCATTTCTAGCTTAAGTAGATTTCTGAAGTTTATGTTTCATACTTGTTTCATTAATCATTACAGCTATAGTTACTCTTATAAACTCTTCCAAAATATTATTACGATGAATAAGGCATAGTTGTGGTGTTGTAGATTTTAGTTGCATTTCCTTTCGTTAATTATCACAGTTAGACTTACTCTAATAAACTCTTCCAAAATATCATCACGATGAATAAGGCATAGCTGTGGTATTGTAATTTTTAGTTGCTTGTTTACACTAAGTGTCACAGCTGACCTTACTCTTACAAACTCTTCCAAAACATCATTAACAACGAATAAGAAACAACTGTGGTGTCTTAGATTATAATTGTATTTGCTTTCAATTTTATGTTTATTTTCAATTGCATTGAATAATACAGCCATACTTGTTTTCACAAAATCTTCCAAAATATCATTCATATTGAACGAGATGGGCTGTAGAATTCCTTAGGTTAGTTGCATCTTAATTTAGTTATAGCACTCCGGAGGTAGAATGCATTTAGCTCAGCTCTGTCACTACATTTCAGTTTGATAATGGCATTTTAGTTTAACACTGTTCACTGTACTCCAAGTAGACTAGTAGCACTCTAGTTTAGTCTTAGCTCACTATATTAAAATTCCATTTTAGTTGCTATACATTGCATTTTAAATTGTATTAGTTGTTAAATTTAAATACCACGGTCTTCATTATTTACAAAACTTCTTTTGTTCCAAACTCATATTAATACATAATCATCTGGACAGAAGCTAGTATCAGTCTAAGGCCTGGAGTATTTTGCAACCTTTTTACCATTTCACAAACAAGCATTTTCTCAAAAACTATTCTAAAAAGGAAATCTATAACTTTTGAGTGAGGCCTAGTGGTGTTAAATTGAGTTGCAGAACAGAATTAGAAGCTAGTTTAGAGTAGAAATCTTATTGTGCTACAAATGTTCTTTTCCAAATATGTTCCAATAAACCTTTAACCATGGATGAGATGTTGTAACATTGTAAGTTGACTGTTTGATTGTTTATTTAGGAGAACTTCATTTACACTTAAATTGTCCATTTCTCAAGCTCTTCCAACACATCTTTAATGAATGAATTGGATAAGTTTAGGTTCATGTTGTGATTTATTCCCTTGCAATAAAGTCATTATCAAGCTTTGTATTTTTTTTTTTTCCATTTATAGTTTAGTCTTTGTTATGTTTTAACACAACCAATAGCTTCTTTTCACCAGCACTTAGTTCTTTCCCTTTTCAATCTAAAACCATAAAACCAAAAACATCATAAAACACTAAACACAACATAGTGAGAAACAAATACCTAGGCACATATAATGCACCACACTTTAGTGGTTTACCAACCTTGGTTGACAATTAATGAACTCAATTTAGGAACACTAGGTTGAGCACAAACACTTTCCATGCATGTGATAAGGGTAAAATGAAGATAAAGCTATGAAGCCAAAGCTTCAAATACTACTCCTCTTGATTTCTTCTTGCTCGACTTTTTGTGTGGACATGTCTTGGCATAATGCCTGAATTCATGATAATTAAAGCAGTTAATTTTGGAAACATATTTCTTCTTGTTCCCTTGGCTGGATTCTAGTTTGATTTGAAATTTCTCCCATTTTCCCTTCTTTCCCTTTACACCCATTGCAAATTTTCCTTCATATGTTCCCTTGGATGAAGTACCATCTCTGGTATTCCACCTTATTTCCACCTGTAACAAATCAGACCATAAGCATTCCAAATTTAGTAGTTTATCCTTCTTGTTCACTAAATATTTGTAGATATGTCGAATCTTAGGAAGGCCTAGAACGGTCAGGCTTACCAAGTCATCTTATGAAACATTAACACCAACACATCCAAGTTCACGATGAACTTGTGTGAACCTGCTTAGATATTGCAGAATAGTGTGATTCTTCTACATCTTGATCTTTCAAATTTTATCCTTGAGCAAAAAATTCATGTGGTCACTACTATTATCGAATAGATTTTTCAGTTCTTTCCACATTATGAAATGATTTATTTACCATGAATATTTGAGACAATTTGATATCTCACTCCCTCCCAGATTATTCTCATTTCCTTGGATACATATTTCTTCCACTAAGTAAGCTTCTAGGCATGGGATTCCTGTGGTTTTGCAACATTTGTCTTGATGTATTCTAGAAAGACATTGTCGTCCAATATCGCCTCCATAAAATCCTTGAATGGGATGAAATTAGAGTTTGCTTCTAAGGCATACTCCAGCCTCAAATCGTTGAAGGTCACCTTCCCAACTCTGTAGAAATCCTGCTACACTAAACTGCAAATTCGAGTGTCCTAAAAAAAAATTTCAAAATTCCTTCATTGATACCATGTAGAAATTATGATGTATATTTTCAACTTCTCATGAAATTTTATTCAAAATCATAAGACAAAAACCTACTCTACTTCTCTGTGAAATTCAATTCACAATTTAGAACATCAATCACAAACACACAATGATAAATAACACACATGCACATAATATTTTTACAGGGGAAAGAAATCTTCTAAAAAACCCTTTGCCTGCATGCATTAATATGGTGAATAGAGATTTGTTACAATTATTAGCCAAATTTGAGCTCAGCCTACATGTGAGTAACCTATCTCTCTACTCACTAAGAAGCTATAACCCATACTTATTCAATTTGTGCCTCTGTTTTATCCTCTATTTCCTTCCACAATTCCTGAGGAAATTAGGCCCCTATTATTTAGGAAATTCCTCCAAAATGATTGCACAATTCCAAATATTGATCATCTAACTACATGTAACACATGTACACTCAAGACTAGTCTTTAATTGATGTTACAGTGCCTTGTAATCTCCACCATATATAGGGAATTCAAATTCTCTGCATGCAATATCTATTTTGGGCTGGTAGATTAGTTAACTATATGAACAATGAATTAGACTAAAATCTCATTTCACAACTGACCTTCCACTAGTTCCTCCAATAGTTAGAACTGATTTAACTGAAAACAAATTGAAATAACTAACCTTGATTTCAACAAATTAGCAATCACACATGCTTAATTGAGCTCTAACTCCTCTAACTGAAATTTACTGAGCTAACTGAGTGAAAAGATCCATGTAGCCTCAGTTAACTGCATCCAATTTTTAGACAATGTGTAAATTTGAACTTTCCCAATTTGACCAAGGAAAAATAAAATTGAGAATTTATTTTTTCGTTTTTTAACATTATTGGTGGATCTTTGTTTATTTTTTAGATCCTTCTTTTCTAGGATATGACCTCTTTTATTACCTCTTGTACCCCATGTTCTCTGCCTTCATTTAGAGTAGACCTTTGACATATTGAAAGAAAAAGTATCATCCTTCCTAAATTGAAGTCCCAACACTATTTTGCAGCAGATGTTTTCACTTACCTTGGAAAAAAATTCAAAAAATGTTGATGTAGACCTTTGAACTTTAATAAGAGCTGAGACCTCTAAATCACTCTATGAAAATTTGTCCCTTGCATATTGTCACTTCATACTTGAGGTAGACCTTGGCCCTTAAGGTAGGACATACCTCAGTCATCTGCAATTCTCAACCTCCTACATTTATTTGATTGTGACATAGTAAAAACACAGATTGTGGGGATCTTGTAGTTCAAACATGAGTCTTATTTTGAGAAAAGAGTTGGGTTTGTTGTGAACGATACTTAAGAGTAGAATTAGAGTAGACTTGTTTTGGAGACTTTAGACCATTGTTGGAGTTTCCTTTTGGATAACCTATTGAAGCATATTTGGAGAAGATATTCTTGTCCAGACTTGGAGAAAACCTACTTGAAGACTTGAAGCCTTTATTGGAGACACCTCTTGAAGGAGACTTATAGAAAATATTTTGTGGAGACTTAAAGACATCCTTGAGTAAACGTTGTGAATATGTTTTTAGCAGTTTTTGGAAATATTATTGTAGTAGGTTTGAAGTCTTTTTAATGATGTTTTAAAGTAGTATTCTTCGGTATTTTAATTGTTTAAGCAGTTAAATATTGGATCCTTGTTGAATATTTATTCAAGGTTGGAGCCTTCTAGAAGACTAGGTTGGGGTCTAGATTTGTTGAAGGTTTGGTTTCCTCTTTTTTTACCATGTTGGTGCCTTTATTTATTCAAGGTTGGATCCTTGAAAGAGTAACAAGATTTTTTGTACAAGTTGGATATTTTAATTTGTTTTTATAGCATTGGAATTAATTTCTATATCTTGTGCTCTAGATTAATTTGTGATTAAAATCTTAACTGGACTAATATAAAAATTGAAATAAATATTTATATAACCCCCCACTCAGTATTTATAAAAATTGGTATTAAATCCAACTTCTTCAAGATCAACCTAATAATTAGAAGAAGGATTTTTGAATGGTCAGTAAATATGCTAAGGTCCCACGATATGTTGGAACAAATTTACCCTTATGGAAGGTCAGAATGGAGAATTATTTATCGTCTCTTGGATTTGGAGTTTGGAAATATGTCACGTATAGATACAAGATTCCATATCCTCTTCAAAATAATCCACATGGAAAGAAATCATATGTAGAAGATTCAAAGCCTTTGAATTTTATAGCATGTGGCCCATCAGATTCAAAATTCACCAAAGTTACACTACAAGGAAAAGACCCTCTAGCGGAGGTTATAAAGGAGGTTTTTAGTGTTATAAAATTGGCCAAAATTGTCAAAAAAACATATGCTACCCCATCCGTTTCTGGTAACGGAGGTTTTGGTGGAGCTTTTAACAGAAATTCAACGCAACTAAAAAAAAATGAGCTGCCGGAGGTTATTATGGATATTTTTTCATCAGTGCTCTTATCAAGTTTTAACGCACAGGTGTGTATCGGTAGACAGCACACCGAGGCGGTCGAAGGAGAATGCACCGGGCCATTAAGGAAAATAACAGCACTGGGCCTGGTGTTGGTGATACAACGCATGGGGATGTTCTAATTGGTCTTGGGATTTGAGTGGTGCCCATAGGTCGTTTCAACGCGCAGGTGCGTATGCTTGTATAAACGCCCCGGTGCATCATATCACACAAATGCACTAAGGTTTACAATTGGTATTGGTATTCGTGTAGTGAAAATATGTCATACAAGTGCACCAGTTCTTATCGACACATAAACGCCCCGGTGCGTACTATCACACAAATGCACCGAGATTTGTAATTGGTATCGGTATTCATGCAATGCCTATTGGTCATCCAAATGCACTAGTGTGTATAGACATAAAAAAATCCCCGGTGCATAGTATCACACAAACACACTGCAATTTATAATTGGTATTGGTATTTGTGTGGTGCTCACAGGCGGTAAAACGACACTGGTGCGTATAGATACATAAATGCACCGGAGCGTCGTACCGCACAAACGCCTTGATATTTTTAACTAGTTTTGGTATTTTTGCGGTCCCGATAGGTAGTAAAAATTCACTGGTGCACTTAATAATACAAGCGCACCGATTTTCATTTCATATTTTTTAGAAACATTGACCTGTGGCAGTGCAATTATTTTGATTGTTTTAAATTCATTATTCTTCAAAATTCGACACATATTATAAAAATATTCATATTAAATAAATTTTTATTAATGGATTTGAATGTGATGTTTAGATTAATTTTTTATATCATATCATAATTATTGTGGTTTTTTAAAATTCATTATTCATCAAAAGTCGATAGACATATATGTTATAACAATATTCATATGAATTAAATTTTTATTACTCCAATTGAGAACAACAATGGAGAACGCAATAGAGACAATAGAGAATGCAATAGAATAAATTAAAACATTTTTTATTATATATATATATATATATATATATATATATATATATATATATATATATATATATATATATATATTCTTATATATATATATAAGAATAAGACATTCTTTGTCATAAAAAATGGGACAATTATTGGTATCTCTTTCTCTTTCAATTGGGACACTATGTCCATTATATTAAAGAAAATGTCTGATTTCACAGACATTTTTCCAAAATAGTACAATGCCTTGCTTTTATATCCAAACATAGTGATCATCATTCTTCGCTTGAGCTGCTATCACTGATAGAGCTACTTCCATGACTTGGGTTATTTTCAAAAATGTTTTGTTCATGATGTTGATTGTTTTCTTGTTCTTCACCTTCTTCCATCTACAAATATAAAAATAAAATGTAATGAGTGTATATACATTGGTGAGAATAATGAAAATTGCAATGTTAAATAATATACATCAATGTAAATAAAAAATAAATAACGTACCAATGCAACAATTGACTCATAAACTATACACATTCTTTCAAAACCATGTAACATGCCATCTTTCAAGATTTGATCTGTTGGTGCAGTCTCATACCTTGTTTCCTGCAAGTTTGATACCCCACAAGAAATCATATATTTAATATAAAAGGTTTGTTTTTTCTATTAATTATAGAAGGAGCTAAGTAAAACAAGATCGATATATGCTTACAAATTTCAAAATTAAGTTCTGATATGCCAACATATACGCACAACCCATATTCAAACCAATTTCAGTCAATTCCTCTGATGGTTCTTCTTTGTATGTTAGCATCTATTTGGAGACATTCAATGATGATTTTTGTAAAACAACTTAAAAATAAAAAAATTAAATCTAGTTAAGTTGTTATAATGAAGTAACAATTACTCACAAACTTAGATATCAATCCTTTTCTTCCTTGTCATCCTATTTTATGTGCTGAATGGGTTCCATTTTCTTTTCTTTTCTGCAAGAAAATACTTGAAAATTAATATTTAATATCAATAAATTGTTTATTTATTTTACCTAATGATCAAAAAAATCAATCATTACATATTACATTTGAAGCATGTTGTTGTTGAGATGGCTCCTCCCGCGATGCAATTTTGTCCATTTCTTTGACCATCTCCTTGTACACCCTTTTGGACATTCCTACTAGTAGATTTCTGATATCATCTCGTTCATCTTTTGAGATTTTCATAATCTTCCTGAAAATGTAACATGACAATAAAATATTTAATTTTTATATTGATATAAGAAAAGTAAGTATAACAAAAGTGATATTTATAAATAATTCTAGACAAACATCTAAAGGAATATTACTTTTTCACTCCTTCTTTTTTGTTGTTGTACGTTTTTGCTATTAAAAGTCTGACATGTCTCATTGATCAATTCTCTAGAAAATCTTCCTGTAGTTTACATAAAATATGGTTCTTCGAATCATTGGATTAGTTTTTGTATTGTAAGCGGAAAGAATGTCTATACATTCATTCCACTAGATCCCTCAAACATTTGTAATTTTTTTTCCCCCTTTTGTTAACCTCCAACACCACTCCAGGCGAGCTAAGGAGCAATTCATTTTCATTTGCATGTTCTATTGTTTTTATTTTCTTAGAAAAACATTCCTTTTCTGAGTTGTTTGTCCCTATAGAACATTAAACAAAGGTGAATTAATATAATTTTTCACACACGTTATCTAATAATTTTAATTATTTTATTAATGAAAACTAAAAAAAGAAACTCATATTAGATCGATAATATTTTTTTATTCACCTGATTCATTCTTTTGCAATTTTTCCATCAAGCTTATACATTCTTCTGGTCCTAGATCAGATATAATTTTATCTAGCTTCATCATTTTGTGGCTCTACATGATACATATTAAACAATACATATTATTTAAACTTACATATAGTTCAAAAATATTTTTTTTTTTTTAAATTACAAAGAACTTGCCTTTTTTTATTTTCTTGATGTGTTATCAGTATTTTTGTTACTTTATATCTTGTTAGTCATTTCTTTAACAATATCAAACCTGTATCATATCAGTCAATAATATATTTTTAAATAAACTGTCAACTTCTCAATTAAGAAAAAAAAAATCTAAAAAAGTTGATGCACCATTCATGGTGAACGCACCAACATCGATGCGTATATGTCTTTCCCACGCACCGCAAAAATAGTATAATACACCGTATGGTGCTCTATGTCAACAAGAAGCCCCAGTGCATTACATGTCAATGACTGCACCATTTAACCATCATAAAAATAATAAAAATCATCCAGTGTTAGTTTTTTTAGCATAAATCGGTGCTATATTTTACATATGGCGCACCGTTAAATTTTTTTTTTTTTTTCACATTACTTATATGGTGCTCTTGTAAAAAATAGAGCACTGGTGCACTAGCTTACATAGGGCACACCAGTAAAAAATCTGTTTTTTTTTAAATCATTCCAAGGCTGACATGGATTAGGATACGTGTTAGGTCCCTATATTACTAGTATAGTTCCTTATTGTTGTTAGTGTAACCCCCTTATTGTTATTATTGTACCCCTGTAACCCCAATATTGTTATTATTGTGCCCTTAAATTATTATTGTTAGCTCGACTAGGATTACATTGTGGCCCCATGGACTCCTATATATTGAAAGGAGGTTTTGTAATTTATATCATCCAAGAATTTTTCATTCATGTAATGTATTGGAGGTTTCCCCCTCCAAGTGTCTTATTTATAAGGCATTGATATCTCTTTTCTTCTATTTTTGGAGCTCCCTTCACAACATTTGGTATCAGAGCTTTGGATTCTAGCGTTTCTCTGCTCCAAACAGGTCATCGTGTAATTTTCTCTATAACTTTTTTTCTACGAAGTTTCAGACGCTAAAATTTTTAGGGTGTGAAGCTGGAATTATGAGGAACATCGTCACAAAATCTTAGAGCTTGGTTCGTAACATTTTCGGAGATATGATCTGTGGAAGTTAGGTCTTTTTGCAGGCTCCTCAATTTAATCTAAACAGGTCATTGTGGCATTTGCGCTTTAATGATTTTTCTACGAAGGTTCAGAATCTGAATTTTTTAGGGAGTGAAGCTGAAATCCTAAGGAAACGTGTCGCCAAATTCCAAAGCTTGGTTCGCAATATTTTCAGAGATATGATCTGTGGAAGGTAGTGCTTTTTCAGGATCCTGAATTTCATCTCAAAGAGGTGATCGTGGGAAATTCTTCATAACACTCTCTTTGAGCATCGGATTGGAGTGTCGTAAAAAGTGCTCGCAAGTACACAGACTGTAGTTTATTTTCTGTCAATTTCAGATCTAAGAGATGAAACAGTGATACGTGGCAAGTCGTACAAGTTCGCTCTATTGAACTAGTCCATAATTAGGTCATTGTGGGAATTTGGACATAAATTTGCCTTGGAGAATCCAAATAAAGTCAGAAATATGGTATTAGAAACATAATTCAGAAGGCTACCTCAATGCCAAATTTTAGATATTAAAGAGCCGCAATCACAGAGATAATCCAATTTCAATATCGAGCTCCTCAAAAGCAAGAAAAAGGTGTGTATTCTTTTTCCTAATTTTATAAGTCTTGTTTGAAGAATCAATTTGAATTTATTCCAAGGGCATATTGTAGAATAGATATCAGTATTGGGTTCTAAAAAATGCCCCTTAAAAATAATTCAACACCCATTAAGCTTTCAAAAGGCTCTACTATGACTCATGAAGATGAAGAATTGCAACATGATCTATCAAAATTACAAGAGCAAGTGCACCAAATTTCGCTCTTGCAAGGAGCAAAAAAAAATGAAATGGAAGTTTTGAAGAAAGGCGTGGGAGAAAAGATGGATTGTTTGAAGAATAATATGGATGGTTTGAAGAAAGGCGTGGAATCTAAGATAGATGGCATTGAAGCTGGCATGGAATCTAAGATGGATGACATGGAAGCTAAGATCGATGAAAAAATGAAAGACAACATGGAAAACATGAAGAATGATCTAAAAGCAAACATGGAAGGTTTGACAAAGTTGATACAAGAAATGTTTCCTAATGGTGAAAAGATAGTGGAGGAAACTCATGATGAGAACAAAATAAATGTTAATCCTGACTTCATAAACTCTAATGTTGGTGGGAAGAACCACCATATTCCAAAAATGGATATGAGGAAGTTTGATGGAAAGGATAATGTAACATGGATACTACAGATGGAGCAATATTTTGATCTCCATAATGTGAAAAACACACAAAATGTACGCATTGCAACTTTACATTTACAAAAAAGTACATTTGTATGGTATCGATGGCTTTGCTCCCGTAAAAAATTTGTCGCTTGGTTAATTTTTACGGAGGAAATGATAGCACATTATGAGGATACAAAGAGAAACACCTTCTTTAGCCAATCGATAAATCTCAAACAAAAGGGTTTAGTGGGGAAGCACATTGAGGAATTCCAAAAATTTAATATTAGCGTAACTGATATTCCAGAGTAACACAAGATTAATCTCTTCCTAGGTACTTTAAAGGATAACATCCAACATGAAGTTCACGTTTTGGAACCTGATTAATTGGATAAGGCATTCAGGTTGGCAAGAAAAATTGAATGTAAAATTATGGCGACAAGGAAGCCTACAACTCACTTCTATAAAGAAGGAAGTGTTGCTATGCCTAGATTTCCACAACCTACAAGGTTGACACCGCAACAATTGGAAGGAAAAAGAGAAAAAGGGCTTTGATACAGTTGTGATAGAAAATACACTAAAGGTCATAAGTGTGCTGAGAAGAAATTATTTTACATAGATTGTGAAGAGGAAGAAGAAAATAAAAAAGAAGAGTATATACACCAGGAACCAGCCCTAGAAGAGGAAGAAATGAGTCTGACCATATCATGTAATGCATTGGTAGGAATTACCACTCCTCAAAATCTCAAGATAGAAAGACATATCAAGAAGAAAAAGGTAATAGTGTTGATTGATTCAAGTAGCACCCATAGTTTTATTCATTGTAAGGTGGCCAACGAATTGAATTTTTTCCTATACCCAGCACCAGAATGTCAAGTGATGGTTGCAAATGGAGGAACTCAAAAACAGGTTATTCCTCTCTTCTAAAATATATCTTCACCTATATGGATTCTCTCTTTAAAAATGACTCTTTATGGTACAAAGATCACTTATATATTTGTAATAATTCCCAACTAAAACAAAAGATACTTTTGGAATTGCACACTTCTCCTTTAGGAGGACACTCAGGATTTTTAAAAACTTACCACAGGGTGAAGAAATAATTTTTTTTGGATGGCCTTAAATCTGATATTCAAAATTTTGTGGCGGAATTTTTGGTTTTCCAGCAGAATAAAGTTGAGACAATTAAGACCCTGGGACTTCTACAACCCTTATCCATTCCAAGTCAACATTGGGAGGAGATTTCAATGGATTTTATCACAGGTTTACCTAAGTCTAGAGGAAAGAGTGTCATCATGGTGGTAATTGATAGAATTACCAAGTATGCACACTTTTGTGCATTATCTCATCCATTTAAAGCAAGTACAGTTGCTACTACATTTATGGACACAATTCAAAAGCTACATGGAAACCCAAGGGTTATTGTGAGCGACAGAGATCCCATTTTACTGGAAATTTTTGGACGGAGTTATTTTCTTGTTTGGGTACTCAATTAGCTCATAGCTCATCTTATCATCCTCAATCTAATGGTCAAACTGAGATAGTAAATAAATGTTTGGAAGGATATATTCGTTGTTTTGTATCTGACAAACAAACACAATGGGTCAAGTGGTTACCTCTCGCTGAATGGTGGTATAACAGTTCCTTCCATATTGCAGCAAAAATGACCCCATACATCATCTTTAAGAGAAAATTTGAAGGTTCAAGCAGTGGAAGATCACATCGAGCATCAACAAGAATTTCTCCAACTCTTAAAGGATAACCTGAATTTGGCACAAAATCGAATGAAACAATACGAAGATCAACATCGCAGCAAGAGAAGTTTTGATGTAGGAGACCGGGTAATTTTACGGCTACAACCATAAAAAAAAATGTCCCTCAAGAAAGCTAATAATGATAATAAATTATCGCAAAAGTACTATGGTCCTTACAATGTGTTGCAAAAGATTGGTACTATAGCATACAAATTGGAGCTTCCTGCTTCTTCATGAGTGCATCCAGTTTTCCATGTTTCATGCTTAAAGAAGGTTACAGGTGAAAATATTCCAGTTCAAAAAATATTTCCAGAACTTGATGAGGAAGGAAAAATCATATTGGAACTTGAAGCTGTCACGGAAACAAGAACTCGACAGCTATGGAATTGATCAATTTCAGAGTATCTCATTCGAAGTGGCTTATTTCTAAGGCGTTGATATCTCTTTTCTTCTATTTTTGGAGCTAGATACGACTATGCTAATCGTCCCATCAGTTGCATGTCTTAGGTCTATATTTACCAATACAAACCCTATAAATCTAAATTGAAAAGTCATAATTCTGAATCACAGAAAGAATAAGAAGAAAGGGGAGAAACAAAAAGAAAGTAAGGTTTGTATTTTTTGAAAGTTTTTTTTTCGGAACTGAACGTTCACGGTGCGTCATAATGAAATAGCGCACCGGCTGCATATTTTCCTAATTTTTTATGACATTAATTTCACAATTCGATGTGATAACAGAGCGCTTCGGTGCACTCTTTCAGATAGGACGCTTCGATTTTTTTTTTTTTTTTAATTTGTGCAAGGGTCGACAGGGATTGGGATCCAACTATGTAGGTCAACTCGTTCATTGGATGTCTTAGGTTTATATTTAGAAATATAAACCCCATAAATATAAATTGAAAATCCCTAATTCTGAATCACAACAAGTGGGAGAAAACAGGGAAAAAAGAAAAATAATTTAGGGTATGTTTGTAAAATGGTTTCTTTTCAAAAGAGCACGTTGTGCGGTGCGCCATAATTTAATAGTGCACTGGTGCCATATGTTACATATGGTACATTGATAAAAAAATAATTTATTTTTTTAATTTTTTATCATTGTACTTGAGCGGTGCACTAGTTTAACCAAACGCACCGGTGCACAACGTTACGCAGGGCTCACCAGCAAAAAAAAATCTGTATTTTTTTTAAGATTGATGCAAGGGCCAACATGGATTGGGATCCGACTATGCAAGTCGCCCCATGGGTTGGATTTCTTATGAGTACAGAAACCCTATAAATCTAAATTGAAAAGAAAGAGGGAGAAAAAATGGCAGAAACAAAAAGAATCTAGGGTTTTGTGTCTAAAAATTGATTTCTTTTTTTATTTTTGTTTCTGAAAACTGTAGAAAAGGTAAAAAACTGTAGAAACAAAAAGTTAAAAAAAAAAAAAGATTTGATTTTGTATTTTACTTCATTAAAAAACTAGAAAAAAAATAAAATAAAACAATAGACTTTGATTTCTTATTTCATTGCATAAAAAAAACTGCAGGAAAAAGTACAAAAGAATAATAAACTTTACTCACGTCATTTAAAATTCTATGTTACAGGGTTTGAATTACCGAAGGTTTGGAATTCGGATTGTCTGAATACTTCTTTTCAAACATATTTCCCTACTCCACAGTGCTCTTGTGCTCTTTTTTCTCCAGGTATGTATCCTACAAATCTCTGGCTGAATTTGTTTTGCAAAACTAGTGAAATAATGAAAAGTCTTTAATATTTAAAGAAATGTTTTATGAAATTAGATTTTTGAAAATATTTTTCTGCCCAATTTTCTATTTACCGCTTTTTATTCACTTAAAGAAAATAGGGTTGCACTTTTTTTTTGTTGTGGTTATTCATTTACCGGTGTGTCGTTTAATTGAACCGCATTAGTGCTACTTGTTACAAAAGCGCACTGGTGCGCAAAATAAAGAACTCACCGGTGCGGTTAGCTGAATAGTACACACTGAAATTACATTTAGGTTTGGGAACCAAAGTTTATTGTTTTTTTGCTCAAATTCAAGGATAAAGTATCATATATTATATGAAATGGAAAATTCTTCAAAATCCAGCTCGTTCCATAATATTTCTCAAAGTCCATTGCGGAGTTCTTCCTATCCATGTGGAGATGTAATATTCACTTCAGATTTGTTTTATTTTTTCACTATCTAATTGAATTTATGTATGTTTTTTATCCATGTAGTCAATCATGCACAACTTAATTAAATTTATAATGTATACAAATTTGCAGGTTCATGCAGATTCATCATCGAGTTCAAAACTTCTTATCAGGAGCTGCATACTACAAGACGCATTTGGTAGATGAAAATGGACAGCCGCTTCACCCTGCCAATTATAAAAATATTGCATCTTCTAGCCACAATATCAAGACAATGATGGTAGTTATAATTATAATTGTTTGGTATATATATTGATTAATATGTAATTATTTCAACTTCAAACCAATTTATAATCATGCAATATTGTCAACGTAGTTAAAAATTGATATCATAATATTTTGTACTAATCATGTTTAATTATTAGGATTCTAGTGATGATGAAAAACCTACCTACCATCTTCCGTTGCACCCCATGACAATTTCAAATCGAGAGACGACTTAATTAAGAGAAAAAATAGGAGAGGAACGATTCCAAGAATGGTTGAATCAACCACTGATTCAATTCTTGCTACGTCCAGATTCACCAATTAGGAATGAATACAACAATAGTAGTTCTTCACAAGCTGGTAATGGAGACAATCAAATATAGTTTGGTATGGATGATTACTTAAGGGATACGACTACCATGGAAACAATGTTGTTAGATGCATTCCAAAATGATGATCAACTAGGGGATGATGATCATATCGCTGACACCTTTTTTGGAAGATTTAAATTTTCTTCCACCACCCCTCTCTTTGGATCCAGCGGTTAGTAAAATTCTACCCAGTTGGGGACAATGATGTTACTGTACAACTTGAAAGAAAATTTTGGCTTGTCGAATGCATGTTTCTCGGAAATTTTGAGGTAAGTTACCATTAAGTACTTCCCTTGTATATAAATTTGACATATAATCAGTACACTGCAATGAACATTACAAATGTTAAATTTTATGAAAGTTAATAATTATATCAACATTAATGTACATTTATTAATATAGTTTTCCATGATCACCAAATATAGGTTATTCAAAGATAAGGTTCTTCCGAGTGATAATGTCTTACCCAGTAGCTGCGAAGAGGCAAAAAAATTGCTGAAAATGTTGGGTGTTGAGTACATATCATATCATGCATGTCCAAATGATTGTATTCTATATAGAGGAGAATGTGCAGACAAAGAGATGTGTCCGAAATGTGGTAATGACAGGTATTATAAATGAAAAAACAAGGGTAAATCATGTATTGGTCCTCCTTTTAAGATATTGAGGCACATGCTTATAATCCCAAGGATTCAAAAGCTCTTTCGTTGTAAAGAATTATCTATGTTGCAGGGATGGCATGCCTCACACAGAAGTGAGTTTGGATTTATGCGAATACCAACTGATTCAATAGCCATAAAGCATATAGAGGATACATGGGCCGAAAAATTCAAGAATGAAGTATGAAGTCTGTTAGCACTCAAATCTACCTCAGGCTGAAATGAAGTAAAACTCAAGGCTACATCAAACCACGCTCAACCTCGTAGCTAGCCCTACGAGGACAGGAGAGGGCTCTCTCCGTCAATCTCGAGAAAATAAGCAATAGGATGCGAGATGACTTACAATAAGAACTGATTTTAGGCTAGTAAAGAGATAGGTATGTTTGTTTTTTTATTTTTTGGGTTTTCGCTGGAGAAATGGGAAAACAATTTTTGGGTCCGGGGATAAGGTCAGACCTTTGCAGAGTTCAAGCTGGGGCGAGGTAGGTGATGATCTTGATGCCTTAAATTGGATTTTATGGATAGATTAGACCGACGAGGAGCTGAAGAGGGTAAAGAAGAACTTGGATCCTCTCCAAACAGCTGAAAACATATAGAACTAACCGAATTCAAAGGCTAAGCACTGTAAACAATGGATTCAACCTTATTTCACTCATTCAATTTAGTTCAGAAGCATAATGAAAGGATGGCAACATTAAACATGAAGAAAATTACAGTAAACAAAGGAGAAACACCATCAAGAACAGAACACCACAAGGATCCCAACAAGTGCCGCAAAACCCCTGATCTTTCCTTAGCCAAAATATGAAAATATGTACAATGGTATCAAAAGTATCCCAAGAGTCCAACCTCTCCAACCCCTGAAAATGATTGAGAAATTACAATATATAGATCACTATAACCCCTTTCCCCACCTATAGGGGTCGAATTCCCTCTTCAGGGATCAGTTTCAACCAATTCTAATCATGGAACTACAATCTAGGCAGCTAACAACTTGCCTCTAAAAGAGTGGAAACTGATCCATTACATGATTTTTTACTCATTTGAGAGTGAATCTTCTAAAAGAGATAAAAACAAGCCAAAGTTACATATCAAACATGAATTTACATCATAAAAACCCAAAAATTCTATCCATAAGCAAAACTGGTCCATAATAGGCGAAATACTGAGCTGGCAGCTGAAAACTCAGAAAAATCTCTAGGTGGGTCGCTCCTGAACTGCGTGGGTCGCTCATGTTCCAGGCTGATTTTGAGGTATCTCCCGACATCCAAATTGAGCTCATGATAGCTCGTTGGAAAGCCCTGGATGTCTACTTTCCAACCCAAGTAGAATTTCTGAATTTGGAGTTGATTTGACCCCTCAAAACTTCATTCTCCCAGAGGTACTTCCTGCTGGTGCAAAAGGTGGCAGCAAGGTGTTTTTTATGGTGTTTTTGAGCTGTTTGACCATCCAGATTTTATCAAAATGCTAAGTTGACTTCAGAGGATGCATATTTTACCATGAAAAATCCAAAAATGTAAAGATCTCCTCCAGAAAGTGTCTCAAAAAAATGCGAGCGCATGAGCGCGCGACCCACCTAGCCACAAAACCTGTTTTTTAAACCAAAAATTTGGAAATGACAAAAATTTTCTCCGAATTTGCCCAAATTCGGAGCGGAGGTCCTCCATCATATGTCTTGCTCAGTCAATGAAGCTTCGGCCAAAATCCGAAGTGGATTAGGCCTTTTCCGCCGTTGAAGTGCCTTGCGCAACCTCCTCTTCATGATCCTCATCCTCGCTTTGCAAACATGCATGCGAGCCCAGTAATGACCTTTCATGTGGCGAAGCATGTCTTTGTCGCGATTGGCCTTCGCCAATAGCTTCTCTAGATGTATATTTACCCGAGTGAGTACAGTATCTCGGTCAGCTGGTGTCATGTCACCGGGCCTCTTTCGATTCCACTGCCTGTCCTCACGGATTCGGCGCACCTCATAAAATGTGAGCTCATCCTCGAGCTGTTTGTTGCGCTGCTCCAAATAGTTAATCACCCACTGAGCCTTCTGCAATTGGTCTTTCAGCTGGTCATTCTCGGCCCTTTGCTCCTGGATGACTTCCGTCAACTTCGAGCTAGGAGAGCCCGTATCAACATCAATGACTGTCATATCTGTGTCCCGGCCTCCTGATGGGCCCTCATCATGCATGGACCTCTTGCCCCTGTCTTGTACCTGTACCTGCACTGGAGAAGAAAACGAGACCCTTTCCACATCACGTGGAGATAATACTCGCCGTGTCGATGAAGTCGGTAGGACCCCTTCCACATCATGTGGAGATAGTACCCGCCGTGTCGCTGCAAATAAGGCCCTGTGGCCTCGCTGATATGTCTGAACCAAAGGAGTAATGATATGCCCAACCTCAAGCATGTCCGGCTGGTGTGAGGGCTCTCCTGCATCATAAACTGCCTCGGGAGGCTGCTGTGGCACTCTGAAAAAGTCTCTAGAAATGAAGTCCTCCCAAGTGATGCCCTGCTCTGCCAACTGATGTGACACCAAGATTTTGATCAAAGCGAAATGATATATACTCCTGTACTGCTGCACTGGGCTCGTCTTCTTCTGCACAAATGTAACCATCTTCTCTATGTTGCTGTATATGAAATAAGGAATATTCATCATACGCACCCTTGTGAAGTGCATCAGCAAACGAACATGATATGAGAAAAGACGAGCATACCTGCCCTCACAACTAAAATAATGAATGATGAGCCTCATGAGTGGTGCATACTCATCTCTCAAGAATCGGAATGGAAAAACTCTGCCCAAGTAAGCCACATATCCAGTTTTAATGTATGGCTCATAATGAAATTTCTCTAACTGCTTACCCTTGCTCCATTTCTCGCCTATGTTCGGTATGCCAGTGGCTTGAGCAATAGTCAAAGGTGATACAATGAAATCAACCCCAGCAAGGTTTACCCGATCACCCCACAAATGAAGAACAAACAAACGTGCCAATTCACGATGAGGTCGGGTTTGCACAACCATCTCACAAAACCTGAAACATGACAAGAACCGAAAACAATCCATAGCTAATGGACATGCCTGCAACCGAGCCAAAGAGGTAGGCTCCTCTCTGCGATGATCACCACTTCTGTTTTCTCTGCGGGAACCCCGTGGCACATTACCTTCAGCCACCGAATCACTGCCTGATCCTGGCTCATATTCTGACTCTGTCTCTGACATATCTCTGATCAAGTTTTTGGGCAATGTGTACACTGATATGAATGTAGTGAAAGCAAGATTAGGATGTATGTTTACCACTCAACCAATATTCCCATCGTCAAAGCACTATCAAGGAATCACATTATGGATAAAATCTCAGCTTTAAATGGACTGAAAAAGGCACCCTCTCTGTTTTGAATGCAAATGAAATTTCGACCAAATAGGAGCAGGCAACTTTCAAAAGTTTGGATACATCTAGTTAAAGGAGAGCACGGTATTAACAGTGATATGTTTGTCTACGAGTTATAACCATAAAGGTTTCAATAGGTCATTTGAAACAATGCTAACATGGGGCAAACAAAGACATGAGCATATGCTAACCTCGGGCAATGTGACTCATTACAAACATGAGAAATGTGACTCAAAGGGTTTAATCATGGGATAACAATAACAATGGTGACAGTGGTATTATGGGTGAGATAACAAATTGATTTTGATGTTATATAGAAGGCTGGTCATATCACTGTTTAGGATAGCAAACACACTTTTTACACCATTGATTTTCATTTCAAACCCTGAAAACAATAATTTATAACTGTGGGGTTTTAAATCCGTCATTTGCATATTAGAAACCACCATGATGATACAAACATGTTTGAAAACCCCAAGTGAGTGATGAAAACCTGTTTTGAAGGCAACTGGAGTCGATCTGAGCGCTCAAACACAATTCCGGAAGGCTGTCTCTGCGTGGGTCGCGCAGGCTTAGTTTGGGTCGCGCAGCCCAGGTGGGTCGCGCAGGTGCAAACCCACTGTGCTAAACCCGTTCTGTTTGGGTCGCGCAGCCCAGGTGGGTCGCGCAGGCTCAAGTTGGGTCGCGCAACCCTAAAACACTGTCCACGCCTTCCAAAAATCCAAAATCGGCCTTCAATCTTGCAAATACGTTTTGGGAGCGATGAAATCGGTTCAAATGAACTTGCTTGGCCTTTATACACTTCACAAATATCTTCCAATCGTATTTCATTTCAACGAATTAAACCCATTACAAATGTTTTGCATTTTCGCCTTTGTATTTAAATACAAACTTTGTTTTGGCCTTATAATACACCGATGATTTTACTGGTTTCCTTTTGGTGGATATGGTCGTCTTAGCTGTGAGGGCACTGTGGGTCTGCCTTCTACAATGTCTTCATGCGAATAATTACAAATTATAAATGATAATTATCAGGTTTAGTCTGGAAACAGTTTTGGACTAGAAATGTATTTTTTTTAAGAAAATGCCGATGATAATAAAATAGAAATCACAAGTGCTGGACTTTCCTCACCTTGCAGGCTTTATGACTAGTGTATAAATCACTCAAAAACCCTAGACACCAAGACCTAGGACACTTATTGACATTTTAATGACCTCATACATAATGACAATGACTATAAATAATTTTTTGAGGAAAATTTTTAAAATAGCACTGCAGGTATAGTATGAGGAAACACAAAATGACACAACCCTTCGTCAGTTCATGGCATGATCCTAGTGATATGCAAAGAAGTGAAACAAGGAGACACCCATTGAATGAAAATGCAAAAGACGAAATGATCACTGACGGAGGGCAGCAAGGCTGACTCTAACATTGGCTCCAATGGGGATGGTGGCTCCATGGAGATGCCAAGAACGGCAGATCTCTGGGGGAGCAGACAGTGCCTCCATCCATTGGGCTATGGAATCATTATTCTGAACAGATAACACAAACCTTCGACACATTTATTGAATGAAAACTTGACTGAAAACTGAATGAAACTTGACTGAAACTCGACTGAAACTTGACTCAAAACCGACTCGATGGCAAACTGAAATAACTTGAAAAACTGACTCAACAGACCAAACACAAATGACTCATGACTGACTTAAAACAAAACTTTACCAAGCTTTTGAAAAAAGGCAGTAGTCCATCAAGATTTGGAATCATGATGACAACCACCTGCATACCAATGAAATATGTACAATCATGTATAATTGGCTTTCCAATGTAACCAGTCAAGCAGATGCCTTGCTAACTGGTTCTCCCGATCAAAACTCCTGGTCAACAATACAAACTGATAACTGGGCATCCAAAAACATAGCTGACCATGATCTTCTTCATCACTGAACACTGCAATAATCACTTTCACAGCTGACTGTAACAAATCTACCATTGGATCCTGAAAAACATGAAGATTTACCTCCTGCTGAAAGAACATGGTGTCCTTCTCTTCTGATTCTGATCTGAAAGGGATAGAAATTGATTTCCGAGGGATAGAAATGCACAAATCTGCCATCTGAGTGTTAGCTGTAGGTTCCTTGACCATGAGAAATTCTGGCATATACTCTTCAATTTCATGATCTAGGTCATTCTTAAACAAAAAACAATCTTCAAGATTATCAAACATGACAGCCTTATCATATTTGTGAAAGAAAAAATTATCTGTTTGCTGATCTACACAACTGATTACAAAACAATCATCTTTTTCAAAAGAGGAAGAAGTTTCATCAACACTTTCCTGACTATGTGTGCACTGCAGATCTGCGTTAACTTGAGCTGGAACATGACCTTTCAATAGCTGATCTATCTCATATTCAGACAGAGGAGATAATGCCCTTTGTTTTCTTCGGCTCAAATAGTGATTGTCTTCATATGACAGGGCATTCAAACTATCATTTCTTACTGAGTTATTGAAAGGAGATTTACCACTTACTTGCACAAAGGTCTCATTTTGACTTTCATGAACTGACTGGATTGCTTCTTCATGAAGGCTGTGTTCTAATGATGGGCTGACAGTATGACTGAGAACATTTGGATCCATTACTGTGTCTTCTGCATCCCAGATGATTTCAACAGCAGAGTTCTCCTTGATTGGCTTCAACACAAGATATGCTTGGTCATCATGATCTGAATCTGAATCTGAAGTAGCTGTCTGGACATTATCACAATCTGCAATTGGAACTGGACTTACTTGCATGCTGATGTCTTCCGTGGGCAGATCTGAAATGACATTCTCTCTTTCATCATTTTCAGCCATGTGGCCCTCTTCAACCTGCTGCAAAGTCTCCTGAGCATCTTGATGGGTATCCTTTAGGTTCTCTTCATGTTGCTGAAATGGATTCTCATATAGAGCCTCCATGATTTCATCATTTATGAAATTATCATCTTCATAATATCTCTCCAGGCTTTCAATAAAAGAATAAGCATGTTTGCAACAGTCATGAACTAAATTTAACGATGGATAAGATACTTGATATCTTTCAATGAACAGGGCATGAAAATCCTTTAAACAGTAAATACAAGCCAGCGGCAAATTTTCATACCAAGACTGAGCTTCACCTTCCAGAGTGGCCAGGAATATCTTCATCAAACAATCTTCAGGAAAAGCTACCTTCAACTTGCGAATATGCATGTGAAATCTAACCAAATGTAAAGCAGCATCTTTCTTACCATTATCGTTAAACGTAGGCAGATTCCTTGACCAATCTACCTTGGGCATCTTATTCGGAAAACCTGGAATGTGATCTCGGCTCATGGGAGCGTATCTTCTTGTGATTCGGTCCATCTTGAAAATCTCACAGCTACTGATCTCCCTGCAGTGAAATCACCATGAAGCATTGATTGCCTGGATCTTTCAGTGAATGAAGTCGCCAGGTGAATGATTTCAGCCTTGCGATGTCTGACCGTTGTTCACCATCAACGATCAGATCTGAACTTGATACATGTACCGGGGCAATTTACAAGTTAAATGCTACGATTACAAGTTATACCGGAGATCGACTGAAGCAGCGTTTATCTACTTCGCTGATGCATAGCAACAGCGTTTCGAAGGCTACCTGGCGTGACTTCAGACTCCGTCTATAACAAGCAAACCATTGAGATGTCCCCAGTATGGTCGCCACTATGTTAGCACTCAAATCTACCTCAGGCTGAAATGAAGTAAAACTCAAGGCTACATCAAACCACGCTCAGCCTCGTAGCTAGCCCTACGAGGACAGGAGAGGGCTCTCTCCGTCAATCTCGAGAAAATAAGCAATAGGATGCGAGATGACTTACAATAAGAACTGATTTTAGGCTAGTAAAGAGATAGGTATGTTTTGTTTTTGGTTTTTTGGGTTTTCACTGGAGTAATGGGAATACAAAATTTTGGGTCCGGGGATAAGGTCAGACCTTTGCAGAGATCAAGCTGGGGCGAGGTAGGTGATGATCTTGATGCTTCGAATTGGATTTTATGGATAGATTAGACTGATGAGGAGCTGAAGAGGGCAAAGAAGAACTTGGATCCTCTCCAAACAGCTGAAAACATATAGAACTAACTGAATTCAAAGGCCAAGCACTGTAAACAATGGATTCAACCTTAATCACTCATTCAATTGAGTTCAGAAGCATAATGAAAGGATGACATACATTAAACATGAAGAAACTTACAGTAAACAAAGGAGAAACATCATCAAGAACAGAACACCACAAGGATCCCAACAAGTGCCGCAAAACCCCTGATCTTTCCTTAGCCAAAATATGAAAAATATGTACAATAGTATCAAAAGTATCCCAAGAGTCCAACCTCTCCAACCCCTGAAAATGATTGAGAAATTACAATATATAGATCACTCTAACCCCTTTCCCCACCTCTAGGGGTCGAATTCCCTTTTCAGGGATCAGTTTCAACCAATTCTAATCATGGAACTACAATCTAGGCAGCTAACCACTTGCCTCTAAAAGAGTGGAAACTGATCCATTACATGATTTTTTACTCATTTGAGAGTGAATCTTCTAGAAGAGATAAAAACAAGCCAAAGTTACATATCAAAAATGAATTTACATCATAAAACCCAAAAATTCTACCCATAAGCAAAACTGGTCCATAATAGGCGAAATACTGAGCTGGCAGCTGAAAATTCAGAAAAATTTCTAGGTGGGTCGCTCCTGAACTGTGTAGGTCGCTCATGTTCCAGGCTGATTTTGAGGTATCTCCCGGCATCCCAATTGAGCTCATGATAGCTCGTTGGAAAGCCCTGGATGTCTACTTTCCAACCCAAGTGGAATTTCTGAATTTGGAGTTGATTTGACCCTCCAAAACCTCATTCTCCCAGAGGTACTTCCTGCTGGTGCAAAAGGTGGCAGCAAGGTGTTTTTTATGGTGTTTTTGAGCTGTTTGACCATCCAGATTTTGTTGAAATGCTAAGTTGACTTCAGAGGATGAATATTTGACCATTAAAAATCCAAAAATGTAAAGATCTCCTCCAGCAAGTGTCTCAAAAAAATGCGAGCGCATGAGCGCGCGACCCACCTAGCCACAAAACCTGTTTTTTAAACCAAAAATTTGGAAATGACAAAAATTTTCTCCGAATTTGCCCAAATTCGGAGCGGAGGTCCTCCATCATGTGTCTTGCCCAGTCAATGAAGCCTCGGCCAAAATCCGAAGTGGATTAGGCCTTTTCCGCCGTTGAAGTGCCTTGCGCAACCTCCTCTTCATGATCTTCATCCTCGCTTTGCAAACATGCATGCGAGCCCAGTAATGGCCTTTCATGTGGCGAAGCATGTCTTTGTCTCGGTTGGCTTTCACCAACAGCTTCTCAAGATGTATATTCACCCGCGTGAGTACAGTATCTCTGTCAGCTGGTGTCATGTCACCGGGCCTCTTTCGATTCCACTGCCTGTCCTCACGGATTTGGCGCACCTCATAAAATGTGAGCTCATCCTCGAGCTGTTTGTTGCGCTGCTCCAAATAGTTAATCACCCATTGAGCCTTCTGCAATTGGTCTTTCAGCTGGTCATTCTCGGCCTTTTGCTCCTGGATGACCTCCCTCAGCTTCGAGCTAGGAGAGCCCGTATCAACATCAATGACTGTCATATCGGTGTCCCGGCCTCCTGATGGGCCCTCATCATGCATGGGCCTCTTGCCCCTGTCTTGTACATGTACCTGCACTGGAGAAGAAAACGAGACCCTTTCCACATCACGTGGAGATAGTACTCGCCGTGTCGATGAAGTCGGCAGGACCCCTTCCACCTCACGTGGAGATAATACCCGCCGTGTCGCTGCAAATAAGGCCCTGTGGCCTCGCTGATATGTCTGAACCAAAGGGGTAATGATATGCCCAACCTCAAGCATGTCCGGCTGGTGTGAAGGCTCTCCCGCATCATAAACTGCCTCGGGAGGCTGCTGTGGCACTCTGAAAAAGTCTCTAGAAATGAAATCCTCCCAAGTGATGCCCTGCTCTGCCAACTGATGTGACACCAAGATTTTGATCAAAGCGAAATGATATATACTCCTGTACTGCTGCACTGGGCTCGTCTTCTTCTGCACAAATGTAACCATCCTCTCTATGTTGCGGTGTATGATAAGGATGTTCATCCTCACTTTTGTACTGAAAGTACATCAGCAGCAAACATGATCATGAAAAAAGTGAAACATGCACACCTTCTCAACCCCAAAATACTGAATGATGAGCCTCATGAGTGGTGCATACTCATCTCTCAAGAATCGGAATGGAAAGACTCTGCCCAAGTAAGCCACATATCCAGTTTTAATGTATGGCTCATAATGAAATTTCTCTAACTGCTTACCCTTGCTCCATTTCTCACCTATGTTCGGTATGCCATTGGCTTGAGCAATAGTCAAAGGTGATACAATGAAATCAACCCCAGCAAGGTTTACCCGATCACCCCGCAAATGAAGAAAAAACAAACGTGCCAATTCACGATGAGGTCGGGTTTGCACAACCATCTCACAAAACCTGAAACATGACAAGAACCGAAAACAATCCATAGCTAATGGACATGCAACCGGGCCAAAGGGTGACCATCTGCAGATGAGTCTGCTACCGTTTCTCTGCGGGAACCAGTGGTACATTGCAACCACAGCCACACGAGTGTGCAGTCACGGCTCATATTACGACTACGCTCTCGGCATGTCTACAGTCAAACTTTTGGACAATGTGTACACTGGAATAGAATCTGAGAAAGCAAGAATAGGACGTATGTTTAACACTCAATCGGTATCCCACATAAACACCATCAAGAGGTCGTTATGGATAAAATCTACGTTTCAAGTGGAGTGGAGAGCAAAGCGATGCAAGTTAACTTCATATGACCAGTCTTGACAAAATAGGAATAGACAACCCTTTAAAAGTTTGGACACATCTATTCAAAGGGAGGCATGGTATTCAGCGGTGATATGTTTGTCTGCGAGTTATGACCAAAAATGTTTTCAATGAGCCATTTGAAACAATGCTAACATTGGGCAAACAAAGACATGAGCAAACGCTAACCTTGGGCAAAGCGATTCATTACAAACATGAGAGATGTGACTCAAAGGTTTGATAAGGCATACAATAACAATGGTGACAGAGATATTATGGGTATCAGAGCAGATTTGATTTTCATGTTTTATGAAAGGCTGACCATATCACTGTTTCAGACATCAAACCCATTTTTACACCATTGATCTTCATTTTAACCCTGAAAACAATAATCTCTGCCAATCGGGGTTTTAAATCCTTCATTTGCATATTAGAACCATGTATGATGACACAAATACGTTTGCAAACCCCAAGTGATTGAAGAAAACCTACTTTGAAGGCAAGCTGGGTGAGCGCTCAAACACAATTCCGGAATGTTGTCTCTGCGTGGGTCGCGCGAGGCTTAGTTTGATTGTTGTGACCCAGGGTGGGTCGCGCGGTGCAATAACATTATCAAACCGTTACGATTTGAGTCTTCATGACCCGGGTGGATGTATAGGCTCAAGTTGGAGTGTATGACCCTAAACCTTATCAGCATGTACCAAAAATCCAAATCGGCCTTCAATCTTGCAAATAGGTTTTGGGAGCGATGAAATCGGTTCAAATGAACTTGTTTGGCCTTTATACTCTTCACAAATATCTTCCCAATCAGAGTTCATTTCAAATCTAACTTTAAACCCACATTACAAATGTTTTTGTAATTTTCACTTTGGCTTTTAAATACAAACTTTGCTTTGGCTTCTCTGAGGTCAATACTGATGATTTTATTGTCTTTTTGCAGGGATATGACTGTCTTAGCTAGAGGAAAGACCAGGGGTCTGCTTCTACAATGTCTTCATGGCGGAACAATTACAAATTTATTATAAAATGAAAAAGACAAATTTCTAGTTCCAAAACAGAGTTTTGGACTAGAAATCTATTTTTTTTTAAAATGCTGATGATAATAAAAAATAGAAATCCAAGTACTGGACTTTCCTCACCTTGCAGGCTTGATGACTAGTGTATAAATGACTCAGAAACCCTAGACACCAAGACCTAGGACACTTATTGACAATTTTAATGACCTCATGTATCATGATAATAACTATGAATAATTTTTTGAGAATTTTTTTTTAAAATAGCGCTGCAGGTGTAATATGAGGAAACACAAGATGACACAACCCTTCGTCAGTTCATGGCATGATCCTAGTGATATGCAAAGAAGTGAAACAAGTGAGACACCTAATAATGAAAATGCAAAAGACGAAATGATCACTGACGGAGGGCAGCAAGGGCTGACTCTAACAAAGTCTACGACTCAGCATAGCCATGGGTGGCGTCAACCAATATTCCCTCCAGAACACCAACTATTCTGTTTGGCATGTAGTATTGATCAATAACAATATCCCCCCATGGTTGTCCATGAAGAATGAACATCTTATGTTGGCTCTCATAGTCCTTGGTAGAAGACAAGTGAAGAATATGGATGTATACTTACAACCAATGGTAGATGAACTAAAGGAATTATGGGATGGGATAAATGTATACGATGTATCAAGACCCATCGCGGTAGAGAGGAGGTTTAAATTGTATGGCATATGTGCTTACATGACACATGATTATCTAGGATTAGGAGTTTGCTCTGGTAAATTACATGTTTAATTTATTGATTTGTTTATATATAATGAAAAAATATTCTTTCACATTTAGTTATTTAATTCATTGTAATATTATTTGTTCTGATATTCATGATATTCTTTAACGTGCCATGCATATTAATTAATGTATACAAATACAATCTTGCAGGTCTTGTAACAAAAGGGTATTTTGGATGTAAATGTTGTGAACTTCTCTGGAAGCTAGATGGTCCAAGCACCTATGAAAGCTAGTGTATGATTGCTCCAGGATATTCCTACCAGAACAACACCCTTATAGAAGAGCAGCATCTGCTTTCAATGGTAAAAAAGAAAGAACCGAAAGGCCTCCAATAATGACACCAGCTAAATGGCTTAGAGCATATGAGAGAGAGAAGGAGAAGGAGTTCACAGAAATGTTCAATTCAAATGGGGAGCCTAAGTTCGATGATCCAGATTTCTTAAACACCTATGTTGAGAAATTTTCCATTGGGATGAAAAGGAAATCTGTCTTTTATGACCTCCCATATTGGGGGCATCTTAATATTTCCCACTTATTAAATCCCATGCATATATTTAAAAGTGTTTCATCTTCTTTATGGAGGCACATATCATCGAAACAAAGTGACACATTAGCAGTTAGGAAATATCTTATTACTTCAAAAACTAAAAATAAATATTGGCCAAGACGATTAGAAAGTACAGGATCAGAGGCAGGTGTTGGTCCCTCTAATTCATGTTTTTTCAAAGAAGGTGATGTCCCATGGATTTTAAAAAAAGATGATATATCTTTGGAAAAGGAAGTTATAATGGATGTGAGGGTGCCAACTTCATATGGGTCTTCACTACGGCGCTGCTTCACCATGGATGACCATTTCTCAGGGTTGAAATCACATGACCATTTGAATCTTCTAAGAGTACGTATAACATCAAAAGCATGATTTTATTATTTTTTATATTAGTAAATTTTATCCCATGCAGTGATCATAAAACATAACTAATTTTGTATATTATTGCACTTTTTTATAACTTTGCAGTGTCATTATCCTTTGTTTGTGCATGGGTGTGTGAAACATGAATTCCCTCAAGACCTAGGACATGCCATATATAAATTATCTGCATTTGTATGTTGGATCACGTCAAAGGAGATTCGTGTGGCTAGCATTCCACGGTGGTGTCAAGAGATAGTTGATATTGTTTGTATGTTTGAGAAGGAACTGGTGACGAGTTTCATGGACTTACAGGTTCATCTTCTAATCCACTTGGTAGATGAGGTTGAATTAGTTGGGGTTGTTTCTTGTTGTTGGATGTTCTTCTTAGAGAGGTACAAGAAGAAATTGAAAGGTTTTCTTCGACAAAGGGAAAAACCCGAGGGGTCTATGGCAGAGGGGTACATATCGTATGAGTCTTTCTACTATGCTAGTGAGTACATCAAGCAGATCGAAAATAGACTAGGTGTGGTGATTTGGGGCGATGAATTGGATGAAGACAAAGAGAAGGAGAGTTTCTCCAAACAAGTGGAAAAAAGCACTTGATAAAGAGTAAGTGAATTGTAATTTTTCAAATTTACAAAAAGTAATTAATATTCATGTTGAACTTCAATATAATGTATATTTGGATCTCTAAGTACTATATAATTTTTCTTTGATTTCATCAGAGAATGCATAAATTGAAGCAATAGATGAATTCATTCCTTACAATTATGAAGCGATACAACCGTGGGTCACATTGTACGAACAAAAAGAATGAAATGGGATAGTGACAGGAAATAATTCAGAATGGTAGAAGTGTGCCTTATCCCAATCATTTAAAAGAAAATATGCCAAAAATATGCCCCAACAGTTGGGTTGCTGACCAAGTCAGAGAGAAATACGGTGCTACCAGTCGTTACCCGCATGCTGAAGAGGATGCGCTAAATGTAGCGATTGGGTGCAGCGACTCGGTAATAATTTATATGTAAATTTAAAACTTATATTAAGACATCTACATTTCGTATTTTAACTATTGGATTATTATTTCTAAGACACATGAGACTTATATGATTTTTTTAACTTTTTTATAATAGGTGCATTTGTTCCCATCTATGTGGGCATATGGACACCATTTTCGCACAGAAAATGTTGATGCTAGAAACATCACACAAGACTGTGGAGTGGAAGTCGATTATGATCAATCTAGATTCTAGTCGATCTAGCCACTGTGATCAACAACTAGTAAGAGGGAAATTAGGTTACGTGGGAAAGATACAAGAGATCATTGAAGTGGATTTTTCTTCTTTCCGGTGTGTTATTTTTGGGTGCAAGTGGTGGGACACCTTTGATCAGAATAATGTAAAGGAATATCACGATAGTGGGCTAATATGTATCAACTCTAGAAAGATGTGGGATGAAGCTAAGGAGCCCTATGTTTTCCCTAAACACTGCAACCAGGTGTTTTTCTACCCAGATGTGTTGGATAGGGATTCGTGGTTCGTATTGACACATGATCCTAGATCAAAACATATTTTTGAGAACAATAGTGTTATCATGCCATGTGAGCTAGAAGATAATGAGGGTGATCATGAGAACCGAGAGTGATATGGTAAAATATGTGTTATTTCATCAATATTTATACTTTTTAAGATGACTTTTTCAAAATATTAATGTAATATGTATTTTTAATTAATTGGTAATTTGCATTGTGTTAATGTTAAAATCAATAATTCACTTGATAATTTGTTATTATGTCCTTGATCTCAAAAACAATGGCATACTGTATAAATTAATTCCTTTTTTGTATCTAAGATCATAATAGAATAATGATAACTCTAATTAAGTACAAGAATTTATTTGCATTATTTTCTAAATTTCCTTATGTTACAATAAATCATATTGTTCTATATTTATTATTTTACAATTATTTAAAATTTACAAATTTAAAAATTTTAATAAATTCATTTCACATTAATAAAATTAAAATTTTACAAATATTTTACATACAATTAGAATTAGAATTAGAATTATTATAATTACAATTACAATTTTACAATTTTACGTACAATAACAATTTTACAAATAAAAAAATTACAATTACAATTACAATTTTAGAAATTTACATATATATCATTACAATAAAAATTTTAGAATTTTAAATACAATTAGAAATACAAATATTACAAATTTACAATATCATGATCATTTGGTATTTATAAATTAATTAATAAACATCATGTTCATGATAAGCATCATACAAACATCATATTTGACTAAAAAACACATTCAAAATCGCTAACTGCATCATTATGATCATGATCATCTAACAAAACATAATTAACATTATATATTAACATCATCAATACAACACAAACATCAAATATAAATCTCATGATATCACATACACATCTATATGCAAGCTACACATTAAATGAACATATCTAACATGACCTAACAACATACACATAATGATGATCACCAACATGTAAATTAAGTACAACTGCAAAATGAACATAAAATACATGGACCATATAATATATATATATATATATATATATATATATATATATAACTGAATAATGTTAAAAATATACAACTGTAATATAAATGTCATGGATCAGCCGATCATCGAGCCTCATCACCATGATGACTGCTGGTAGATGCTACTAGAGGCTCATGCAAATCTGGCGCAGCACGAGGCCATGAATGATCATGAGATGTCAATGGTACGCTGCGCCTCGCAGACTGTCCATCATTTGATGTGGCTCGCTTGTAACGTGTGACATTCCTCATCAGTCGTGTAAAAGCTGTCGTAACTCCTATGACATGCCACATCACGTTGTACATGTCACGCGACATGCCTCTCCACATCTATAAGAGCCTATCATCGGCCTTTATATCTCTGAAATCAGTCGGGCGGATGCCCGCCTCAACAAACATTGTAATGAGTTGGTCGTCAAACTCCATCCTGTATGTAGCATCACTTAGACATCGATGGTGGGCCGACGCACCAACAGGAGCAAGTCTATAATCTGCACTGGCCTCCTAATGATCCTCGGAAATATCTAGCATCATGCCCTCTGAATCCTCATTAATATGCACAATTGGATTATGTGGTGGTGGCGGCATCTCCTCGCCATCATAAGAGCCAATGTCTGCAAAATATATACAAGTACACAACAATAATTAGACAATTTGATTACACAATTTAATAAAAACAACTTAAAGAAAATGTTAGAATAAATTTAAATAATATAGTAATATTACCTCTATCATTTCGCAGATCATCATCTGTGAAGAAGATGTTGGCACACCCTCACCAATCCAACCCTGTATAAGGACAGGGGACCATAGTGAAGAGATGCTCATCAACACTGTCTAGCAACCCCAGTGCGTCATCTGATATCTGTTGAAAATGCAACAAGATGATGGAGCTTAGTGAAATGAAGTCGCCTTCACTAAGTGGGCCCGCAGGCTATTTTTGGCGCAAAGTCTATTTTTAGAATATGTATTTTTTTATACATATGGATCATGGTCTATGAGTTGTAGGATGCTATTTATGGATGATTGGTCGAGTTGGTAAAAATAGATGGACCTCTATTTTTAGACATTGGGCGGTTTCTATTTTTAGACTGCCGGGCTAAAAATAGAACAGTCAAATATTATTAACCCTTAATAATTTTTAGACTATAAACATTATCTTATCCTCTTGGAGCACTTCAGTTTGATGCTTGGATGTGGCACATGCAGCTGACAGAAGGAAATACGCTTTTCCTAAGGGTTAGTTGAGCTATTGCATGGTTGACTTCAGTTAGAACTCATGTGGCAGAGTTTGGTGGAGTTGATGAGACACTTGGTGGAGTTGTGTTCGGTTTAACTTAGTTGAACTAGTTGTATTTAGTCTAACTGAAAAATACACTAGTGATGAGTGGTGTGAATTAATTATTAATTAATTCACTAATTATTAACTCATAAATAAACTAAAGAACACATCAGTTAACTGCAATGCATGGACAGTTCAGTGGAGACCAGTGTTAGAGGTGGGTGAAAGGGTGAGTCTACTATCATTTGTGACTATTGGCTGTGCATGAGATTTGCACACACATTGATGGAGATTGCCAATGAGGATTGCGCAGTTGGAGCTAGTGGGATTCGAACTTGGATCTCATCATTAATCAACTTGGATTGCGCAGTAGAGGCAGGCAGACTTGTGGAGGAGATTTGAACCCGAGACTTGTTCATCTTCCGAACTAGTTTTGTGTGTAGCATGTGAGATAGTGCTGAGAGCTGTGAGAGCTTTGTGCTATGTATTGTTACATGTTCTCTATCATTATAATATACAGATAGTTGGGGGTTTTCAGCTATTGCTTTCCCCATTACATCATGTGTTGATATGTGTGCTTGATTATGTTTTAATGAGCGCATGTGACTGCTTTCTATTTCCGCATATTGATGATCAATTGTAGAAGAGGTTATGTATTATGCATGAAGCTTAAATAGTGTGTAATCAGGATAATCTCGGTGAATAATTCAGCTATTATTCAAATTTTTACATGGTATCGGAGCGAAATTGATCATCGGATCTATTACAGTGATTACAATTTATTTCGGTAGACAGAGTCTGTAAGCGGGCCAGGTAGCCTCTGGATCCATCCTTTCTTTGAAAGGTGATATATCCAGTAAATGCCCCTACAGTCGATCTCTGTGCTATAAATACTTTGTTCTCACAGATCGGAAGCAGTTGAGTTTTGAGCTGGTGGAATTCGAATTTGCAGCAGAATTTGGAATTCGAATTTGCAGCAGTTTTCTTGGTGTCGAAGTCAAAATGTCTTTCAACGGATTGCGAATGGAGTATGCCCTTGAGGGCAGCTCGAATTATGTTTCATGGAAGGATAGAATGGAGGTGGTATTAGATGATAACGGGCTGAAGGAGTTCATAGATGCTGAGGTCCCAAAGCCTACTGATGCTGCTCAAGTTGAGGCTTGGCAAAAGAAGATGGAAAAATGTCGAAGGATTCTGTTGGAGGGCGTGAAGGATCACATTGTATCCAGCATGCATGGAAAAGCTTCTCCATACTTGATGTGGAAAGCGTTGATAGATTTATTCCAAAGCAAGAGTGACCAGAGGAAGTTGGCGCTCAAGGATAAACTCAGACACATAAAGATGGAGAAAGGCGATAATATGCCGAAGTACCTCACGAAGTTCATCCAATGCAGGGATGAGCTGGGAAGTGTGGGGGTGACTGTAGATGATGAGGAATTGGTGAGCTTGTCTCTCCTTAGTCTTCCGAAGAGCTGGAATGCCTATCAGAATTCTGTCAATGGTCGGGAGAAATTGCCAGGATGGGAGCGACTTTGGTCAGATCTTGTGCAAGAGGAGATAAGGCGGAATACCAAGGACGGATCTTCATCAAAGGCATCTGATGAAGAAAATTGCGCTTTGGCTACCAAAGCAAAGAAGGGGAAGAGCAAGAAAGCTTATCATTCCGGTGCGAAAGGCAAGAAGCAAGACATGTCCAAGGTGAAGTGCTTTCACTGTCACCAACACGGACATTATGCCATAAATTGTCCGCAGAAGAAGAAAAATAAGCAGGCTGCTAGATCTGCAGTGGGAGAGGCCTTAGCCTCGTAGTTTGAGTTGGATTTTTCACTGATCGCATGCTTGGTCTCAAGTGTGATGGGATCAGTATGGTTCTTGGACAGTGGTGCGTCTTTTCACATGACTGGAGATCGAGATCTGTTTTCAGATCTGGATGAGAAAGATCTTGGAGTGCACATCGAGATGGGCGATGATGGTAGATACAATGCGACCGGTATCGGTACCATTTCCTTTGAGAGGGAGTTTGGTAAACCCTTCGTATTGAAGGAAGTGATGCATGTTCCAGGATTGAAGAAGAATCTGATCTCTGTGGCGATGTTAGAAGACAAGGGGTATGATGTTGTCTTCAGCGAAGGAAAGGCTTTCCTGCGCAGTAAGACAACTGGAGAAACCCGAAAGATAGGGGTTCGAGTCAAGAACCTTTATCAATTGCATGTAGATGGCGGTGCAGCAATGGCATGCAAGGCTGAAGGAGTGGTGAGCCGGGATGATGGCGAGTTGTGGCACCAGAGATTGGGCCACCTTCACCATGGAGCTTTGAAGATACTGCAGCAGATTTCTACTGGGCTTCCTAAGGGCACTCTTGCGCAGTCAGATCAGTGCAAGGGGTGTACCTTAGGAAAATTTGTGAAAGCCACCTTTCACGAGAAGGATAGTCGCGCCACGACGATCCTTGAGAGAGTTCACACAGACGTGTGTGGTCCTTTCTCAGTAGCTTCGACAGCAAAGCACAGGTATTATGTGATCTTTGTTGATGATTTCTCTTGAAAGTGATGGATCTTCTTCATGCAGAAGAAGAGCGATACATTCGCGAAGTTCTGTGAGTTTAAAGCACTGGTCGAGAAGGAGTCGGGGAAGAAGGTGATTGCTCTAAGGAGTGATAACGATGGTGAATTCATCTCGGCTGAATTCAAGGAGTTCTGCAGCGCAGAAGGGATTCGGAGAGAGCTCATCGCACCCCATAACCCATAGCAGAACGGGGTGGCTGAGCGGAAGAACAGAACGGTCGTGGGTGCTGCACGGGCGGTGTTGCATGATCATGGCCTACCCCTTCACTTGTGGGCTGAGGCATGCAATACAGCAGTGTATGTGCAGAACCGTTGTCCTCACAAGGTTCTTGGCATGAGTACACCAAAGGAGGCTTATTCTGGCAAGAGGCCTGATATTTCCCATTTGCGGATTTTTGGTTCT
The DNA here is from genome assembly GCA_034641835.2 of Pinus albicaulis. Classification (NCBI taxonomy): domain Eukaryota; kingdom Viridiplantae; phylum Streptophyta; class Pinopsida; order Pinales; family Pinaceae; genus Pinus; species Pinus albicaulis. Next base: position 359,862,601 of record CM076572.1, on the reverse strand, counting down.
CCTGTCTACATGCATGTGACGAAGGATGCGAGAAGGAAGCTGGATCCGACCGTAGAGGTTGGAATATTTGTGGGGTACACTGATACACCTCACAACTATCGGGTGTATGTGTCAGACAGTCGCAAGACTGTTGTGCGACGGGATATAAAATTTCAGGAGGAGAAAGCCATGCAGTGTTCGCTTGAGAGGGAGCTACACTTGCATGCAGATGAGGAGTTATTAGTTCCTAAGGAGGAGCTTCCGGATGTGGATCAGCCACAAGAGGAAGTTCAGGAGGTGGAAGAAACCACCCATGCAGCGCCAACCATCAGAGGGCGCAAGCGCACTATAGAAGCTGAGCGACTGGCTCGAGATGCAGAGAAGGTTGTAGGACCACCTACAGCACAGCGCAGACAGAGGCAGTCACCGGACCGGTACACTGGATACATGGCTCTTATGAGCAAATGTGTCGTGACAGAACCATCCTCTTTCGAGGAAACTGTGGAGGAACCCGCATGGGTAGATGCCATGGTGGAAGAGTATGATTCTATTGTCAGAAACAATGCATGGGAGATTGTCCCGCGACCGGAGGGGAAATCAGTGGTGGGTTCGCGATGGATCTACAAAGTGAAGCAGGCGGCTGACGGGAGTGTGGAGAAGTACAAGGCAATATTTGTTGCCCGTGGCTTCTCACAGATCGAGGGGATCGATTATGAAGAGACCTTTGCACCTATCGCAAGGTACTCTTCCATACGGACGATCCTAGCTCTCTCAGCGCAGATGGGGTGGCACATCCATCAGATGGATGTGAAGACTGCGTTCCTCAACGGAGTCATTGAGGAGGAGGTGTACATAGAGCAGCCTGAAGGTTTCGAGATCTTTAGCAGTGAGTCGCATGTGTGCCGACTCAAGAGAGCACTGTACGGGCTGAAGCAAGCACCTCGTGCTTGGTACACTCGCATAGACAGCTACTTCACCGGGCTTGTATTCTCCAAGAGTGAGGTGGATCCTAACCTGTACCAGATTGTGGTGGAGGGGAAGCTGTTGATCATCGTACTGTATGTAGATGATCTGATTTTGACGGGAGATGAGCCGTTGATACTTTCATGCAAGGAGGATCTTGCACGAGAGTTTGAGATGAAGGACTTGGGCCTCCTTCATTATTTCCTGGGATTGGAGATTTGGCAGCGCAGTGGAGGACTGTTTGTTTCTCAGGGCAAGTATGCCCGGGAGATTCTGGAAAGGTTCAACATGCATGGCTGCAAGCCTGTTGACACTCCTCTTCCTGGTGGTTGGAGGAAGGAGGATGCTACTTCAGCGGAGGTAGTGGATGCCACTGTCTATCGACAGTTGGTGGGGTCGCTTATGTATCTGGTCAATACACGACCCGATATATGCTATGCCGTTAACCAGCTTTCACAAGCTATGGTTAAGCCTACCAAGCTCTTCTGGAAGGCAGGCAAGCATGTATTGCGTTATCTTAGAGGCACATCGGGATATGGCTTGTGGTACAGACATGAGGATGAGGTGAAGCTATGTGGCTTCACAGATGCAGATTGGGCAGGGAGCCCAACGGACAGAAAGAGCACATCTGGAGGGATCTTCAGTATCGAGTCGACAACAGTTTCTTGGTACAGCAGGAAGCAGAGATCCGTGGCACTCAGTTCAGCAGAGGCTGAGTATATGGCAGCAAGCTTGGCTGCATGCGAGGCCATATGGATGAGGAAGATTCTGGTCGGGTTGTTCGGGTCACACTTGGAGCCTACTGTGATTTATTGTGATAACTAGAGTTGCATTAAACTCTCGGCTAATCCAGTATTTCATGATAGATCCAAACACATCGACATCAGGTACCATCATATCAGAGATTGTGTGCAGCGGAGAATCATGTTACTTTCATATATTCCCACGAAGGATCAGGATGCCGACATCTTGATGAAGGCGCTCACCAGGAGCAAATTCGAATTCCACAGAGGCAGGATAGGGGTTGCAGATAATCCATATCTTGTTGAGAGGGAGTGTTGAAAATGCAACAAGATGATGGAGCTTAGTGAAATGAAGTCGCCTTCACTAAGTGGGCCCGCAGGCTATTTTTGGCGCAAAAGTCTATTTTTAGACTATGTCTATTTTTAGACATATGGATCATGGTCTATGAGTTGCAGGATGCTATTTATGGATGATTGGTCGAGTTGGTAAAAATAGATGGACCTCTATTTTTATACATTGGGTGGTTTCTATTTTTAGACTGCCGGGCTAAAAATAGAACAGTCAAATATTATTAACCCTTAATAATATTTAGACTATAAACATTATCTTATCCTCTTGGAGCACTTCAGTTTGATGCTTGGATGTGGCACATGCAGCTGACAGAAGGAAACACACTTTTCCTAAGGGTTAGTTGAGCTATTGCATGGTTGACTTCAGTTAGAACTCAAGTGGCAGAGTTTGGTGGAGTTGATGAGACAGTTGGTGGAGTTGTGTTCGGTTTAACTTAGTTGAACTAGTTGTATTTAGTCTAACTGATAAATAAACTAGTGATGAGTGGTGTGAATTAATTATTAATTAATTCACTAATTATTAACTCATAATTCAACTAAATAACACATCAGTTAACTGCAATCCATGGACAGTTCAGTGGAGATCAATGTTAGAGGTGGGTGAAAGGGTGAGTCTACTATCAGTTGTGACTATTGGTTGTGCATGAGATTTGCACACACATTGATGGAGATTTCCAATGAGGATTGCGCAGTTGGAGCTAGTGGGATTCGAACTTGGATCTCATCATTAATCAACTTGGATTGCGCAGTAGAGGCAGGCAGACTTGTGGAGGAGATTTGAACCCAGGACTTGTTCAAATCTCAAATAGTTTGTGTGTAACTTTTGGAGATAGTACTGAGTACTTGTGAGGAGTATTGTGCTATGTATTGTTACATGTTATCTATCATTATAATATACAGATAGTTGGGGGTTTTCAGCTATTTCTTTCCCCATTACATCCTGTGTTGATATGTGTGGTTGATTATGTTTTAATGAGCGCATGCAACTGCTTTCTATTTCCGCATATTGATGATCAATTATAGAAGAGGTTATGTATTATGCATGAAGCTTAAATAATGTGTAATCAGGATAATCTCGGCGAATAATTCAGCAAATTATTCAAATTTCTACAATATCCTCACTGGAAATAGAGTCTCCTCCCACATATGCATACATGCCTCAATAATCGGCCTACAAGGCTACCGAAGAAAAGAAGGCCTCGTCTCTAGAAACCTCTCAAAAAATAAACAAAAAAGCTCTGAAGAAAAATTGAATTTTACCCTCTCTTATGCATGAGCATGACATCTATCTAATGCTGTATAGAACTGCCGTAAAAAAATGGCATACCACCTCACAAGTCATGGTTGTTGTATTAAAGAATCAACATAATATAAAAGCTGGAAACTAATGTGTTTCTCGTCACTGGTGTTGTGCGAAATGGTCAAAATGATAAGTGAGAGACACTCGACCTCATCATGACCAAACACACCAATACGTAACAGTCCTCCAGAGACCTGAAAATCTGAAGGACATAATATATCTTCCCTAATGTATCTCTGGGAGTAAACTAACTGACTCCCTGTCACACAACCAGCTGGAACCTTGGGTAATGAGGGAAAATCCACCCCTCTCGTCGAAAGCCCTGTAACAAAATATACATCCTACTCAGTGGGCGTGTACCACTAGTCGATACCAACTCGAAAAGCCTGTTGTTGGGCATTTAAGATGTCTCAAAATACCACTATGGGAATTTAAGGAAGTAGGCTCCTCATAGAACTTGAGGAGGCCTACCTACCTGAGGAGCCCCTACGTTGCTGCTGTAATAGGGCGAGGGTATGCATCTCTATCCCTCTCTCTTGCCTCCCACAAGAAAACCATGTTATATTGTTCCGCCTGTTGTTTTTGTTGTTGCTCCTCTTCTCTCCTTTCACATCTCTAAATGATTGACATATTAAACACAATTTTTCTAATTAAATGACACATGTATTTACAAATATACATATATAAATATTTTTTGAAAAATAAATAAAACAAGATTCGATGTGCCAAAAACATAGTCACGCACCGGTAACGGTGCATCCCTCCACAGAGACGCACTGACGACGGTGCACATAATGATATAAAAAGCACCGGGAGTGGTGCTACAAAAAATATTTTTAGTGCACCATTCATTAAGTGCGGTGTCAGGAGGCTGATGCGCTGACTTCATTATATGCCCCAGGGCTTATAGCTAAGTCATCACACCACCCTTCTACCACCATACATAGTCGTACGGTGTGGCCAGGTATTCGAGCGCACCGCTCTTTATCGTAAAATTTACAATTCTACGGTGCGCCTTTGTGGCCAGGTATTCGAGCGCACCGCTCTTGGTCGTAAAATTTACAATTCTACGGTGCGCCTTTGGAATCCGCCCCGGAACCGGTGTCGATACACTTAGCATTGGTTTACCAACCCGAACCATTGACAATGTTGATTTGCGATTCCAGTGTGCCAAAAAACTTACGTGCCCAGGGGTGGATAATTTGGTCAACATACTGGGTGGCCGTGATTCAACATTGTCAATGGTGCGGCTTGGTAAATGACCGCAGCAAACTTTTAAAAATTTTTAAAATAAAATCGTGCGCCTCGTAGTACCGTCCCAAAACCAGTGCGTACTCCTTCAGCACTGGGTGTGGTGCGGCCTATAAATTTACAAGCAACACCACAAACCGGTGCGAGCCGAACAGCTCGAGCGCACTGCGTGACAAATTTTTTTTTTTTTTTAATGGTTAATTTTAAGGTTTTTTCAAATTCTAATCCGCTAAAAGGTTTAATTATGGAAAAACAAGAAAAAATCATGTACATTTACCCATCAGGGAGGCATATTGGCTGTACAATTTAAAAAAGAAAATTTGTCTACTGTTTTATAAATTACAAGCTGGAGATTGGTGGCAATGTACAGCAGCAGTGCATGCAATAAGTGCAATGGGAGCATGGATGTCAGTGTGGCTCAAGCAAGGATAACTTGCACTAGTTCTTGAGAGCTTTGTAGCATTGAAAAAAGTGAAAAATGCATTTTTTTCGCCCTAATTTTTTTTTTATTTAACCCTGTTCCAGTGCGTGGGGTTTTTACTGGAGTACCGGTGCGTTTTCTTAATGCCGCACTGAGCTCTTTCAGCTTTCGCGCCCTTTTAGGAGGCACCATGGCGGCGTAACTATAATGCACGAGTGCGCTATAGTAACTCACCGCATCGGTAACAGTGTCCCGTGAACCAATGATTTCTGTGGTTTTTTTGCCGTAATTTTTTTATTTAACCCTATTCTGATGCGCGGGGTTTTTGTTGGAGTACCGGTGCGTTTCCTATATGCCGCGCCGGGCTCTTTCTATTTTCATGCACTTTTAGGAGGCATCGGGGCAGCGTATTTTTAAAGCAACGTTTCTCTACAGTAATATGATGCACCGGTAACAGTGTCCGGTGAACCAATGATTTCTATAGTTTTTTGGCTGTAATGTTTTTTTATTTAACCCTATTCCGGTGTGCAGGATTTTTGCTGGAGTACCTGTGCATTGTCTATATGCCGCACCAGGCTCTTTATGTTTTCATGTGCTTTAAGGATGCACCGGGGTGGTGTAGTTTTAAAGCACCGGTGCTCTACAGTATCATGATGCACCGGTAACAGTGTCTAGTGAACCAATGATTTCTGTGGTTTTTTGGCTATAATTCTATTGTTTTAAACCCTTTTCCGGTGCTCAAAATTTACGGGGATCCCGGTGCGTTTCAGTCATTCAGCACCGAGGTTTTTATGTTCTGTGCACTTTTTATGAGAATACTATGCTGACAATATGACACGCACCAATGCGGTTGTTGAATTAAAAGCACCAGGACGGTGTGTACGGAGCGCACTATTTCTAGTGTGCTAATGTTTTATGTGGTTTTTTTGCTGTAATTTTTTTATTTAACCATCCACTGCTGCATGCGTTTTGTGGGCGCCCCGGTGCGTTTCATTTATTCCACATTGGGTAGTATCTGTGTGGTCGACATGTAAAGCACCGATGCTCTACAGAAATAAAATGCACCGGGCATGTGTGTACGGAGTGCACGGTGTCCAGTGTGCCAATTTTTGTAATGCACCGGTGCTTTTTCATATTGAATGCACCAGTGCATTTTAGGTTGATAAGAGCACCAGAAGAAATACATCTGCAAAAACCTCTGCCTACCAACCTCCTCTAGGATCCTCTACTAGAAACAGACATCTGGGGTATTTTTCTGTGGGGTTCCTCAAAAACATCCGCTAGAGGGTCTTTTCCTTGTAGTGTTATGGGTATTAAATTATCCAAGGACATGTGGGACAAGCTCATCCATATTTATGAAGGAGATGAGAAGGGAAAAAGGGGAAATCTTGAACCTATAGAAGTAATTTTTAAAGTCTCGAGATGAATGATGAAGAAGTTATTTTTTTTTGTTTTCTCTGAGTAGATGAGGTAGTCAACTATCTCAAAGCCCTAAGCGAAGATATCAAAGGAAAGATGATTTTCCAAAATTTCTTGAGATATCTTCCATATCATTTTGATGCCAAAGTTTCTGCCATATAAGAACTAAAATATTTGGACTCGCTATCAATGGATGAACTTCATGGAATTCTCACAATATATGAGATGAGGTCAAGAAATTCAACTCATAAATAATTTGCATTCAATGAATCCAAGAAATCGAGAAAGGGAAAGAATTATGATAACAACAACAATGATTATGATACTGAAATGGCACAATTTGTAAAGAAGTTGAAGAAAGGATCCAAAAACAAAGGTAAGTTACCTCTCATTTTCATTAAATGTGGTAAAATAATACATTATGCAGCAAAGCTCCCTTTTAAAGATGACAATGATGAAGAAGATAAACCTAAGAGAAGAACCTTCAAGAAGAAAGGATAAAAAAAAGGAATTTATTCTCCAAAGAAGACAATGATGACTCTTATGAGGAAGATGAATATGGTAGAAGAAATGAAGTATTATTCATGGCATTCACGAATAAAATAAATAGCCATAAAGAAGAGAAAAGTCTAGAAGAAGTGTAAGGAAATACGAAGAAACTATTGATTAGTGCCTTAGAATAAAATGAGGGACTTAGAAAGAAGAATGAAAAGTTGTCTCAAGAAATAAAATGTCTTAAAACAAAGGAGGCAGAAGCTAAAAGAATAGAAGGAGCATTAAGAAACAAGTTGAAGGAAAAGGAATAAATCTACAAAATTTTTGAAACTAAAGTTGTATCTCTAAAAAGAGAGTTGGAAAAATACAAGAAGAATTTGAAGAGTTCCCAAACATTGGATGTCATTATTAGCTCTCAAAGGCCACCAAATGAGAAATTTGGAGTTGGATATACAGACAAATCTTCCAATTCAAAGGAAGAAACCAATGTTCATAATGAAGAAAAGCCTAGAATTTTTGTCGATGTCCTTAAAGTATATTATCATTATAATATTGCAAGAAACAAGGTTCATCCAAGGAATGAAAAGAAACCTCTTCCTTAAAGGAATATCTCATCAAGGAAAGCTTATATTAACAGGTATCAAACTATTTTCATTGGTCACTATTTCTTTTGTAAAAAATCTTGTCATTCAGAAAAACATTGCAAGGCTCATGGGGCTAATCATAAAAATAAGGCTATTGAGCCAAAGAGGCAAAGCTAAGGAAATAATTATAATCATTTTGGTCTTATTTAAATATTCATTCTACAATGTTATAAATGCAATAATCCGAACCATATAGCACACAATTGTTCTCTAGAGCAAATAGAGAAAATTTGGAGAAAGAAAGTTAGATAATCTACCTTTGGTAATAGAATTATAGATTTATGTTCCCACAAAAAAAAAAATGGTTTTTGGATAGTGGATTTTGTAGGCACATGACTATTGACCAAAAATAATTCATGTCAATAAGAAAAGAAAAGGATGGAAATGTGTCCTTTGGTAACAATGGATCTACGAAAATTGTTGGTAAAGGCACAATGAGTCTCCTTAGTGGCAAGGGAAAAGCACAAAATGAACTATATGTCGAAGGACTTGAGAAAAATCTTTTAAGTTTTAGTCAAATATGCAATCAAGGACATGATATCATATTTTTTTCCAAATACTATCAAGTAAGGATATCATATTCTGGAAAACTACTAGGAAGAGGAGTAAGAACAACATATAATGCACACATTCTTAGTCAAAAATTAAAGAAACGATATGCTACATAATTCAAACTGATGAAACTTGGCTATTTGTGCACCATGTCAACATGGAAATAAAACTAGTACCAACTTCAAATCAAAGGAATTATTGACATCAAAGCCTATAGAAATCATTGATGCAAATCTATGTGATCGAACCAAAACTCTATCTCTACAAGGAGAAAGGTACTTTATTTTATTTGTATATGATTATACTAGAGTGATCTGGATATTTTTAATAAGATATAATTCAAAATCATAGGATTGTAAAACTTTCAAAGAAAAAGTTGAAAATGAAATCAAGTTGCAAATCAAATGCTTAAGAGTAGATAAAGGTGCAAAATTTACCTTTAGAGAATTCAATGATTCTGTGAAAAATATGGAATCAAAAGGTAACTCTCTGCTTCCTTGAATCCACAAAAAAATGGAGTACTGGAAAGGAACAAAATATCCTTACGAGATATTGTTAGAACAATGTTGTTGGAAGTTTATTTACACGAAAATTTTCAGAGGGAGGCAGTTAGGGTAGCATTCTACAACAAAGCACAACTCTAAGTAAACAATGATAAAAATCTATATGAACTATGGAAAAGAAGGTCTTCCTTTGTGAAACACTTCATAATATTTGGAATAAATTTATTTATGACTATTAATGATGATTCATGTGTTGAAGAAAGAATTTTACTTGGATACTCATTAAGAAGAAAGGCCTACAAATGTTACAAAAATTGGTTGCAGAAGATAGTCGAAAGTATAAATGTAAAGATAGATGAAGCTCTTCCTTAAAAAAATTGTTCAAACCAATGAAGAAGACCCAATATTTTCATATTTAGATGGAGGTGGTGCAAAGGAACAGAAGGATATGGAAAATAAAAAGGAGGAACCATTGCAAGCACTATCAAAGGTAAAGTTTGTAAAAAAGCATCATCTAAAATACCAAATCATTGGAGATGTGCATGGAGGAAAAAAAACTTGAAGAAATATGGAAAACACACCAAAAAGGAATGATATTTTCTTAACAAACATACTGAAAAAATAAGAACTATAAACTCAAAATGAGAACTCTAGCCCAAAAACCCCCAAAAAACATGAAAAAAAGCTCAAAAACGAAAAGTGTGTTTTCTAGAACAATGTTTTTTTCTAGGTATATTTTCAATATCTTTTAAAAATGGTAGTACAAATCAAATTTTAAAAGATGAAAAAACACTCTGAAAATGAAAAGTGTTGATGCTAGAGCAACATATTTTTTATTTTATTTTTTGGGGGGGGAGGGGTGTGGGGGTGGGGTACATTTTCAACATTTTTTAGTAATGATGTTATAGGTAAAATAACACATCTTTGAAAAGACTTAAAATTTCATCACTAGGAACACTATATAATTTGTCTAAATATGATAGTTTACATTTAGAAAAATTATATGACTAAAAAAACTTTTTAAATGAACACATGAATGAAAGAGTCATTATTACCAGAGTAATTTTTATTTTAAAGGCTAAAAATATCTCTTTTCAAATCTTAGCTCAAGACAACTTATCCCATTAGAGCAAAAACATAAAATTGCAACATTTTTTTAATTATGGTATATCGAGTGATAACAATAAATAATACTATGAAAATATCACTATCTAATTTAAAAATTCAACATTTATTTCTAATATTTTTTTACTTTAAGAAAATATCAATATTGTAGATTGAATGGAAAATAAAGTAATTCTCAAATTTATTGTTGCATTGTGGATATTCTAAACAAATGAATTCTTCACAATTAAAACATATAATTGAAGAAACATAAAAATGACTCACAAATTCATGTAATATCATATGGAATTTAAAATCATTATTTCAATTCACCATGAAAACATCATTTACATAAAATGTCTTAGAATTATTCAAAATCACTCATAGGTTTTGGCACACCATCTGAATCTACAACATCTTAAGATGAATGACTGGATGTAGATAAACATGTCCCATATTCTTCTCTTTCATGCTCTCTTTCCCCATCTAAGTCAACAGGCATGACCACCATTTCAGGTTTCAAAAGTCTTCTATATCTATGACTGGGTTCAACAAACTCCCATCTTAACATTGTTTCTTCATGTAGAAGCCTCTTGAAAACCTCTATGGTCTGGAAGCAAAGAGTTCTTGTGTTTGTTAAATTGTATTCATAAACAAGTATGTCAACATCCTCCAATTTTAAGAGGTTTGTGCGGTGAAGATTTATAATAGTACCCTTTATTTTTATCTTTATTCCAATTTTCTTATCAATTACCATCTATGGCTTGTACACACCATGAAATGGGTTTGTATTTGTGGCATACCAATGTACTTAAACTTTTGTAATATCTTCATTTTCTTTAATGAGATTTATAACTTTGGAAACCCTTAATGGATATCCATGTGGATCTCAATATGCTAACACTGCAATCATGCGAACCCCCTTTACATCCTACACAAAACCCCTATAAATGTCTTCCTCTTTCCTATACCTATGAAGAAATAACAACACCTTGAGATTGTTTTTGTTTAATATTTTTTCTTTCCTCGTGTTCATTTGGCATATTTTTTGGCCAAATAAATGGATTCTTCAAAAGTATATCTTCATTTCTTGATCTTGAAATGATATCACATTGATTATTGAAAAAACACTCCCACCAAACTAGATCAATAACATAAAAGTACTCATATTTATCTCTAATATATTTTTTAATTTCTTCCAAGCATTCAAAATAGTTTATATCTTTCTTATGCCATCGTGCATTATGGATTTTAGAAACTGATTGTAATAACAATTTATTTTATGCAAATATTGGATGATCTGGAATGAACTTCAGAAATTATAAACCTGATGACAACCCCTATTCTTCATGAGTTGAATACTTCTTACCCCATATAAGTGTTTTCCCATCAATTTTTTTATATGAAATTTATGACAAAAGATAATGTCATTAAGGCCTCATTAATTCAAGACCTTCATTAATTTTTCAATGAATGGTTTTTTCTTAATCATATTCGTCATTTTGGAAAGTCTTATTGAGTTTTGGGCAGCGGTATGGAGGCTAGCCAAAAAATGTGGCTCAGAATTCGGGACCACACCCTCTAAACTAGACGTTTTGGGCTATAACTGCACCCTTATAGGATTATGCATGTAGTTGGAGGCTTGTAACCACCTGGAGGCCTTGTCATGTATGTGGTTCAGGGTCCAGATCACGAAAAAAAAAATTCAACTCAGGGTTTGGGCACTCAGAGTGGTTTTTAAGCTCATGGTTGTCCTGTTGTTCCTGAGGAAGGTCTGTAAAGTTCTAGTTTGTCAACTCCACTTAATTAAATATACTTAGGAGTTTGGGTCATGTAATAGCATCCCTAAACTCATTTTTACTGCAACAAGCTATTTAAAGTAGGAAAATATGGGGGGGGTGGTTACAGATTGGTATCATAGAATGGTTAATCAAATACTTGGAATGGATAGGCTAGATGCATGTCGTTATGCATGCATTTTCATTTTTTTGGTTACCATGCATGAGGTCATTATGTCAAGTAACAAAATATATACATAATCAATATACCTTAATGAAGTTCAGAGGAGGCTATCTCGCTTGCAAAATCAATCCATATTAGGCTATATGCATGTCATTATGCATGCATTTTCATGGTTTTGGTTACCATGCTTGAGGTCATTATATGAAGTTCGTATTATCATGCATGATGGAATTATATATATATATATATAATTCGATCATGCATGATAATACGAACTGCATATAATGACCTCATGCATGGTAACCAAAACCATGAAAATGCATGCATAACGACATGCATATAGCCTAATATGGATTGATTTTGCAAGAGAGATAGCCTCCTCTGAACTTAATTAAGGTATGTTGATTATGTCTATATTTGCTTACTTGACATGTTATGTTGGCAGGAAGAAGAGGATCAAATATGACAAGAAAAATTGTAGATTAGATTTCATGAGACTCTCCTTATATATCATATAAGTAGCATAGAGATGAGTACTCTCATGACATATTTGAAACCTTGATAAGTGTAAAGGAAAAGATCAGAAGTTGCATGGAATATAATGAATAAATCATTCATTGATAAGAAAGAATTTCCAGAGCACAAGAGAAACAATAAAAAATTAATGCAGTTTCCCTTCAAATTTTTCTAGACTTGCAGAAGTAGGGATAGCCACATATATGTTAAGGACACGAGGAAAATACTAATGGAGCATGTGGAAGCAAGTCTCATGGTGGGCACATGTCAGAAAGAGATGAGACAGTCAGAGATGGAAGTTTCTTTGATACAACTAATAGGATAGGTGGCGGATATGGGCTCCACACTAATTCTGGTTCAAACATGTATCATGGTCATCAGTGCTATCATCCTTACAGGAGGAGCGAGAGGGGATATTTTCTAGATTAGTTCAAGAAAGCCAAGCCACCAACATTTGATGGAAAGATGAAGAAATTGGAGGATGCATAGGCATGGTTTCTTGGAATGAAGAATTTCTTTAGGTTACATGATTATACAGAGAGCATGAAGGCTATGATAACTATTTTTAGCCTTAAATTGATTATAGACATCTCGTCAAAAGATGTGAAGCATGTCCGAGACAACAAGACATAGGAGTTGAGCTGGCATGAATTTAACTAATTCTTGAGGAAGATATACTTGTCAAAGAGGTACTATGATGGAAATTCTACGGAGTTCAATGAGTGAAAGATTTTTGTGAAGCCAGCTCCAAAAATAGAATAAAAGAGATATCAACGCATTAGAAATAATCCACTTCAAGGGGGAAACCTCCAATACATTACATGAATGAACAATTCTTGGATGATACAAATTAGAAAACCTCCTTTCTATATATAGGAGTCCATGGGGCCACAATGTAATCCTAGTGGGGCCACAATGTAATCCTAGCCGACCTAACAATAATAATTCAAGGGCACAATAATAACAATATGGGGGTTACAGGGGTACAATAATAACAATAAGGGGGTTACACTAACAACAATAAGGGACTATACTAGTAATATAGGGACCTAACATGCCCCTCTCCTTTAAAAAAGTGTTGTCCTCAATGCTTGAGTAGCTCTGGGTGCTTCTGTATAAAATTCTCATCCTCCCATGTAGAATCTTCAGTGGGTAAGTTCTTCCACTTGATGAGATACTCTGAAATTGATCGATTCCGTAGCTGTCGAGTTCTTGTTTCCGTGACCGCTTCAGGCTCCAATATGATTTTTCCTTCCTCATCAAGTTCTGGCAATATTGTTTGAACTGGAAGATTTTCACCTATAACCTTCTTTAAGCATGAAACATGGAAAATTGGATGCACTCGTGAAGAAGCAGAAAGCTCCAATTTGTATGCCATAGTACCAATATTTTGCAACACCTTGTAAGGACCATAGTACTTTGGCGATAATTTATTATCCTTCTTAGCTTGCTTGAGGGACATTTGTTTGTATGGTTGTAGCCGTAAAAATACCCAATCTCCTACATCAAAACTTTTCTCGCTGCGATGTTGATCTGCCTGTTGTTTCATTCGATTTTGTGCCAAATTCAGGTTATCCTTTAAGAGTTGGAGAACTTCTTGCTGATGCTAGATGTGATCTTCCACTGCTTGAACCTTCGAATTTTCTCTTAAATATGATGTGATGGATGGTGGATGATATCCATAAAGTGCCATAAATGGGGTCATTTTTGCTGCAGTATGGAAGGAAGTGTTATACCACCATTCAGCGAGAGGTAACCACTTGACCCATTGTGTTTGTTTATCAGATACAAAACAACGAAGATATCCTTCAAAAAATTTATTTACTATCTCAGTTTGACCATCAGATTGAGGATGATAAGATGAGCTATGAGCTAATTGAGTACCCAAACAAGAAAATAACTTCGTCCAAAATTTCCAGTAAAAATGGGATCTCTGTCGCTCACAATAACCCTTGGGCTTCCATGTAGCTTTTGAATTCTATCCATAAATGTAGTAGCAACTGTACTTGCTTTAAATGGATGAGGTAATGCACAAAAGTGTGCATACTTGGTAAGTCTATCAACTACCACCATGATGACACTCTTTCCTTCGGACTTAGGTAAACCTGTGATAAAATCCATTGAAATCTCCTCCCAACGTTGACTTGGAATGGATAAAGGTTGTAGAAGTCCCGGGGTCTTAATTGTCTCAACTTTATTCTATTGGCAAACCAAACATTCTGCCACAAACTTTTGAATATCAGATTTAAGGCCATCCCAAAAAAATTCTTTCTTCACCCTGTGGTAAGTTTTTAAAAATCCTGAGTGTCCTCCTAAAGGAGAAGTGTGCAATTCCAGAAGAATTTTTTGTTTTAGTTGGAAATTCTTACAAAGATATAAGCGATCTTTGTACCATAAGGAATCATTTTTCCAACAAAATGTATCAGATGTATTAGGATCTTGCTGCAACTTTTGAATGAGTGTCCATACATCTTTGTCCTTCTTCCATTCATCTCTTGCTTCGGTTATCCAATCTGGTTGGATAATAGAAATGGCACAAAGCAATGCTCCCACCTCTTCATTCTTTCTTGAGAGTGCATCTGCAACAACATTAAGCTTTCCTTTTTTGTAGATTATTTCAAAGTCATAACCCAACATCTTTGTGACCCATTTTTGCTGCTCTTCTGAAGATAGTCTTTGTTCCAAAAAGTGTTTAAGACTATCATGATCAATTTTTACCTTGAAATGTCTTCCCATTAGGTAAGTTCGCCATTTCTTTAGTGCATGTAGTATTGCTAACATTTCCTTCTCATAAATAGGTTTCTGTAAATACTTTCCTTTGATTGGACGACTTTCAAAAGCAATGGGTCTCCCTTCCTGCATTAAAACTGCACCAATTCCATTTCCTGAGGCATCACATTCCACAATAAAGGTTTTTGTGAAGTCTGGCGTAGCTAAGACCGGTGCTAGGCACATTGCCTCTTTAAGATGTTCAAAGGCCTTAGTTGCTTCAGGAGTCCATGAAAATGCATCTTTCTTCAATAATGTTGTTATAGGTGCCGCTATTCTCCCATAATTCTTAACAAACTTGCGATAATACCCTGTTAACCCGAGAAATCCTCGCAACTGCTTTATGGTTGTGGGGACTTTCCATTCCTTAATGGCTTTAATTTTGTTAGGTTCTACCTTAACACCCTCGTGAGATACAATATGACCCAGATATTCCACCTCTTGTACTCCAAAGAAACATTTGGATGTTTTTGCATATAATTGTTTCTCATGCAATAGTTTGAGCACCCTGTCAACATGTTGAACATGATCCTTCCAAGACCTGCTGTAGATTAGTATATCATCAAAAAATACTAGCAAAATTTTTCTAAGGAAGGGTTTGAAAATGGAATTCATCAACCCTTGAAATGTAGAAGGTGCATTGGTAAGGCCAAAAGGCATGACCAAAAATTCATAATGACCCTCATGAGTTCGAAATGCTATTTTGGAATATCTTCAGTCTTCATTCTAATTTGATGATATCCTGAACGAAGATCCAACTTGGTAAAATAAATTGCTCCATGTAATTCATCCATTAATTCATCAATCACAGGAATGGGAAATTTATCTTTAATGGTGAGCTTATTGAGCTCCCTATAATCCGGACACATTCGCCATGATCCATCCTTCTTGTGTACCAATACTACAGGAGTAGAGAAAGAACTTTGACTACGTTGAATTATACCCGCCTCTAACATTTCTGCAATCATACATTCAATTTCGCTCTTTTGGAAGTAAGGATATCTATAAGGCCTGATGTTTGGAGGAACACTTCCTGGAATCAAATGAATAGCATGATCATGATCACGAATAGGTGGGAGTCCTTTGGGAGTTTCAACACCTTGGAATGATTGTCCAAGACTTGTTGGAGATCTGCAGAAATAGATGATTTTGATGTTGGAACTTCTAGTGAGCATAATTGTGCAATTACGCCTCGTTGTTCTTTCTTTATAAGCTTTGTCATGACATTAGAGCTTATTATCCTTCCTGGCTTCCCCACAATACCCCGTAATTCGACTTCCTTTCCTTCTGAAAAAAATTTCAAGAAAAGTTCTTGAAAATTAAAAGTTACCGTCCCCAAAGATTGTAACCATTGTACTCCTAGTACAACATCAACACCTCCCATAGGAATGGAAAGCATTGGACTAGTCAATACATATTCCCCCATGGTTAGCTTGATATTATGGCATTTTCTAGATAAATTTATAGTTCCTCCATTTGCAACCATCACTTGACATTCTGGTGCTGGGTATAGGAAACAATTTAATTCCTTGGCTACCTTACAATGAATAAAATTATGGGTGCTACCCGAATCAATCAACACTATTACCTTTTTCTTCTTGATATTTCCTTCTATCTTGAGAGTTTGAGGAGTGGTAATTCCTGCTAGTGCATTACAAGATATGGTCGGATTCATTTCTTCCTCTTCTAGAGCTGGTTCCTGGTGTATATCCTCTTCTTGTTCATTTTCTTCTTCCTCTTCACAATCTATGTAAAATAATTTCTTCTCAGCACACTTATGACCTTTAGTGTATTTTCTATCACAACCGTAGCAAAGCCCTTTTGCTCTTTTTTCTTCCAATTGTTGTGGTGTCAACCTTGTAGGTTGTGGAAATCTAGGCGTAGCAACACTTCCTTCTTTATAGAATTGAGTGGTAGGCTTCCTTGTCGCCATAATTTTACATTCAACTTTTCTTGCCAACCTGAATGCCTTCTCCAATGAATCGGGTTCCAAAACACGAACTTCATGTTGGATGTTATCCTTTAGAGTGCCTATGAAGAGATCAATCTTGTGTTCCTCTGGAATATCAGTTACCCTTATATTCAATTTTTGGAAGTCCTCAATGTGCTGCCCCACTAAACCCTTTTGTTTGAGATTTATCAATTGACTAAAGAAGGTGTTGCTCTTTGTATCCTCATAATGTGCTATCATTTCCTCCGTAAAAATTGACCAAGTGACAATTTTTTTACGGGAGAAAATCCATTGATACCATACAAATGTATTTTGTTCTAAATGTAAAGTTGCAATGCGTACCTTTTGTGTGTTTTGTACATTATGGAGATCAAAATATTGCTCCATCTGTAGTATCCATGTTACAGGATCCTTTCCATCAAACTTCCTCATATCCATTTTTGGAATATGGTGGTTCTTCCCGCCAACATTAGACTTTATGAAGTCACGATTAACATTTATTTTGTTCTCATCATGAGTTTCCTCTACTATCTTTTCACCATTAGGAAACATTTCTTGTATCAACTTTGTCAAACCTTCCATGTCTACTTTTAGATCATTCTTCATGTTTTCCATGTTGTCTTTCATTTTTTCATCGATCTTAGCTTCCATGTCATCCATCTTAGATTCCATGTCAGCTTCCATGCCCTTTATCTTAGATTCCATGCCTTTCTTGAAACCATCCATCTGCGCTTCAACTTCTTTCTTAAAAACTTCCATTTCATTTTTTTTTTCTCTTTGAGAGAGAGAAATTAGGTGCGCTTGCTCTTGTAATTTTGATAGATCATGTTGCAATTCTTCATCTTCATGAGTCATAGTAGAGCCTTCTGAAGGCTTAATGGGTGTTGAATTTTTTTTACGGGGAATTTTTTAGAACCCAATACTGATATCTATTCTACAATATGCCCTTGGAATCAATTCAAATTGATTATTCAAACAAGACTTACGCAATTCATAAAACAAATACACACGTTTTTCTTACTTTTGAGGAGCTCGATATTGAAATTGAATTATCTCTATGATTGCGGCTCTTCAATATCTGAAATTTGGCACTGAGGTAGCCTTATGAATTATATTTCGAATGCCATAGGTCTGACTTGATTTGGATTCTCCAAGGAAAATTTATGTCCAATCTCCCACAGTGACCTAATTATGGACTACTTCAGTAAAGTGAACTTGTACGACTTTCCACGTGTCACTTTTTCGTCTTTTAGCTCTGAAATTGTTAGAAAAGAAACTACAGTCTGTGTACTTATGACCACTTTTTACGGCACTCCAATCCGATGCTCAGAGAGAGAGTTGTGAAGATTTTCCCATCATCACCTCCTTGAGATGAAATTCAGGAGCCCGACAAAGCACTAATCTCCAAAGATCCTATCTCCAAAAATATTGCGAACCAAGCTCTGAAATTTTGTGGCACGTTTCATCAATATTTCAGCTTCGTGCCCTAAAAATTTCAGATTCTGAACCTTCATAGAAAAAAAGTTATAGTGCAAATTCCACAATGACCTGTTTAGATTAAATTGAGGAACCTGCAAAAAGACCTAACTTCCACAGATCATATCTCCGAAAATGTTGCGAACCAAGCTCTAAAATTTTGTGATGATGTTCCTCAAGATTTTGGCTTCACATTCTAAAAATTTTAGCCTCTGAAACTTCGTAGAAAAAAAGTTATAGAAAAAATTCCACGATGACCTTTTTGGAGCAGCGAAACCATAAAATCCAAAGCTCTGATACTAAATGTTGTGAAGCCAGCTCCAAAAATAGAAGAAAAGAGATATCAACACCTTAGAAATAAGCCACTTCGAGGGGGAAACCTCCAATACATTACATGAATGAACAATTCTTGGATGATACAAATTACAAAACCTCCTTTTTATATATAGGAGTCCATGGGGCCATAATGTAATCCTAGTGGGGCTACAATATAATCCTAGCCGACCTAACAATAATAATTTAAGGGCACAATAATAACAATATGGGGGTTACAAGGGTACAACAATAACAATAAGGGGGTTACACTAACAACAATAAGGGACTATACTAGTAATATAGGGACCTAACAAAGATGGGATCTATGAAATATGAGGAGTAAACATATAAGAGCCTAGAGTTTTTGAGGTATTTGTTGTATCTTAAGGATGAGAAGGAAAAATTTCAAATATTTATTAGTGGACTACTATTAGCATTAAAGGAATGGATTGAATATGATGAGCCTCGGTTACTGGAGGAAGTTATTGGGAAGTTGAAGAATTTTTATGAGAAATTGAATCATAAGACTAAGTCTAAGTAGAGATGGAAATGGAATGAAAATAATTAAGGAAAGTGGCCACCGAAGAGGGGAAGACCTCAAGATGTGAGTGAAAAGGAAAATGTTTCTCCTTACAAGAAATCTAATGTAGTTGAGAAGGAACATGGACCTGATCCTCGAGAGCAGCAGAGAAAAGGTAATGGGAATTTTCATTGTTGGATATGCGGAAAGGATCATAACAAGAATGATTTTTCATTATATTAGGGTGGTATTCCTTAGATCTATAGTTCTCAAGAGACACGGATAGTTGGAGATGGTTAGTAGAGAATTCCTCAGATCTACACAACATTTGATAAAAAGCAAGTGGATCACCAGTAATCCATTATTGAGATGGAAGGTAACCTTCCTGATCAAATTGTTTCAATTTTAATTGACCCTAGATGCAATTATAGTTATGTTAATCCTAACCTAGTGGATAAGTTTATTTTGAGAAAATGAGTGCATTCAAAGT
This sequence comes from Pinus albicaulis, assembly GCA_034641835.2. Lineage (NCBI taxonomy): Eukaryota > Viridiplantae > Streptophyta > Pinopsida > Pinales > Pinaceae > Pinus > Pinus albicaulis. The sequence continues at coordinate 359,842,877 of CM076572.1, read as the reverse complement.
CTTGGTTGGTGCAGTTGGCTACATGTACTAAGTGTTGGGTGCAGGAATTACACTTAAGAAAACTCCTCAACACTTAATTTGTCAACCCGAGGGATTCATAAACTTAGAGACGAAGCACAGGCAATGCCAGAGATGGTATGAATTTCCTAATGTAAGTCCCTACTTTCTTTAAAGGAAATATTGCAGAATCAAATCAAAAGAGAAGAAGGCAACTTGAACCATAAAAAATAATCTAATACTGGAACAAGGAAGTATGCATTTGCAAGAGAGAATTAAAGGTAAAAGGAAATCACTCCAACTAATGGTTGTTTAATCTACTGAGTGTGTGTTTTCCTTTAGCAGAGACACTTTAGCAGTCTCGTTAGATGGGCCCTTAAACCTGCTTCCTTAGAGATTTCCTTCTTACATTAATCTGTCCTACACTAGTGTAGGATCAGAGATTTATGTAGAAGGTATAAATAGTGTCTTTATTGAAGGCTTTTGTACTTCATGCAAGGGCTCTAACTTTTCAAGGTTCAGAGCACTCAGATCTCGTGGCAAGAAACTGGTTCTTGCACCGGATCAGATCTTTCTGCAGTTAGCTTTTAATCCTTAAAACAAGGGTTCAATTATTGCAAGTGCTAGTTTACTATCGAATCAAATTGCACACATAAAATTGAATGTCTCTGATCTTAACAAAATGCAGAAATAAAGAAACAATCATTTATCCTATCATAAGAATTCAAATAAAGAAAGGAAATTGTGGAAAGCAGCCTAAGAAACTTGTTGCATCATGCCAACATGCATTGGTGCAGGTTCATTTCTCCTGCTTGGACTAGGTGGAAAACCAATTAAACAGAATTGCAGGAAAAGGAAATATCACACCAATGTGCACTGGTGCAAGTTTGTTTCTCCTGATTGTACCAGGCAGATGAAATCCAAGCTGAAATCAAGTGCAGGATGGTAAATTGCAAGGAAATAAAATGTATCTACTTCACACGACGGATTCGTTTTCACTCAGACAGGAATACATGTGATGAGAGTTAGATCACACTTTGATAATATAAACATAAATTACAAGAAAAAGAAATTGGGGTAAAGGTGTTGGGTTGGCTGGGCCCTAACCAACCAGCGCGTTTCCATTTTTAAGTTAAAAAGTTGCTCAGTAAATTAATTGATTCATTAGCTTAAAGACAAAAACACAATTTCTGAACATGAGGCGGAAAAACCTTTTATTAATTCATTGAGGTGAATACATGCGTTAATAAAATGTCCAGCCCAGATTCAAACGATAACAAAACAACCGGTTACTGCCTATCAACTTTTCTCTAAAAACTCTGCTCCAAAAAATTTTCTCCCCCAGGTCTTATTTACACTTTGCATTATATAGATCTGTTGGCCGAAGGCCAAAATAGATCATTCAACTGATTCATAACAAAATGCTGAATTTAGTTTCGGCCTTCAAGAAAAGATGATTTTGCAAAACTGGCCATAGGTAACCAGCTTTTTCCCTTCAAGGATTTGTCTCGGCTGCCTTTGAATCATTCGCTGTCGTGGCTGAAGTGGCTCAAGACAAGGCGGTGATTGAGGAGGTTCAGATCTACCGTGAATAGTTGTTGTGCTAGCAATGGTGCAAGATCTAATCCTGCACTAAGATCAGCGGTCACGGTAAGCACTCTAACTATCAAATAACCATTGGAGATATCGATAAGTTACAAAAGTGATTTAAAAGTAAGAAATCATGTAATAAATATTTAATTAATTCTAAATTGAATTAAAACATGAAGAATAAAGTTTTATACGAAATATGTCACCGTGCTTGGACTCGTGCAAGATGAGGGTGTATAAAGGACGTGAAACAGAGGTAAATGGTTATGATTTAGGAAGGGGAAAATGGTAAAAAGAGAAAAAATTAGGGGGCTAACATCCTCCCATCCCTAAGTTGTTTTGTGTCCTCACACAACTCTTTACCTCCGCAAAAAAACCTTCAAAACTTCGAGAATTCCATCTCACTCCTGCTCTAGGATACTATCATCAGTCTGTAATGTTTTAGACTTCTTCTTTTTGTTGTTCTTCAATTTCTTCGTCACCTTTTTAAGTTGTCTAAAACATTGCGAAGCATGGTACTTCCATACCCTGACTTCTCCTTTCTTTTTCTGGATCTCTGCCGTGAATTCTTCTTTATTTTGTTCTTTTTCCGCCTGCACTTTAGCTACGAGCTACTCTAAGTTCTGCACTTGAAGCTCTAGCTCGACTATTCGAGCAGTGGGAGCTACCAAGTCTTCTTCCTTTTCTGTCCTGAAAGGGGCTGTATTTTCTTCACGGACCTCAGTATCCCTCATGAATTTATTAAATACTTCTTCCTCTTCTAGTTCTTCTTCTTCTTCTTGCTCTTCCTGTTATTCTTCTTCTTCTTGCATTTCTTCTGGTTCTTCTTCTTCTTTCACATATTCTAGTTCTTCTTCTTCTTGCTTGCTTCTTCTAGTTCTTCTTATTATTCTTTCTCTTCCAGTTCTTCTTCTTCTTGTACTGGTTCTTCTTGCACTGGTGCAGGTGGAGATTCAACGTTCTGTGGGGACTGTGGTTTTGCACCAGGTTCTTCATTATTTTTTCGGGCCTTAATAAAATCGGCCAACAGAGTGTCATCCTCAACTTCCACAGATTTTTCTGCGTCTGCAAGGACTGATAAAAAATCGTCTTCTTCAGGGTCTATTCATGTACTGTTGGTGTCGGAAGAGTTTCTTCAATAGGTGTACTTGTTGTCTTCTGTTTCTTTGGAGATGGGCCCTTTTCTTCTGTTGATTTCCTGGGTCGTTTCCTTTTTGCACTAGTGCAAGAAGGACTTCTCCGTACACTTGGACCCTTGCTTGTGCTGGTAGGGGTCTCTGTTTTCTTTTTAGCAGCTGTCTTCTTTCCTGCAAAGGGATTTTTATCTAGCTACTTCAACAACTCCTTCCAGGTCATGCCCTTAATTTCAAATTGTTTCTGGACCAAGATTTTGATCAGGCTGTGATGATATAATTTCTTAACGGCCTGGTCCACCTGTGCACCCTACACACTCTTGGCCATATTTTCTAAACTGTTAAGAAAAAAACAAGTGAAATCCATCCTCCACTGGACGTGCCAGCCGGGTTTGAAGTGTTGCAGGATCCTGAAATGATACGCAAAGGTGAGAGAGTAGCTTCCCTCACAAGTCACGAATTTCTGGAGGATGAAAATGAGGTCCCGCCACTGTTCCAGCAGGGCGTTGCATGGAACTCCTTTCTTCCAGTCTACCTTCATGTCCTTATCAACGACGAAATGCTGCCAAAGCTTCCTCTCGAGCTTATTATTTTTAAAGTACTTTACATGAGTGTTTTGCAAGCCCGTCGCTGCTGCTATTGATTTTTCTGTGACTTTAAATTTCAGGGGCCCAATATTTACATGGTTGTTTTTAAAACTATTTGCAAACTGTAGGGCCACTTCACTATTGTTCCCGTCAATTTTTTTCAAAAACTGAAGAAAGCCTGAATCTCGCAATAATGCAAGGCTATTGTGAAAATCAACGGTCTGATCTACCTCACTGAGGGAAGAAGGTTCACGTCGAACAGGTGGCATCTTTGCTTAACAGTTATGAACAGTCCAAAAAATTTCATGCAATACTAGAAAATTTGGTTCTTTATAGATAGGGATCCAACCGTCCACCATCCCTTTTATCTTATCACCAATCCATCCCACCCAAATAGCTGTGGATGTGCGACATGTTTAGAATCATGTGGGATTGGTACTTGCAGCGGAATTTTTAATAGCTAAGTGAGGTAATCATTATAAGTGAAGGACGTTTGGGATAATGGAAAAAAGGGTAATTATATCCAAGCAACGGTTAAACATTTCCACACTCCTTCATAATTCAAAAAAAATTAGCATTTATTAAAAAATGATCATGATTCTTAACTAAAAACACTTTTTACTTTAAACAATTTTCTCCTAGTTAATATGATAGACAAGTACTCCCTAAATAAGTGAAAAGGCTTCTTGTAAACTTTTATGATGACCACTTCCTATGACATAAGCTCATGAAAAGAACAAATTGTACTCTGCTTCTGTCAAGGTGCATGCTTGCACCGATCTGTTTACACTCCTTATTATACTGTTCTGCTAGTACCATTCTGCTTATATTATTATATAGGACAATATACTTGCACTAGTAAAAGAATATTGTCTGAAAAAAAGAACGGAGAATTTAAGTAAAATATAGGCTGGACTTCTAACATAGCTTCCTCAACTGATACTAGAAATTTGCTTCGCCATTTCTTGATACTTCAGGGCATCTTTCTGCTCTTTTTGTATGAGATCCTACAATGAATTCATGAGGGAACAAAGAAGTGGGAAAGGGAAAAATTTCAGAATGGGAAGGAATTTTGTTACAGGGATTCCAGGAATAATATCGAGAGGGGTTAAACAGAAGTGGGATAGGGAAAAAAAATTCAAGGGTAAAGTGGGATTTTTATGAAGCGGGTAGGGTAAATTCAGAAGAATATGTGAAGGTTAATCATTATGGGATTTGAAGAAGAAAACTGAGGGAATATTATGAAATGGGATATGAAGAAAGGCAGAAAATTTTCTGGAAGGTCTGCCTGCACTAGTGCAAGAAAAATAACTGTAGCGATAATTAAGTGTTACTTGAATAAAAATATCCATGCTAATTACCCCAATGTATAAAGGTTGGTCCTGCTGAACCTGCTTTTACTGAGTGATTTCTAGCATATCCAAAGATCAAGCAACATTCTCTTTTTATTAGAAATTTGTTATCTTCCTGCCAGCAAGCTGGTTTTCAGGTTGACCCTTCTGCAATCATGTCAGCGAACTTATTTTCACAATTACAGGAATTTTTTTTTTTTTTACTTTTTTATTAAAAAAAAAAATATTCTTTGAGAAGAAGAAGAATTCATGTTTTCAAAAAGTTGTTATTACCATTTACCACTACTGTCCCGAATTGTTGTTAGAATTTCTATGTAAAATCTTTCTTGGCAAGTGGCTGAAAATACTTCTTTAATCTTTGTACATTTACCAAGAATACTGAATTTTTTCCATCAATAGTTTTGACTTCTGCTGCTCCATTCTAGAATACTCGGATCACTTCATAAGGTCCCATCCAACGTGTATGGAAATTCCCTTTAAAATTTTTAAATCTAGAATCATAAAGGAGTACCCAATCACCTGGTTAAACTGCTTTTTCTGAATAGACTTCTCATGCCACCTTCTTCGTTGCTACTGAATTAGGATGTTTCGCTGAAAATCATCTCTATGAAATTCATCTAACTCATTTAATTGGAGAAGACGTTGTTGTTGTGCCTCAGAGAGATCTAGTCCTAACTGAACTTCAGTTCTGAAGGTTTTGATCTGGAATTCAATTGGTAATAGAACCTGTTTTCCATATACCAGCTCATATGGTGTATGTCCCGTGCTATTTCTCCAAGTGGTTCTGTATGCCCACAAAGCTTCTGGTAATCTTTTACCCCAGTCTTTCCGATGCATATTGACTGTCTTTGTAAGAATGGACTTGATCACTTTGTTTGTAGATTCTACCTAGCCATTTTCTTACGAGTGATACAACATGGATTTCCTGTGCCAGATCTTATATTGTTCCATCACACCCTGTACCAGATTAGAAATAAACTGCAGACCATTGCTAGAAACAATTTCTCTAGGCACACCAAATCTAGTAAAGATTTCAGTAAAAATAAAATCAACAACAAATTTTTCTGTAGCAAAAGAAAAAACCTTAGCTTCTACCCATTTTGTAACGAAATCTGTACAAATCAAAATATGCCTTTTACTTAAGGATGTTGGATTTATTGGCCCTATAAAATCAATAGCCCATTTTTCAAATGGTTCAATAATAACTTGGGGGCATAAAGGCATTTCATTGGTTTTATTAGGCTGGCACATTCATTGACAACTATCACATCACCTAACATATTGTTTGGCATCTTTAAACAAGGAAGGCCAAAAGTAACCAACACGTAATACTTTATATGAAGTCCGCTTATCAGTGAAGTGGTCTCCAAAAGGTTCATCATGAGCAGATTTCAATATGTCAAACACTTCCTCCTCTCTTACACATCTACAGATAATCAAATCTGGACCAGTGTAAAAGAGATCTCCTTGAATCCAGGAATATGCAGCACTTTTCTGAATAATATTCCGCTTTTCACGAGCGGACAAGTGGGGTGGTGTTTTCCCGGTAACCAATTAATTAGCAATGTCGGAAAACCACGAAGAATTTGTAGACATAACAAAAATATGTTCATCTAGAAAATCATCATTAACAGGACTTGCTTCACCAGGATTGTCTAATCTAGAAATAAAATATGCTAAAACATTAGATTTCCCTGGTTTATCAACAATAGTAACATTAAACTCCTGCAACAATAGCAACCACCTAATCACTCTACCACTTTTCAATGGTTTTTTCATCAAATATTTAATCGCGGAATGATCAGTATGTACAAATAATTCATATCATGTAATATAGTGCCTAAACTTATTAATTGCAAAAATAACAGCTAAAAACTCTTTCTTTGTAACTGTATAATTCCATTCAACAGAATAAAAATTCTTACTAATATAATAAATAGCTTAGGAATGGTTATTTTCCTCTTGTCCTAAAGTTGCGCCAATAGCCAAATCTGAAGCATCGGAGGAAATGTGAAAAGGCAGGGACCAGTTTGGACCTCGCAAAACTAGTGCCTGTACCAACTTTTCCTTCAATGTTTCAAAATACTGTTGGCAAGCCCTGGACCAAGAAAATTCACTACCCTTAGCTAGAATTTGGAAAAGAGGAGCATCTATCTTCAAAAAATTCTCAATGAATCTTCTATAGTAACCAGCATGTCCTAAAAAACCTCTTACTACCCTTTGAGTTTTGGGTGCAGGAAGATGCAGAATGATTTTAATCTTTTCTAGATCAACCTGGATACCTTTGTCAGAAATCAAATGGCCAAGCACCACTCTCACTTTGCACATTAATCTACATTTCTTGTCACTCAAAGGGAGATGGGCTTCTTGACAATGAAGAAGTACTTTCTCTAGATTTTTGAGATCTTCCTGAAAAGAATCACAAAACACAGAAAAGTCATCCATATAAATTTCTACAAATTCTAGATCAACAAAAATGGCCAGGACTGCCCTTTGAAAGGTAGCCGGGGCATTACATAAACCAAAGGGAAGCACTTTATAAGAAAAAGTCCCCCATGGACATGTAAAAGTAGTTTTATCTTGATCTTCGGGTCCAATCTGTATCTGGTTATAACCATTAAAGCCATCCAAAAAGGAGAAATATTTCTTTCCTGCAAGGGTATCAAGCACCTGGTCAATGAAAGGGAGAGGGAAGTAATATTTAAGAGTGGCTTTATTCAATTCTTGATAATAAATACAAATATGCCATCTTCTATATTTCTTAGGTACAAGCACTAATGGAGAGACCCACTGACTGTCGGAAATAAGATAGATAAAACCGGCATCTAAGAGTTTCTGTACTTCTTGCTTCACAATATCTCTTAAAGCTGGATTCATTCGCCTTTTGGGTTGTCAGACAGGCCGGGTTCCTTCCTGAATATAGATATGATGTGTACAAGTTTTAGGAGGGATACCCTTCATATCTTCATAGCCCCAAGCAAAGGCACTATGATGGTTTTGCAACAAATTCACAAGCTGCTCTTGCTGAGATGAGTCCAAATATGAACTAATATGCAAGGATTTACCAGGGCTAATCTCAACAAGAGTAGTATTAGGCTCAGGAGTACTCAAGGGATTGGTCAAATGTAGTGGTACAGAAGAATGAGAATCATGATTTTCTTGAAAATCTAGGCTGAAAATTTGGCTCAAAGGCTCATAATTAGGCATAGTGTCTAGATTATTCATAAAATCTTGAATCTCATATTCTGGTGAAGACCTAGTATAATGATGGATAAGGGAAATAGACTGAGTCTCCTCATCACTACTTTGATCCAACCATAAAGTATCTCGAAGGTCCTGAATGGATCTGGCAGAGGGGTATAAGGTAACTTTCTTCCTAGAATCTCCATGTGAAATATACATATCACCGGAACAACATCCAATATATGCATCAATCATAGCAAGCCATGGTCGACCCAAGATCAAGGGATGTCCTCCTACTGGGTTCTTTGGCTGAAGCACAATGAAATCAGCAGGATATTCCCAAGAATCTAATGAGATGATCACATCGTCCAATACTCCTTTTGGCTTAATTTTAGATCTATCTGCTAATTCAAGCACAGTGGGATTAGGGAAAAGATGAGATAACTAAATTTGATCCATGGTTTTCTTAGTCATGACATTAATGGCTGCCCCTGGGTCTATAATAAGATTAGAGACAAGGACATTACCAATCTAAACTGAGACAACAGGGTTTCTGAGATCAGTATATTTTTCTGTAGACACACATTCCATCATCAACTCTGCTGCCCTACCAACAAATTGAATGGTTTGGGGTTCCAATCTCTTCCTCCCAAGTTTCCTAAGACAAAGTTCCTTAATAATCTTAGTACAAATGGGGATCTCTTTGATGGCTTCAAGCAAAGGTATCTTAATGAAAATATTCCAAACCTCAGATGCCAAAGTAGTCTCATAAATAGGCTGAATCCTTTCCATTACTAGCCTCTCTGGGAAGGGAGGTTGGTTGTAAGAAGACGACAAAAATTCACAGGGTAAGGGCTGATTAGTGACAGCTTTTGGAGAATGGTTAAGAGTTTCCTCTTCTCCTTTCTCTTCAATTATCACCATAGGTTGCTTCTAATGTTCTGATGTTACAGTCCCTCCCGATCTTAATTGAATATCATGAACCCCAACTGGAATAGACTAGTATTCGAATGATAAAGGTGGGTTTGTTACATAGATCATTTGCACTGGTTTATTATTATTAGGATTTGGCATAGGTTGAGCAGGAAACTGAGGAGGTCGAAAGGGTGGAGGTAAAGGCAATGGTGGAGTGGACTGACTCAGAAGTTTAGGCATTGAATAAGGTGCATGTGCAGAGGGATATGACTTCATAGGTGGCTGGTAGGAATATGGAGAATGAGTTGGCCCTCTCCAACCTTGTTTCCATGGTTGAGAAGGTTGCCCATGCTGATATTGATTCCCATACTTCCACTGCTGATGAGAGTTAGGATAAGAATATGCATGTGAACTATAACCAAAATAGTGTGGGGAAAATTCAGAAGCCATACCTGTACCTACTTGAGGCCAATTCCTTCTTACTCCCATAGCATTCAAGTATTTAGCTTCAGGTTGTCCACCTATGAATACAACTTTAAGTCCTAGTATAGAGGGACATTTTTTCGTGATATGGTCTTCTGCACAAATAGCACACTTATTAGTTTCTTTTAGATTAAGAGGACACTCTTTAGGAGGATGCTTGTCTCTACATTTAGGACATAAAATACATAAAGACTCTTGTTCCTTCATGAGTTTCTGTTGAAATTTTAAGGAATCTAACTGTTTCGTAACAGTTTTCATTATATCAATTTTCATGTTTTCCATTTTATTTTCTAGTCTAATAATCATAGCATCAGTAGATTCAATTTTATATTTCTATTTTGAGTTCCTCTACTGGATCTATACTGGTTTCTTGAAAATTTCGTGCATAATTCACAAATTTGATCAAAAGTTTGCTGAGAAATATCACCTTGTCCTCATAGATTCAAATTATTTCTAGCATTATCAGTAAGTCCTCTTAAGAAGAAGGTTCTAATAGTGTTGGGATCAAGCATAAGTTTTCACCATTGTAAAATATACAGAAATATTTCTAGATAATCTTCAAGAATTTCATCATCATCTTGTATGATTGTAAAAATTTCATCCTACATGTCCCGTGTTTTGCAATATTCTTGATATTTAGACAAAAAAACTCTCTTCATCCGATCCCAAGAGGTTATAGTGTTTCCTCCTAACCCCATAAACCAGCGTAGAGCTGAGTCCTTCAGGGTAACAGGAAATAATCTCAACTTTTGAGCATCAGTTGCATAATCATAACTTCTACAGAAAATATCAAACTCAAATAGAAAAGAGACAGGATATTCATGAAATTTACCATGGAAATGAGGGAGAGATGATGGTGGAATATTCTTCATTTGTGCAAGATTATTAGGATCCACAATTGGAAGCACAAAAGTGGATTGTTCTTCACTTACCTGGTTTTCACCAGTCCCTTCCAAGTGGTCTTCTTGGTCCACCATTGTTACCATTTTACTTGTACCACTCTCCACAGTTTGATCCACACCTGAGCTGTTATCACCAGAATCCAAGTGGATTGTTCCTGCGCGAGGGCTTGAATTGGATTGGGCTTCCTGTTTACAGAAGGAGACCCAATATGAAAAAAAAATTCAGAATTCTTTCGGCCCTTAGTGGGCTTCAAACCCTTACCTTTTCTGGGCTTTGAATTCATTTCAAAAGGAAAGAAAAAATAAAGATAAAAAAAAACTTCTAAAAAATGCTGTCAGAAATCAATTAACACCAGTAAAATTCCTTCAAAGAAACAACACTGCAAAAATAAAGAAAAATTACCTCTATTGTATAATCAGAAAATTCTTACCAAATCAAATCACCTCCCCGGCAATGGTGCCAAAATGTTGGGTGCAGGAATTACACTTAAGCAAACTCCTCAACACTTAATTTTTCAATCTGGGGGATTCGTAAACTTAGAGACGAAGCACAGGCAATGCCAGAGATGGTATGAATCTTCCTAATCTAAATCCCTACTTTCTTTAAAGGAAATATTTCATAATCAAATCAAAAGAGAAGAAGGAAACTTGAACCATCAAAAATAATCTAAGACTGGAACGAGGAAGTATGCATTTGCAAGAGAGAATTAAAGATAAAAGGAAATCACTCCAACTAATGGTTGTTTAATATACTGAGTGTGTGTTTTCCTTTAGTAGAGAGACTTTAGCAGTCTCGTTAGATGGGCCCTTAAACCTGCTTCCTTAGAGATTTCCTTCTTGCATTAATTTGTCCTGCACTAGTGCAGGATCAGAGATTTATGTAGAAGGTATAAATAGTGTCTTTACTGAAGGCTTTTGTACTTCATGCAAAGGCTCAAACTTTTCAAGGTTTAGAGCACTCAGATATTGTGGCAAGAAATTGTTTCTTACACTGGATCAGAGCTTACTGTACATATATTTTAATCCTTAAAAAAAGTGTTCAATTATTGCAAGTGCTAGTTTACTATCGAATCAAATCACACACATAAAAGTGAATGTTTCTGATCTTAACAAAATGTAGAAATAAAGAAACAATCATTTATCCTATCATAAGAATTTAAAGAAAGAAAGGAAATTGTGGAAAGTAGCCTAAGAAACTTGCTGCATCACACCAACATGCACTGGTGTAGGTTCATTTATCCTGCTTGGACCAGGTGGAAAGCCAATTAAAAAGAATTGAAGGAAAAGGAAATATCACACCAACGTGCACCGGTGCAGGTTCGTTTCTCCTACTTGTACTAGGTGGATGAAAGCCAAGCTGAAATCAAGTGCGGGAAAGCAAATTGCAGGGAAAGAAAATGTATCTACTTCACACGACAGATCTGTTTTCACTCAGACATGAATACATGTGCTAAAATTTAAATCACACTTTAATAATATAAACACAAATTACAAGAAACAAAAATTAGGGTAAACATGCTAGGTTGGCTGGGCCCTAGCCAACCAGCGCGTTTCCCTTTTTAAGTTGTTTCCCTTTTTAAGTTAAAACGCTACTCAGTAAATTAATCGATTCATCAGCTTAAAGACAGAAACACAATTTTTGAACATGAGGCGGAAAAACCTTTTATTAATTCATTGAGGTGAATACATGCGTTAATACAATGTCCAACCCAAATTTGGGTGATAACAAAACAATCGGTTACTGCCTATCAACTTCTCTCTAAAAACTATGCTCCAAAAACTATTCTCCCCTAGGTCCTATTTACACTTTAAATTATATAGATATGTTGGGCGAAGGCTAAAACAGATCGTTCAACTGATTCATAGCGAAATGCAAAATTTAGTTTCAGCCTTCAAGATAAGACAATTTTGCAAAACTGGTCGTAGCTAACCAGCTTTCGCCCTTCCCAGATTAGTCTTGGTTGCCTTTCAATAATTCGTTGTTGTGGCTGAAGTGGCTCAAGATGAGGCGGTGATTGAGGACGTTCGGATATGCCGTGAAGATCTGTTGTGCTGGCAATGGTGCAAGATCTGATCCTGCACTAAGATTAGCGGTCACGGTAAGCACTCTAACTATCAAATAACCATTGGAGATATCGGTAAGTTACAAAAGTGATTTAAAAGTAAGAAATCATGTAATAAATATTTAATTAATGCTAAATTGAATTAAAATATGAAGAATAAAGGTTTATATGAAATATTTCAACGTGCTTGGACTAGTGCAAGATGAGGGTGCATAAAGGAGGTGAACTAGAGGTAAATGGTTATGATTTAGGAAGGGGAAAATGGTAAAAAGAGAGCAAATTAGGGGGCTAACACTAATAATATATTTTATCGTTGGGTAAGAGCTTGTGCATCCAAGATGAATGGTATACCTACATCAACGCATCTAAATTTGCTTCCATTGGGATCATACATTATTCTTCTCTGTATGTATTGGTTGTACCTTTATAGGAATAAGGTGTGTTATTATGAGAAGGCCATTGACTCTTTTGATGATGATGTAGAGAAGATAATCTTGTAGGGTAAGAAGAAACCTACATCAATGAGAATGGTTAAAACTATGCAAGAAAAGCCTAGTAGTAGGAAAAGTTGTTTCTTTTTAAAAATTCATATTTCCATTGATAACGTTAAGGATGTTGAGGATGCATAAGTATTGAGGGGGTACCCATTTTTGCAACAATTCGAAGATTTAATTTGAGCATATATTTCATAGTATCCTCCTCATAATGAAGTGGAATTTTCTATTGAGTTGGTACTAGGAGTAGCACGAGCATCAAAGGCACCTTACAGGATGAGCACTCTAGAGTTAGTGCAACTAATGTTGTAGTTGAAGGAAATGGTTGACAAGGGATACATTAAGTCAAGTGTATCACCTTGTGGCACACTAGTGTAGTTTATGAATACGAAGGATAGTACTGTAGTGGTCTGTATTGATTATAGGCAGCTAAATAAGGTGAAGATCAAGAACAAGTATCTATTGTTTTGGATAAATGATTTATTCGATCAATTAAAGGGAGCAGTAATGTTCTCAAAGATTGATTTGAGATCAGGATATCATGAGGTACACATCAAAGAATAGGAAATCTATAAGACTACATTTTGGACTAGGTATGGGAATTATGAGTTTATTCTTATTCATTTTGGTTCAAGTAATGCTCCAGCTAATTTCATGTGTTTGGTGAATAGTGTGGTGTGTCCTTATCTGGACAAGTTTTTGACAATATTCATTGATGATATATTGATATATTCTAAGAACGAGGAAGAACATATAAAACACTTAGAAACAATGTTAATATTACTGATAGATAATTAGTTGTATGCAAGCTTAGTATGTGAAGTTTCTTTCAGGTGGAAGCGCATTACTTGGGACATGTTGCTTCCAAGGAAAACATAGTAATGAATCCGAAAAATATCAGAGCTATCATTGAGTGGGAAGCTCCTAGGAATATGGATAAGCTCAAATCATTCATGGGGTTAATAGGTTATTACAGGAGGTTCATCAAAAACTTATCACAGATTTTTTATCCTATTACATAATTGTAGAGAAAAGGAATGGAATTTGAATGGATAGAGAAATGTGCAACCAATTTTTAGTAGTTGAAGAAATTTCTTACAAATTCTCCCATTCTAAAGATTACATATCCAAATAAAGAGTTTGTGGTGTGTAAAGATGCTTGAAAGAAAGGAATTGGTGGATTCATAATGCAAGAAGAATAGGTGGTATGCTAAGAGCAAAGGAAACTGAATGATCATGAGCAGAATAATGTGACGCATGATCTTAAGTTGGAAGTGATAATTCATGCATTAAAGATGTGGAGGAACTGTCTTGTTGGCAAGAGGTTTGTGTTTATGATGATCATATTGGGTTGAGGTAATTTTTTGACCAACCTAATATGAATCTTAGGAAAGCGATATGGTTGGCTACGATTATTGAGTTTGACTTCTAGATTAGGTACATTAAGTGTAAATCGAACAAGGTTTCAATTTCTCTTAATATAAGAGTGTAGGTAAATCACATAGTAGTTATGATTTAATATGGGAAAACTTTATAGGATCAGATCCTACAGGTATGAAAGTAGAATGACAGGTACCATCAACTTAATCACATGTTAAAGAAGAAGGGTACAGGTGATTTAGATGTGGATTATCATCTCACGATATATGGTTTGGTCATATTAGGGACAAGATCTATGTGTCAGACAAAAATGAACTCGATAAGCTTATCTTGAGGTAATTTCATTTTAAGCCATATTTAGGTCACCCAGGATATCAAAAGACTTTGACACCTGTGAATAAGTTATACCATTGGTGAAATATGAAGAAATATTTAGCTTAATTCATCACAAGATGTTTGGATTTTCAATAGATAAAATCAAAGTGCAAGCATCCAAGTGGTTTAATACAAGAGATTCTGATTCCAAAATAGAAATGTGAGGTCATTTACATGGATTTAATCATAGATCTGTTGAGGAAATTTATTTAGCATGATTCCATCATGGTTTTGGTTGGAAGGTTGACCAAGGTAGCTCAATTCATTCTAGTGAAGTCTACAAATTAAGCTAGTGAGTTAGCTTAGGCATTCATCAAGGAGATAGTGAGATTACATGGTATTCCTAAGAAATATATATGAAATAGAGATGTCAAGTTCAATTCCAGGTTTTGGAAGGAGTTATCTACAGGTTTGGGTATAGAGTTAGCATTAAGTAAAACTTACCATCCACAGAAATATGGACAAACAGAGAGGGTCGACAATATTCTAGAGGACATTTTGAGAATGTATGTTATGCACCAACATAGGAGGTGGAAGGAGTATATTCCACTGATTGAGTTTTCTTACAAAAATGGGTAGCAGGATTCACTGAGGATGATTATATTTGATGCACTTTATGATATAGGTTGTAATACTCCTATTAGCTCAAGTGATCTATTGAATAGGGTGCGTATTCAACCCGACATGTGTGCAAAGATGGAACATGAAATGTAGGTTATCAAGAAGAATCTAAAGGAAGCACAAGACATACAGAATATTTAAGCATACCAACATAGGGTGTTTAAGGAGTTTAATTTTGGGGATCATATGTACTTTCACATTAATTCCAAGAGGAGCTCCTTAAGGATTGGGCCATGTGCCAAGTTAGCACCTCGGTATTGCGAGCCTTTCAATATCCTTGAGAGGATTGGACCAGTGGCCTACAGACTTGCACTACCACCGAAAATTAATTTCCATGATGCTTTCCATGTTTCATTTCTTAAAATATATGTGAAGGTTGTTGATCATTTGATTGACTAGTTTGTATTGGAGGTGGAACCAGAAGGATAATTCTAGTCAGAACCTTAGTGCATATTGCAGTGGAAAAAACTCATGCTCTCGAAATGCGAAATCAAGTAGGTTAAAGTGCAATGGAGGAAATTTGGGTTCAATGAAGCTACATAGGAGATAAATTATCAAATGCAGGTTATGTTATAAAATTATATGTTACAGAGCAATGCAACACATAAAACATGCGGAAAACACAAGCACACAAAACACATAAAAAACATAGAGACACAGATATACATGGTTCACCCAGTTTGGGCTACGTCCACCCCGAACAACCAATCTTTCCTTTCTATTATCCAGAAAAATGAAGAGACACAACCTACAACAGATATGATGTAATATCCTCTATTCTCTCTCACAGTCTCCCTATCTATTTCACGCTCCAAGAATACACATACAATACATAGCCATAATAAAATACCCTCATACAACTGAGGGGTTTCCTTCTAGGGAAAAAAACCCTAAACTAAACATAAATTCTACTATTAGATCATCCTCCTAATGAATGGCCCAGATTGACTAGAAATTACTATATTTTTACAAGGAAATTTTACATATGTTTTTAGCTTTGGGGGCGCTGCCCCTGAAACCCCCCCCCCCCCTGGGGGGCAACTATAAAGTTGCTATTACAGACCACCTAGGCAGTGTTTAATTATGGGCAGTTTTTACACCCCATTAAGGTACATGAGTCCAACGCTGTGATACAAAATAAACAAGATAATCAGGCTCCACACCCAACAGTATCCCACTTGGAGACTGATTGTAGCAACTCCACCACTGCTTCATTTTTTGGAAAATGACTCCTCTTTGGGCCTTGTTGTTTCTCATCTTCATCATCATTCTTGAAGACCAATTGAAACTGAGCATATTCTCAGTTTCGCCCTGGTTACAACTTTTGTTAGCATATCTATAGGATTCTAGCTAGTGTGTATCTTTTCCAACTTTAACTGTCCATCTTCCAGTACTGACCGTATGAAATCGTACTTGAGTTGTATGTGTTTATTCCTGGAATGAAATGTTGAGTTCTTTGCATGATTAATGGAACTTTGGCTATCACTATATAACATGCCCATATCATGCTTCTTACCCAATTCAGCCATAAACCTTTGTAACCAAATCATTTATTTACTAGCCTCTGTAGCAGCAACATACTCTGCTTTTGTTGCTAAAAGTGCAACAACACTTTGGATTTTTGAAACCCAACTAATGACTATTCCACCTACAATAAATTCATACCCTGTAGTGATCCTCCTGTTATCTTTGTCACCTACCATCTGCATCAACATATCCCTGTAGAGAAATGTTGGAACCACCAAAGCATAATGCCTGATTTGTGGTACCTCTCAAATATATGAGAATCCATTTCACTACCATCCAATGTTATTTTCCTGGATTGTTCATGTACCTTCTTGAAACTCCCACTGCATGTGAAATATCAGGCCATGTGCAGACCATTGCATACATTAAGCTTCCAACTGCTGATGCATATGGAACTTTACACATATAGTCCATTTATTCTTGAGTCTTGGGTCACATCTCCTTACTAAGTTTGAAATGGCTAGCAAAAGGTGTACTAACTGGTTTTTCACTCTGCATATTAAATATTTTCAACACCTTTTGTATGTACTCATTCTGAGATAGTGTTAATTTATGATTTTTCTTGTCTCTAGTTATTCTCATAATAAGGATTTCTTTTGCAGCTCCTAAATCCTTCATTGCAACTGAATTTTCTAATTTTATTTTCAGCACATTTATTTCCCGCATGTTAGACCCTGCAACAAGCATGTCGTCTACATAAAATAACAATATAATATAGCTTCCATCATTTTTCTTTTTCAGATAAACATAATGATTAGAGTGACATCTAGTATAACCTTGTTCTGACATAAACCTGTCAAATTTTAGATACCACTGCCTTGGAGCCTGTGTTAAGCCATTCAAGCTCTTATTTAGACTTCACACTAATTTTTCCTTCCCTTTGACCTTATATCCTTCTATTTGTTGCATATAGATCTCTTCCTCCAAATCTCCATGGAGAAATGTTGTCTTTACATCTAGCTATCCAAGATGCAAATCTTCCACTGCTACAAGACTTAAAATGTTTATGATTGAAGTCATCTTAACAACAAGAGAAAATATTTCATCAAAATCAATATCTTTTTTCTGTGAAAACCCCTTCACCAAAAGTCTAGCTCTGTACCTCTGTTTTCCTCCATCTTCTTCCTTCAGCCTATAAACCCGTTTATTATACAATGTTGTTTTACCTCCAGGAAACCTGACTAAGTCCCAAGTCTAGTTATGTATTAAGGAGTCCATCTCTTCTTCCATGGCTAACCCCCACTTCTTCCTTGCTTCAACTTGCATTTCTTCTTCATAGCATTCGGGTTCACCAGAATCAGTCAATAAGAAATAATATAATGAAGGAGAGTATCGTTCAGGGGGTGTACTTATCCTGATAGACCTTCTGACACCACTTTCAGGTGTTTGAGGTGCTTGTTGCTGTTATTGTGGTTGTTGTTATTGTAGCTATTGATTATTATTATTTTCAAGCACCTTTACTTTTTCTGTGATCTCATCAAGAATTGTGTATTCTTTGTTTTCTTTTTCCTATTTCTTTTCCTCCAACTAATTCTTATAGAAGACCTTTTCATTGAATATTACATCTATGCTCCTAATGATTTTGTGATTTTCATAATCATATAAGAGATAACCAAAATTATTAACACCATATCCAATATAGGTACATTTATTTGATTTTTCCTCAAGCTTTTCTCAGTTTTCTTTATTAATATGGAAAAAGACCTCACAACCAAAAGGCTTTAAAAAAGAGTAGTTTACCTTTTTACCTGTCCATGCTTCCTCTGGAATACCACCATCCAAGGAACTTGAAGGCCCTCTATTTATTAGGTAAACAACAGTATCTACAACATCTGCCCAAAATTGTAAAGGCAGTCCTGCATGCAATCTCATCCACCTTACACGCTCCATGATTGTTTTGTTCATCCTTTCTAACACGCCATTTTCTTGTGGTGTTCTTGGAACTGTCTTCTCTCCGTGAATTCCATACTCTGAATAGTACCTATCAAACTCTTTGATGCAATATTCACCTTCGTTATCTGATCTGAGACACTTCAACTTCTTTCCTGTCTCAATCTCAACCAAATCTTTCCATTTCTTGAAAGTATCAAATACATCAGATTTATTCTGAATACAATAAATCCAAGTCTTTCTATTTGCATCATCAATAAAAGTAACATAATAACGAGAGCCACCGAGAGATGATACCTGAGTAGGTCCCCATACATCTGTATGCACAAGCTCTAATTTTTCACTCTTCTTTTCTTTCCCAACTCTTAGAAATATGACTCTCTTATGTTTTCCATAAATACAATTCTCACAAAAATCCAAATCAACATTCTTCAAACCCAGTAACGAATTTCTCAAGTGAAGAATCTTCATCCCCTTCTCACTCATGTGTCCGAGCCTATGATACCATAATGATGCATCTGATCCCTTGGAAGTTAAAGCATTAACAGAGTTAGAAATAGCATTGCATAAATACAATGTATCAACCTTTTCGCTTTTTTCTATTACCAGGGCTCCTTTGGTGACCTTCAAAGCTTTATATGTGAAAGTTGTCACACAACCTTCACTGCCTAATTTCCCTGTTGAAATCAGACTTTTCTTTAGATCTGGAACATGCCTTACCTCCTTTAATATCCATTGGTTTCTATCCTATTGTTTTACAAGAACTTTACTCATTCCAACAATTTTACAACATTTATCATCACCCAAATGGACCTGTCCAAAATATCCTTGAACATATTCATGAAAATATTTCTTATCAGTTGTGGCATGGAATAAGGCCCCTAAATCTACCACCCAGGAATCAGTAACATTTTCGAAAGAAAGAATCAAATCATCTTGTAACATATCACCAGTCACATTTGCTTCATGATTTTTTTCTTGTTGTGCATCTCCTTCTTTTACCTTCCGAGATCTACAGTCTTTCTTCATGTGTCCTTTCTTTCCACATTTCCAGCACACTATCCCCAATATGGACTTGGATCTGCCTTTCCTTGATTTACTACGATATCTTGAGCTCTTTCCTCTTTCCATTTTTCTTCCCCTAGACTCTACACTCAAAGCATTAGCCGATGTCTCACTGGAGTTTTTCCGTTGCATTTCCTCGCTAAGGATAGCACCGACAACATCATCAAACTTTGAATTACTAGATCTAGAGACAGAGTTACTAATGGCCATAACTAAACCATTCTAGGTTTCTGGAAATGAGCATAGAAATAAAAGAGCCCTAAATTCATCATCAAAGTTTACCCCTACAGAACTTAACTGACTGGTAACTGTATTAAAATCATTTAAATGGTTTAAAATAGATCCAACTTCTGACATCTTCATATTAAATAAACGTTTCATAAGAAATACCTTGTTTGAGGCCGAGGGTTTTTCATATAGTTCTCCAATGCCTTAATCAAACCCTATGTTGTTGTTTCCTTCAAAATATTGAAGGCTACCAATGTCGTGAGGCACAACCATACTGTTCTGAGTGCCTTTCTATCAAGAATATCCCATTCTGGGTCTGTCATAGTCATCAGCTTCTTTGTTTTTCCGCTCAATGGTAGGTAAAGATCTTTTTGATACAGATAATCTTCCATCTGCATCTTCCACAATGGGAAGTTTTGGCCGTTAAATTTCACGACCCTAAACTTACCATCTTCTGCCATTTCTCCCACTTGAACCTGTGAGTTTATTAGCCAAATGGACCTTCGTATCTGATACCAATTGTTAGATAATTATATATTACACAGCAATGCAACACATAAAATATGAAAAAAACACAAGCACACAAAACACATAAAAACCAAAGAGACACAGATATACGTGGTTCACCTAGTTTGGGCTACATCCACCCTGAACAACCATTCCTTCCTTTCTATTAAATAACAAAATAAAGAGACACAACCTACAATATATTTGCTTTAATATCCTCTGTTTTCACTCACAGTCTCCCTATCTATTCCTCGCTCCGAGAATACACATACAGTACACAGTTGCAATACAATACCCTCAAACAAGCGAGGGGTTTCCTTCTAGGGAAAAAAACCCTAAACCAAACATAAATTCTACTATTAGATCATCCACCTAATGAATGACCCAGATTGATTAGAAATTACTATACTTTTACAAGGAAATTTTACATATGCTTTTAGCTTCAGGAGCACCACCCCATTAAGGTACAGGGGTCCAATGTTGTGATAAAAAATAAACAGGATAATCAAGCTCCACATCCAACAGGTTATGTATCCCTCATTATTTTCTAGTTAAGGAAAATGAGATTTCATATATGTATATATTTATGTATGGTTGTTATTGTAAATACCACAATGAGCTATTTTATAAATCTCTAATAAGAGGTATGGTTTTCATGTCGTCATCATTGTCATGTTGGTTTTTCTTGTGAGCAGGTTGTTCAATGTAAATAACACATCGAGCTAAGTTATAAATATCCATGGGAAGTATGCTTTGGGTTTTAGTGGTCGTGCTATTTATAGGTGTCATAGAACACCGAGGACGGTGTTCCCCTAAGGGGTAGGGGTCTATAACATCCCTAGGTCAAAGTTTTATGTAATAAAGTTAATAAAGGAAAAATAATAAGACCAAGGTCATGGTACATGTATTCCAAGCTAAATATTGCGAAAAACATCCTAGTGGGTGTCATTTTGGTTTATTATGGATAATGAAATTGGCAAAGGAATTAACAAACACAAAGAGCCATTATTTTTCATTTACTTATGGAAATAAATGAAAATAAGAGAAAATAAATATGAAAGGTCAAAAATTTGCATGAGAGGGAAATTGTAGGAAAATTAGAAAAATGAAGAAAATAGAGGCCTCAAGGATAAAAAGGCTTTTAAGGATTAGTTAATAACTTTTATCATGTTTTTTTTAGTTTGGATTTTGAGTTAGTTTAAGAAAGAGAGGACCAAGAGGAGGAAGCAAGAAAGCAAGCAAAGGAATGGAAAGTAAGTACAAGGAAAGAAAGTGACAAGTAAGGAAAACTTGGATCAAGCAGCTTCAATAGGAAGAGTTGCAGAAATTATGTTCCATGTGCCATTTCCTAGCTAGTTCGTAAATTAATGGTACATGCATTTGTGTATTTGGTTATCATGTTTTCATTGGCATGGGTTTTCCTAGGCGTGATAGTGATTTTAGCCTAGACTTTCCATTTCCAAATAACCATGGTTTGATGGGGTTCTTCTATCTGTCTATGCTTTGGATTGTCGAAAGGTTTTGGAACTAGTTGAGGTGGTCTCAAGAAAATTCCCAAGGGTTGGGGGTGGAGGTAGTTTAACCTTTGAGAATCCCTCAACATATGGGTGGCGAGAGGTAAATTCCTCAAGGTATTGGTGAAGAAGCTCTGAGCCATCGAATTTTTTTTGGGATTAGTGATATCTGGACTAGTTTTGAATGGATCATGATATCCTGAGGGTGGAGGTGGCTTAATCTATGGAAAGCCATGGTTGTTTAATTTTTTGTTTTCTTATGTGATCTCTTGACATTTTTTGGCAAGATAGCGATAACATGAGGGTGGAGGTGGTTTAATATTCAAGAGGCCCTGGTTTTTTATGTCTTTAGATCCCACTTTCATGCTTTGAATATCGCATGAGGGTGATTCGCTGAAAGAAATATTTCGTTCATCTCAATCTATGGTTGGGTGGTACGTGGAATTCCTTGAATTGGTTGGCTTTTGCTAATGTCAATAAGAGTTCCTTTATTATTGTATTTTATGATTACTTGTAATTTTTATTATGTGGCTATGATAGATGTTTTATCATGGTTATTATTATGGTTAAATGTTAGTTATAGGCATGGTTCCATAACAGATTCTTGCTATGGATATGGATATGTTTTTATTATTTCATGAATTGTTAAAGAATGCATGAGCTAAGAAATGTTATTTAAGCTATTATGAGAGGGAATTAGACATTATTGGTGATTCTCAAATAAGTTGCATACCCCTATGTTTAGATATGCGCTCATAACTTGTAGATTACATGTTCACCATATGTTTGATGAAATGATCGCCATCATTAGGAGAGGTTAGGTTAAGACCTTTATCAATTTTTATATGAATGGTATTTTCCTAATTTTATTTATCATTCAAGAAATTCTCATTGACTTTTGGGAAGTGGTCTAGAGGCTATCTTGAAAAGGTGGCTCAAAATCCGGGACCACACCCTATGAACTTGAAGTTTTGGGCTATAGCAACACCCTTATATGCTTATGCATGCAGCTGGAGGTCTATAAATGCACGGATAGTTTTTCATGCAGCAATTTTTCAGGCCAGGTCAGTAAAAATGAAATCCAACTTAGGGTTTGGGCACTTGGAGTGGGTGTCTTGTTTATCCCAAAGATGGTTAGTAAAGTTATAGTTTTTTGAATCCACTTCTTTAACTACACTTAGGAGGTTAGGCCATGTCATAGTATCGATCAACTCATGTTTACCGTAGCAATCTAGTGAAAGTGGGTAAATATGGAAGGAGTTGTTACATATTGGTATAAGAGCATGATTCAAATACTTGGACTTGATGGGATATATGCATTTCATTATGCATGAATTGGAATGGTTTTGGTTATAATTCATGAGTTCATTATATGAATTAGTATTATCATGCATGATGTTATTATATTTATATTATTATGTATATATATGTATCATGGTAATATGGATTGATTTTGTAGATGGAATAGCCTCCCATGAACTTCACTGAGGTATGTTGATTATGTTTATGTTTGGTTATTTGACACGGTATGTTTGCATGAAGAAGAGGATCAAAGTTGACTAGAAAAATGGTGGATTATAGTTCACGAGAATCTCCTTGTAGATCAGAAGAGAAACATAGGTATGAGTATTCTCCCAACATAGTAGACACCCTAATAATTTTAAAGGAAGAGATCATAAGTTGCAAGACAAATAATGAAAAAATCATTCAGTCATAGGAAATACTTGCCAATGCATAAGAGAAATAAGAAAAAATCAATTCATTTATCCTTTAGAGTTTGTCAGACTTGCAAAGACATGGAAAATCACATATCAATTTTGGATAGGAAGACAATACCAAAGAGGGGTATGGAAGTAGGTCTCCTAGTGGGAACACGTCGGAAAAATATGACACGGTCAATGGAAGGTTTTTGCATACACATGATAGGAGACGTAATATCATAAAATGGAAAAAGATAGTAATACAACACACAATAGCTGGAAAATCTAACAATGAACAAAAAAACTAAATACACCATGAAAATAGACAGAATAGTTGAGCCATTTTATTAATATGGAGGTGAAAAAAAATGTACGATAGTGCTTAAAAATAGAAACACTCAAGCTGACATAGAAGGCTAGAATGATCTTGAAGTCCTCTCACCGAAGGCACCGCGTAACTGTTGATATGTTGGAGGCCATATTGTGTTTTCCCTTTTGCAAATGATGGAAATATAAATTTTGGATGAAATTTAATGCATGGATCAGGTTGTTTCAGAGCTCAGATAATGTCGGGAATTTAGATCCAGGCTCTGTGATGAAAACCCAAAATAACCCAGAAATGATTTCCAGATTGGAAACCTTGGAAAATTACCCTCCTAGGGCTTGAAATGTATAACTGTTGGGTATGCATATATGTATCATGAACTGAAAGATAAATGGTTGCAATCATACGTAATCAGCTCAATGCATGAAGGGTTGATCCCTTCTCCTAATCTCCGACCTAGAAGCTTGAGATCTAGCTCCTCCATCCTTCTCTCAAGTTACAACTACTGAATACAAAATTGTTCAAATGGATTGTGTTGTTAAGAGGGCTGAAGCTATAGCCTACTACTGAATTATGGAATATAGCTCACAACTTATGGAAAAAATCTCACCAAAGTGAGGGGATGATCCCTCAAAGGATTGCAAGCTGAAATACTCGGAACTTCCTTCTTCCACTAGATCTATAGGACTAGACTGCACAATTCCTGAGGGAACTACTATTGCTTGGATGTGTAGAATGATGGCATGATGCTAGATGTCACAATTCTTCTCCTGGAAGACTGAAGTGAAAGCACAAAGTGGAAGGATGAACCCTTCATTGATTTCCTAGCTGAAATGCTAAAAACTAGCTTCCTCCTCTCAAGCCCTCAAACAGGAATTCGTAATTCCTGAAACTTTATATCCTATAGAGAGGGGCTGAATGTGTCACCAATGATTGATGATGAATGGATGCTCAAAGAAACCTTTCCAGAGTAGGCACTCAAAGTCCCCCATGGATAAGGGTGGGATTCCCGCTCCGAAACACCGGTGTGCTAAAAAACACTACAAACATAGCTAAACAACTGAAGCATGCAAAGAAATGTCAAATGCCAATCCAAGATCTAAAATACAAATCATGCCTTCTATGTCTGCCTTCACCTTAATTTTATTCTTTGTGAGCCTCCCTTAGCCTTGGCCCACCTCATTACTGTGCTGCACATGTGGCCACTAACCTCCATGAAGAATGTGTTGTCTCTCCATGATCTCCATCATCTCTGCATTTACTTTCCACTCTCTCCATCATGTGTGCATTTAATGCACCACTTCATCCATCACTTCATCATTATTACTCTATGATATTACTTTCATTCCTCCATGATCTTACTTTGACTCCTCAGTTATCTCCATGATCTTCCTCATTTATGATCCACAATATCCACTCTTCCTTCATTAATAAGCTGCTCAACTACTCCATAATGCTGATCTACTATCTAAATAATCCACATACACACATCAAAAGTGGATTGTATTCATCTATGGGTTTTATGGGTCCCTCCACCCTCTTATTTATCTACTTAATTATAAGAAGTAAGAATTCTAATATTCCAATTAACTTATGTAAAATTGGGAATATTATAGTCCTCCACACCAAAATGTTGCTTGTCCTCAAGCAACTTCAAAAGTAGATTCTACAAAAATCTATCTCCCTCCTAAGTGGCATCCTTATATGTAAGGTATCCCCATCTGCTGCAATGTGTTATGAATGCCTAGCTCTATAGCTTCCTCTCTATAATTTCTAGAATGGCCTCCAACCGTGTAGTTAGATGCCTCTTCTCATCAATGGATCCCCAAGTGGAAACCATTTGTCATCCAAGAACCTCCTCTCTGTATGAGATATATGAAATGGAGTGGTCTCTTCCCCAAATGAAAAGTCACAAATCATAAAATATCCCTCCAACCCATGCTACATAGGGTAGATTATGTCTCTCTATGCTCCCATCCTTGGCTTTGTTAACCTTATATGCTCGAAGCATCATCTCAACACTGTGAGAAATAGGAAATAGAGACATATGGGTGGACATGTAAAATGTCAGACCATACTCTCCCAATAACAATCACCGCAACAATGCCTCTTGCTACCATATCACACCATAATCATACCAATTAAGGTAGCCATACTCTCTCAAGGGAAGCCACCGCAACAATGAATCTTGCTACCACACCACCTCATCATCACACCAATTATGGTGGCCATACTCTCCTAATATAAGCCAACGCAGTAAGGTCTCATGTTTCCATCCTACATCATCATCATGCAAGATATGGGAGAATGTCATCCCATATTCTCCCAAGAGTAACCAAAGAAGAAATGACTCTTGCTACCAGCTCACATCATCATAATGCAAGTCATGGAGCAACAACATACTGATTGACATGTATAATGTCATTTCATACCAACATAACCAAGCTCCATTATGCCACATAATCTTAGTGCCATGCAATGTTGCAAACAATAATATGCCCACTGACATAGGATATGTCATGTGATGGAAAAAATCTCTCAACAATAACCAACAAAACCATGCCTCTTGTTGTTTCATCACACCAGTTCTATGCAAAGCATGGATCATAAAAATCTAAAATGTTGGCTAGTAACCATACTCACCCAAAAGCAACTAGCACAGCCATGCTTCTTGCTGCCCCGTATCATAAATCTTCAAGCATCCTTTCAACCACTCGCTCATCATTTTCACCCATCCATCCAACTCTTGGTGATGACTCCTATCATGCTCCAACTTGGTATCCACCCAATGGAGAATACCATCCTCCTCGATCTGATGATAATATTTTCACTCCATGATATATTGAAGTGTAACCTCCTTGAGGTCTCTCCATGAGAACCACTCATTGATGGCCCAGAACCATGATGTTTTGAATATGTTGGAGGCAGAAGCTTCTCCTTGTACTGTGAGATGCTTGTCAAGAAGACTCCATCTTAATAATGAAAAATGTTATCCATCACAAGATGTCTACCATCAACCATATGTTCCTCCAATGCTTCATGAGTGAAGCAGTCCTCGAAATTCTCCAAGAATAATTGGGGTCCCAATGCATCACTTCTCCTCAGTGATAGTGTTGTTGATCTCCATGATAGTGCATTTTCTCTCTCATGGCTCTCTCCATACACAATGCTAAACTGATAATTATACATGGTACTGATTAGGATTATGCTCATCCTATCATTCGAAACTCCACACTTCAATACAAAGTGTTGTGTGCATCTCAACAATGAAAAACTAGGATGGCTATACATATCCTCCTTGAACAAGTCAAGGGTCCTCTGCGTAGTGAGAGTTTTCCGCTCCAAATCAGCAAGGTGCTCTAACCCTTGGTTATGAAATTTCCCTAATGGCATGACCCCACAAATCTCAAGATAAGGTGTTGGAATAATATGAGATGGAAATGTTTGTAAACCTTGTATTATTTTATACTTGGGAACACCTTGCAAAGATACAAGAGTTCCTCCAACTGATGCAATGGCTTCTCCAACTGTTGGTGATGGTGATGCCTGCTCCTCTATTATTGCACTAGCGTTGGTATATGCCTCCTCTTCCTCATGCATCTCCTGAATCATGCATGGGACTCTCAATGTCAAGTGCTCAAGACCATATTGCAAAGATGCAAGTGCTCCTTCTCCTGATGCAAGTACTTTTACAGCTGGTAGTGGTGGTAGTTACTCCCTTTCCGGAGAGATAGTGTTGACATCTTCCCTTTTCTCCTCATTTACCTTCTTATCAATGTCGAGAAATGTCTCTATGGAAAGTGTCTCTCGTTTTATTCTATATAACCACTTTACTACCATTTGAGTGAAGTATGCATAAGAAATCACTCTAGCATGTTTCATATGGCTGAACCACCAATCCTTTGCTTCACCCTCAAGGTGCAGCGCTACAATCTCAACAACCTCTTTTTCTAATACTGGATGTAGTTGGAATAATTCATCTAATTTCCTCATCCAATCCTTTTTTGTTCTTTTGGATGAACCATCAAATGTAGGCAATAAGAGTCTATTCTATATGTGCCTTCTTCTTCTATTGTTGTTGCGGGATCTCCGTTCCTCTATGATATGAAAAATTGTTCAAGAGTTAGATTCACCCTGAATGCTCTTGATTGAGATTTGTACTCTGCAAGATAATTTCTCATAGTCTCATGCTCTAAGTATCCTCCATATCCATGCCCTTCATCTCCTTCTGCAAATAAAATGGGCATAGAAGAGTGTTGTGGAGCTCTTTGCATTATCAGTTTCTTTTGTTGCAGATAGGAAGTTCTTGCACCTTCTTCATTTTGAAACCTTATTGAGGTCTATTTTTTCCTCTCCCTTCTCATTTATTTGACCTCCTTTGAGAGATCCTGCATATATCTAAAGAGAAGTGTGGAAAAACGTAATTCCTCCATCATTGTATATCTCTACTTTCTGCTTCTTCCTCTGATGTCAGGAAATGTAGTACCCACAAGTTGAGCCAAAGATCATGCTCTGATACCACTGTAATATCCCAAAATGGGAAAAGATAGTAAACAAGACACAATAGCTAGAAACTACAGCAATGAAAAAAAAAAAAATACACCATTAAAATAGACAGAATAGTTGAGCCATTTTATTAATATGGAGGTGAAAAAAAATGTACAACAATTCTTAAAAATAGAAACACTAAAGCCGATAGAGAAGGCTAGAGTGACCCTGAAGTCCTCTTAGTGAAGGCACCGTGTAACTACTGATCTACTAGAGGCCATACTGTGCTTTCCATTATGTAAATGGTGGAAATATAACAGCTAGATGAAAGGGAATGAATAGATCAGGATGTTCCGTAGCTTAGATGATGCTGTGACTTTAGATCTGGGCTCTATGATGAAAACCCTAAATAAACCAGAAAGGATTTCCAGATTGGACAACCTTGGAAAATCACCCTCTTAAAGCTTGCAATCTATAACTGCTGAGTATGCAGATTTGTAGCATGAACTGAAAGATAAAATGGCTGCAATCATACACAATCAACTCAATGCATGAAGGGTCAATCCCTCCTCCTGATCTCCAAGCTAGAATCTTGAGATCTAGCTGCTCCTTCCTTCTCTCTAGTTGCAATTGTTGAATACAAAACTGCTAGAATGGACTGCGCTATCAAGAGTGCTAAAGTTGTAGCATACTACTGAATGATTGATTATAGCTCACAAATGATGGGAAAAATCTCACCAAAGTGAGGGGATGATCCCTCACAGGATTCTAAGCTGAAATACTTGGAATGTCGTTCCTCCACTAGATCTATAGGATTGGAATGCACAATTCCAGGGGGAACTACTACTACTTGGAGGTTCAGAATGAGGGCTTGTTGCTGAATGTCACAATGATTCTCCTGGAAGACTTAATTGAAACCACAAAAATGAAAGGATGAACCCTCCATTGGTTTCCTAGGTGAAATGCTAGAAACTACCTTCCTCCTCTCAAACCCTCAAGCAAGAATGCATAATTCCTGAATTTGTATGTGTTGTAGAGAGGGGCTGAATGTGCCACCAATTCCTAATGATGAATGCATGCTCAAAGAAACCTTTCCATAGTGGGCACTCGAAGTCCCCCATGGATAAGGGTGGGATTCCTGCTCGGGAACACTCGTGTGTTAAACAACACGACAGACTTAGCTAAATAGCTGAAGCATGTAAAGAAATGTCAAATGAAAATCCAAGATATAAAATCCAAATCATGCCTTCTATGGCTTCCTTCACCTTCCTTTTATGCTTTGTGAGCCTCCCCTAGCCTTGGCCCACCTCATTACTGTATTACGCATGTGGGCACTAGGCTCCATGAATATTGCATTGTCTCTCCATGATCTCCATCATATCTGCAATTGCTTTCCACTCTCTTCATCATGTGTGCATTTAATGCACCACTTCTTCAATCACTTCATCATTATTTCTCTATGATCTTACTTTTATTCCTCCATGATCTTAATTTTACTCCTCCACTACCTCCATGATATTCCCCATTAATGATCCATGATCTCCACTCTTCCTTCATTAATAAGATACTCCACTACTCCATAATGTGTATCTACTATCTAAATAACCCACATACACACACCAAAAGTGGATTTTATTCATCTATGGGTTTTATGGGTCCCTCCACCCTCTTATTTACTTAATTAATTAGAAAAAGTAAGAACTCTAATATTCCAATTAACTGATGGAAAATTAGGAATATTATAGGAGAGGAAATGGATATGGGTTCTGAATGAAAGTGGATATTTATTGGATGAGTTCAAGAAATCCAAGCCACCTACATTTGATGGAGAGTTGAAGAAACCCGAGGATGCAGATGCATCGTTTCTTGGAAAGAAAAAGTTATTTGAGGTGCCGAATTATATGGAGAACATGAATGCCAGTATATTTATTTTTAGCCTCAAAGGGAAACCATAAATTTTGTGGGAAGGCATGAAACATGTCAGAGACATCGACATAGAGGAGTTGACTTGGCATTAATTCAAGAGACTCTTCAAGAATAAATTCATGTCAAAGAGGTAATATGAAGGAAAATCCAGGGATTTATTTGAGATGAATATTAGATCTATGATAGAATAGTATTACATGACTAAGTTCCTGGATTTTTTGAGGTATGTGTTGTATCTTAAGGATGAGAAAAAAAATTTCAGATAATTATCAGTGGACTTCCATTAGCATTCAAGGATAAGATTGATTATGATGAGCCTTGGTCACTGGAGGAAGTTATTGGGAATTCGAAGCAATGTTATGTGAAATAAAAACATAATACTAAGTCTAATCAGGGTTGGAAAATGAATGACAAGGCTAAAGGAAAGTGGCCACTGAAGCAGGGAAGACCTCAGAATGTGGGTGAGAAGGAAAAGGTTTATCCTTATAATAATTTAAGGCATTTGAGAAGAGAAATTGAAATTTTCCTAGAGAGAATATAAGTAGAGTTAATGGGACTTTGGAGTTTTGAATATGTGTCAAGGATTATCACAAGAATAATTTTCCATTGTATGAAGGTGGTAGGCCTCATATCCACAATTCTCAAGAGGCATAGGTAGTTAGGGGTGTTGGGCAGAGCATTCCTCGAATCTATCAAACATTTGATAACAAGCATGAGGATCATTAGGAATCCATTATTGAGATGGAAGGTAAGATATTTGATTGAGTCATTTATATTTTGAATGAACCTAGATCTAATTATAGTTATGTTAATCCCGACCTGGTGGATAAGTGTTTTTTGAGAAAAGAAGTGTCTGTAGATTCTTGGTTGGTGTAGTTGGAAACAAGCACTAAGAAAATGGTTCATCATTGGGTAAGAGCTTGTGAATTTGACCTAAATGGTATGTGTAAATCAACACATCTAAATGTGATTCCATTGGGATCATACAATATGTTTCTAAGTATGGATTGATCGTACCTTCATAGGACTAAGGTGGATTGTTATGAGAAGGCTCGTAATAGCTCTGGTAAAAAATTCCATGTAATAAAGTTAATAAAGGAAATATAATATGAAGGTCATGGAACACGCACTCCAAGATGAATGGTGGGAAAAAACATCCTAGTGGGTGTTCATTTGGCTTATTATGGCTAAAGGAAATTGGCAAAGGCAATGTCAAAGGCTTTGGAAAGGCATGAGGAATTTATTGACATTTTATTTATGAAATAATGGAAAATGTCAAAGGCTTAGGAAAGGCATGAGGCATTTATTGACATTTTATTTATGAAATAATGGAAAATGAGGCAATGGAGAAAAGAAAGGTGAAATGTCACAAGTTTCATGCGAGGAGGAAAATGAAAGGAAAATAATGGGAAATAAATAAAATAGATGCCTCAATGATAAAAAGGATTTTTAGGATTTGTTGGAAAGATTTTTCTAGAGATTTTTTTAGTTCAGTTTTTGGAGCTCTCATTCTATTCTCTCTCTCTCTCTCATACTCTTAGACACTTCAAGTTTTCTAGGAGAATTCTTGGAGGAGTGTGGAATACTTGGGATTTGGAGCAAGAAAGAAAAGTAAGAGCAGGAAAGCACAAGGGGACATCAAGATGAAGAACTACAATGGGTTCTATTTTTAGGTACTGAGTTGCATGTATGATTTCCATGCTAGTTTTGACATGCATGGCATATGAATGTGGTTTCATGTTTATGATATTTCATTTTAATGGAGGATTTCCTGAATTGGTAGTGGTTTTTCCTAGCATTTCCATTTTTTGTATAGTCATGATGTTCTGGGTTTTATATTTGTTCTCTGGTTGGTTCTCATGTTCATTTGGTTGTGGGTTGAGTGACTAGTTCCTTGAAGCCTTAGTTGGAAAAACGCTCTGGAAGCCTTGTAACAGCTTGGGTTAAGTTACTAAATTCTAGAAGCCTTGGTTGGAAAAGCACTCAGGAAGCCCTTGGTGGGTTGAGTTACCAAACCTAGAACCTCTGGTTGGAAAAACGATCTGAAAGCCTGGAAGCAGTCGTGGTTTGAGTTACTAGTCCCGGAATCCCTTATTAGAACAAACGCTCTAAAGCCTTGGAAAAATTGGGTAGAGACCAATCTGGTGATGGTTGGTGATATCAGACCATTAGGTGGAATCATTGGTTGAGGGTTGAGGTGGTCTAGCCACCATAATCCTTGGTTTCGTTAGTTTGGTTTATTCCATGAGATCCCACATTCATGATTGGAATATGGCATGGGGGTGACTCGCTGAAGGAGATATTTAGCTCAGCCTAGCCTATGGTCGGGTGGTACGTGGAAGCCCCATGCCTCATTTCATTTTACATATGTCAGTAAGAGCTTTTTCCGTCATGTATTTGATGGTTAAATATACTTGCTTATGTGTGATTTCTATGGTTGTTATATCCTTGTTATTTATGTTGGTTATATGTTGGTTATGAGTATGGTCTATGCCACACTTGATGTATGCCTCTTGTCATGTTTTCAGTAGAAAATTAATGAACAATGAATATATGGCTAAATAGATGATGATGCACCTATTTTGATAGGGAATCAATGCCTCATATTGATTCTCAGATAAGTATGAGACCCCTATGCTCAAATCTATTGGTATGACTTGTTGATTACATATTTGTGAGATGTTTGACGAAATGCCTGTCATGGCTAGTATGGGTCTGGTCAATTCCTTGATCAAATATTTGAATTAGTAGCCTTTTTTCAATGTTATTTATCATTTCTGGAAGTTTCATGAAGTTTTGGGCAGTGGCCTGAGACCTAGATCTGAAAAATTCATTGGAATTCCATATTATGGGAGCACCTGGAAGGCCTTATTTGCATGCATGGCTTGTTATGGGAGCGACTAAGGGTCTAGATTAGTGAAATATCAAGTTTTCTTAGGTGTTGGTCACCTGGAATTGTTGGTTGAATCGTGAAGGTTTTGTAGCATATGTGAAGGGTCAGATTGGTTGTGTCATGTCTGTTCCACTTCCTTAACTTTACATAGGGATTTGAATCATATCATAGTAGCCTTTTGTCACATGTTTACCCCAGTAGACCGGTTAACTTAGGTAAATGGGGGAGGAGGTGGTTACAAAGTGGTATCAGAGCCGGTTTTGTTTTCTTTTTGTGGTGTCTGGCATTAGGGAAATTTTCAGGTCTACAATGGTCCTCCTAAGGAAATTATAAAATAATAGTGGAAATAATAAAATAATATTAGACTACATCATCAAATTTTAGACGAAAAAAAAAAAAACTATTTTTTCAACTTATCTCCCTATGGGTTTACTCAAATTTCAAGTGAGAACACTCGTTGGATGCATTATTTCATTCCTCATCCAAGGAGTACCCATGTTGCATACTTTTGATGGACCCTGCTGCATGAAAAATGAGAAATACATGAAACACATGATTGCAATCACGTTTTTTCATGTAACAGGGTCCATCAAGAGTATGCAACATGCACACTCCTTAGATGAGGAATTAAATCTTGCATCCAATGAGTATTCCTGCTCGAAATTGGAGTAAAACATTAGGGATATGTTGAAAATACAAGTTGAAAAGGTAGTTTTATTATTTTATAATTTTTTATTTTTTTTACTTTTTTACCCCAAAAATGGTGAATCATCGCCCATGGTTGACATCATCATATTGAATACTATTAGTTCTTATAAAGTTTATTTTGGTTGTACATTTTACTTAGGGGACCCATTTTATACCTCAAAATTTCTTTAATGTTTTTGTTCTCTTTATGTGATATATGATACCATAGTATGGTATTTGAGCATGGTTCACCCCTTGGACTAGATGGGTGGTTTGTTGGTCATGCATACATGTCAGTTGCATATGTGTCCTTGTGCTTTTGGTATATGTTATTGTTATGTATGCATGGTGGTGGTCATGGTTGTAGTCACTGTCGCCATGTGAAAGTTGATGGTGTTAATGGTGGATGTGTTGTCATGAGTATAAGTCGGTTATGCATTTCTTATGTATGCCAGTGTCTATATATTGTTGTGCATGCATTGTCATAGTTATGGTTGTTGATCATGTAGTCATTGTTGTATTTTATGTCATCATGATTTTGTCATTATGTTATGATTTTGATATGTTGGATGAGATGAAGCAAGAGAAGTAGATTATCTAGGTAAGGTTGCATCAATGGATCTCAAAGTAAGTGCAGATCATCATATAGGTTTGTATGTTGAGTGTTCAGGTATGTTGGTTAATGCTTGTTATATACATTGTGGTTATATACACTCTTGTCATTCTATTTTTTTTTTTGGTTACATGCATGATAGATGTTGGCTATTCAATTTGGTCATATGCACATGTGTTGGACAATCATTAGTTGTAGTGACTTGTTGTTTTATACATTGCGGTACTATGAATGATGATTATGGTTGTTTCATATAATATATTGGTGTTATATGTATCATTCTAGCCTTGATTGGTCTTTGTAGATGGTTATGGTTATGGTGTTGAGGTATGATTCGATATATTTGTGATATTGTGTTGTACTAATCTAGACTGACTATGCATATGTGATTGTTATGCATGAATGATGATTGTTTATGAGTGTATGATGTAAACATGTTATTTAGTTACTATTATGGACATCATGGCCTTATTTATGTTTGAGTTGATATGTTGTGAAGTTATATCATGCTAATCTAGATTTATTTTTCATACAATATAGCCTCCCTTGAGATACATTAAGGTATCAGTTTTCTTATGGCATCTACTTGGTGCTTGAATGTATGATTATGTCGTCTATTTGGTGTTTGAGTTTTTGGTGTCTAATATGTCGTCCACCTATTATTTGGATGTTTAACTAGTGCATTATATGAGTTTGTATCTATAATATTGCATGAAGAAATGATCTTGTTTTAAGATGCTTGCATTAATACATATGTGTTGAGAACAACTAATATGTACTCGAGTATAAGTAGGTGATATTTGTAGCATTATGTCCTATGACTGTGAGTTGATTATGACATGTTTGTTAGTCTTGGTAAAGGTTGATTTCAAATTAATATATATGTTGCCTTGATTTTTGGAACACGTGGCTGACATATGTGTTCAGTTACAAGGAAACATGATTGGAACAACAAGGTAAGATAATTAGTATATTGTTATAAATATTTATACATTGACAATTATCTATTTATGGTAGTATGATATAGGGAATTGTATGGAAAAGAGAATGCCATGAAATCTTGGAGAAGGATGAGGTTTAGCTTTCCTTTGGAAGCATTGGGAACCCATGGGGATTTGTTCATGGTTTTTGTTGAGAGTCTTGTTATTTTGGTATTTTTTTATTTTTTTATGCTTGATTTTCGGTCTTGGTTACATCTACTGCTTGATCATGATACTTTGTTTGAGGTATAATATTTCTATTGGTTTTCATGGTTTTCATCCTGTTTGCGTTGTTATTTATTTTTATGTTTTTAGGGCCTTGGGAATTGGTTGGGAAAGAGGAAAGTTAATGAAGTATGGGAAGATTTGGATGAAACCCAACAAGAAATGAAAGGCTCATATGAATTCTGGTGCATTGTAATATTCCTAAATTAGCATGCAGCTAACTCGAATATTAAATTTTGATTTTACTTCTTAGTTAGAAGAATAACTGGGTAGAGAGACCTTTAAATATATTTAGTAGGAATAAATAACTCCAAATGTGAATGGAGGACATCAAAAGAGATGAATAAAGCACCCTTATGTGTGAACAAGGGATGAAGTATGTATACATTCACAATGTTGGTATGGAAGTAGTGGACATTCAATGAGGGACAGCGCAATTTTGGAGCGATGTCCTTTGCATGGAAGTAGTGGCTTTAAAGAGTGGGGCCAAAGGTGAGGAATCTCACCAAGAATATAAGGAAGGGGATGGTAGCCATGTAGGGGATATTTTGATTATTATTTTTTTATGGTCTGTATGACTTGTGGCTCTCTTCAGTTGTTTAGCTAATATTGCAGTGATGTTTAGCACAAGGGTGTTCCCAAGTGGGAATCCCACCTTCATCCTTGGGGTACTTAGAGTGCCCACTCAGTAGAAGTTCATTGAGAATTATTTCCACATTTCAGCATTTTTCCAAGCTACAGATTTCTTCTACAATGTAGTTTATTTTTAGAGTTGTGCTGAGTTGTAGGGTGCAGCAATGGAGGATTAGTTTGGGCCGTTTCTGAGCTTTTTTTTAGTGGAGGAAGCATTCCTTCCATTGGGAGGCCAGCTAGGAGGGTTCTTGGGATTCATAACATATTTTGGGATTAGGCCAAGGCACCACCATCTCCTACAATGCAATATTACTCTCAAACTACATTATTTTGTTGAGCAGATCCAAAGGAGGGTTCAGTGCCATATTTGGGAGGCTAGATCTTCATTGAAGGGATCAGACCTTCTTTTGGAGAGTATATTGGAGGACTGCCATTTCATATCTATATCAGTTTTAGACACCTCCTCTTATGTGCTTCAATTGCAATGATTCTTTAGCCCTAGGGCTTTAGATCACCATTCTACATTTTGTGTATTTCTAGAAACCCTTTCTGGGTTATCTTGGAAAAGCGTGTGGGAGCCTAGATCCCCATTTTTAGCCTTGTATGAGCATGGTATTATCAGGTCCATTCATATATATTTCCCAGCTACAGTTTTAGTCATTAAAACTATGTTTTACTTTCTTCAGTATTTTTTGTATCAGTGTATTACATGTTTTAGTGATTTTAGGCATTGTAGGCTTTTGTTGCCTACCTTGAGGGACTTCATCCCCAAGATATTGTATTTACTTATTACTATTATACATAATACCATGGATCTATATTTGGCTCATATCTAATGTGTTGACATTTGTTTCCTTTATTGTGTGCTATATTGTTGCTTTTCCTATTTTGGAATATTACAGTGGTGTCAGAGCATAATCCTGGCTCATCCTGTGAAGAAATTGCATCTATGTTATTAGAAGAAGAAGAAGCTTCTCACATAAATGAGAATATATACAGAAGAGACAAAGGCAAGATTCCATTATTTGGAGAAATGGAGGGAAGGAAGTTTTCAAAACTTCTTCTCCAGAACCATGCATGAGATTAACAGATAAATCAAGGGAATGAGGAGGGAAAGACATGAAGATTCCTCTAAAATATTTGCACATGAAGAAAGCTCTAGCTCTTCATATTATAGGTGTGATCATTTAGCCACACAATCAAATCCACAATTCTCTACCATGCCTACATTCACAACAAGAGAGATGGAGGAAGGAGATGCATCGAAGGAGGAAACTCTTGGTGATTATTTGCAAGAGTATGAATCTGAATCTAAGGGGTTCAAAGATCATCTAAAATTCCAAGGTTTTTTCAATATCAAGGAGAATAGAAGGCCTATAAATCACAATAGAAGCAAAGGGGGCAAGAAACATTATTTGGGTAGATTATTTCTGCCTACTTTTGATGGTCACCTAAATGCATAGCTAGGCCTTGGGTTAAGGATCTAGACACCTATTTTCAGCAACACCAAGTTTCAGAAGGAGAAGCCATTAAAGTAGTAGCACTTCATATTGAAGGTAAGGCTTATGATTGGTGGTTTTATGAAGCTTCTTCCTTGAATCATGTAAATTTATCTACTTATGCAAATTTCACTAGGAGGTTAGTGAAAATATTTGATGTAAGACATTCTGAAACATCCTTGGTTGATCTAGCCAAGCGTAAACAAGAAAAACCCTTGGATGAGTTGGAAGGAACCATAAACCCAAATCCATTCCATAATTCTATTGAGGGGGTTAGGAACGTGCAGAATACCTTGCTAGAGGAAAGTTCCCCACTTCAGGAAGAGCTCTCTTCTCAAAAGGAAGACATGGGGATCTCCTTTTCGAAAGAGGATCAAACCAAAGATCCTCTTAATGATGATGAGGTAATCTCCATTAATGATGAAGGGGAAGAGTAGGCAAGAGGTAACAACGCTATCACATCAAGAGTAGAACTAGTACCTCATGGAGAGGGAGAGGGAGAAATTGCTCCAATTAGAGGAGCCCTTGTATCTTTGCAAGGAGTTTCAAAGGATCTAACATGTGGAGAGTAGGGCACAATCCATGAGCAGCATGTTCTAGCATTGATAGATTGTGAGACCTTGCATATGGAAGGAGAATATATGGAGGATGGCAAGCGTCAGGTGATTAGGAGCACACACCCCTATCTATTTTAGGAGGTTGATGCACAAGAGAGGCAGACTGATTTGCGCAGTGAGATCAGGGAAAAATCAACCCACTCATATATGCATTCTACTCTTAACAATTATGTATCATTACATGAAGGCATTCTACCTGGGAGACCACCATATAAGGAGTTGATGATAGATGTATCACAACAAGTTGCACCAGTCATATATTTCAGAGGGTTCAGAAACTTGGGAGGTATTGAAACAATGCAAAGAGTCTTGTGTAGGCTCAAGGAGGAGGGGTAAATTCTCCCAATGTCAGTATTACCCACTCTCACCAAACATCTTGCGCTGAGAAAAGATGTTTCAGGGATGGATGGCACCATTAGGCTATAAGGAGACCACTCCATGGCTTTGGAGAATCATAATACACTTCCACATAGGGAGGGATCTTCCACATTTGGTAGAGGTTGGTGGCCACTCATGCTTACGTTGGCCAAACTCAGAAATTTTTTGATAGGTGATAGCTTCCCATGGAAGGCTAGCCTCGAAAAACTTCCACCTTCACTAAAGCATGAGAAGCTGCAGGAGGAGAAGAAAAGGAAAGATTGAAACATTCCAGTGTATGACTTTGGCATAGGAGATGTCAAATAAGAAGGCATAAACATGATAGGTGCTTCACATGATATATCACCAGCGCTATCATTATTGAGTATTGACCCTTATTGGAGATCCCAACTGTTGGTGGAATACTCCAAGGATCTCTTTTCATGCAGAGTACTTGATGGCCAGTTATCAGATGGGAGATATGTAGTGAGAGATGGGTTCATCTATTTTCAGAGTAGGATCTTCTTTACTAGAGCCTCTAAGCTTAGGTAGAAGCTACTACATGTTTCATATGAGGGTTTTCTCTCCAACCCCACTGTTTTTATAAGAGCATACCATACTATCTTGGAGGGATTCATTTAGGAAGGCTTCAAAGAGGAGATGCACCAGCATATGAAGAGATGCATGGATTGTTTGGAGGATGAGGAGAGACATAACTATTTGGTAGAGTTATCACAACCACTTCCTTTCTCATTGGGAGTGAGAGGATGCACATCTATCATCCACTTCACGAGCTTGAACCAAGTACATGGTAAAGGTTATATTTATGTACATCATGATTCATTTACTATGTGTTTTTATTTCCTTACACTTCATGTGCAGTCCATTTCTCCAAGAAAGGGCACTCTTTCTTATAGACTTCATGGTATACTTGGGGCCATAAGCAGTGATGATGATGGCCACTCCCTATGAGATCTTGGGGATATTATGTCTTATTTAGGGTGCCCTAAATTTTCACCTCACATCATACACCTTCTCCAAGCATGTGAGAAGATCGAGGCAGAAATAAAGTGGTTGGTAAACCACTCATCATGCCATATTCGGATGCATTTAGGAGTCAAACTATGTTGGTTACACTTGAGGGACTGTTTTCCTTCTCCATTACTACACATGGAAGCTAGGATGACTTTTATTGTGATCCCATATGTTGATGATGTTCTTATTATAGCTAGGGGCATGATTGGAGGGATGACACATAGTTTGGATGTGTCCATTTGGAATGAAACTTCCCACACTTCTTCATGCTTCAGGGGGAGCATGAGACATTATATGGCCGCTACAGTATATCACTTGTTTGCTTATGGGGTGAGCCATATGGTTGACTTGAGCCTTTGGGAGATACCTCCTCTCATGAGCATGTGGGAGGAATTTTTCTATGAATTACCATTATGGAGGGTCATTCATTTTGTATGGATGATAGCTTGGAGATTGGAGCTCCACATGGGAATGAAGGTTCCATATATTTTTTAGTTCTATCCTTATAGTTGCTTGAGGAAAAGAAACATTTGAGAGGGGAGGATTGCAATATTCCTAAATTAGCATGCAGCTAATTGGAGTATTAAATTTTGATTTTACTACTTAATTAGAAGAATAAGTGGGTAGAGAGACCCATAAATATCTTTAGTAGGAGTAAATCACTCCAAATGTGAATGGAGGACATCAAAAGAGCTTAATAAAGCACCCTTATGTGTGAAAAGGGATGAAGCATGTGGATTTGGTAAACTTTGACCAAATCAAAAATGTTGGTATGGAAGTAGTAGACATTCAATGAGGGACAACACAATTCTGGAGGAAGATCCTTTGCATGGAAGCAGTGGCTTTAATGAGTGGGGCCCAATTTGAGGAAGCTAACCATGCATATAAGGAAGGGGATGGAAGCGATGGAGGTGATGTTTTTATTATTATTTGTTTATGGTATGTATGATTTGTGGCTCTCTTTAGCTATTTAGATAATATTGTAGTGCTGTTTAGCACAAGGGTGTTCCCGAGAAGGAATACCACCTTCATCCTCAGGGGAATTCGAGTGCCCACTCAGGAGAATTTCATTAAGAATTATTTCCACATTCCGACATTTGACCAAGCTACAACTTTCTTCTATGGCACAGTTTCTATTTAGAGTTGAGCTGACTTGCAGGATGGAGCAATGGAGGATCAACTTGGGCCATTTCTGAGCTTTTTTTCAGTGGAAGAAGAATTCCTTCCATTGGGAGGCCAGTAAGGAAGGTCCTTGGGATTCATAACACATTTTTGCATCAGGCGAAGGAACCACCATCTCCTACAGTGCAATATTACTCTCAAACTGCGTTATTTTATTGAGAAGATCCAGAGGAGGGTTCAATGCCATAATTAGGAGGTTGTATCTTCATTGAATGGATCAACCCTTCATTGAGAGAGTGTATTGGAGGAGTGCCATTTCAGATCTACATCATTTTTAGCCACCTCCTCTTGTGTGCTTCAGTTGCAGTGATTCTTCAACCCTAGGGATTTAGATCATCATTCTACATTTTGTGTATTTCTGGAAACCCTTTCTAGGTTTTCTCAAAAGAGTGTGTGGAAGCCTAGATCCCCATTTTCAACCTTGTATGAGCATGGTATTATCAGATCCATTCATATATATTTCCAAGATGTAGTTTTAGTCATTAAAACTATGTTGTACTTGCTTCGGTATTTTGTGTAGTAGTGTGTTACATGTTTTGGTGCTTTTAGGCATTGGAGGCTTCTCTTACCTATCTTGAGGGACTTGATCCCCAAGATCTTGTACTTATTTATTGTTGTTATACATAATACCATGGATCTATCTTTGGCTCATATGTAATGTGTTGAAATTTTCTGCTATTTCCATTATTGTGTGTTATATTGCTCTTTTTGCTATTTTGGAATATTACATGCATGTAAGAGGGTAGCTAATGGAAAGAATATGACATTTGGTTGAGTTGGTTGGGTCCATTAGGATAAATGGATGATGGAGAAATATTCGTGAGAAAATTAATAGGAAAGGTAAAGTAAATGGACTTGAGGCATTAGATGCCTTAGCTATGTTGGGAGTTGTTGTTCTCAAAGTTGCGCATGTGTTTCACAGATAAAGAGAGTTCTCTTAGCCTAAACCTTACAATATCTAGTAATTATGTTGTGCTGAGGGTTATGTTGATGTTTATATATGTATGTATGTATGTATGTATGTATGTCGTTGAGTACATGTCATGCATTTGGTGTTGTGTACATGTGGTGTTATGTACATGTGGTGTTGTGTACATGTTTTTTAGGTTGTGTTGCATACATGCAGTGATGTGTACACGTTGTGCAGGTGGTGTTGTGTACACGTTGTGCAGGTAGTGTTGTGTACAAGTGGTACTGCGTACATGTTGTACATGATATGTTGTGTGCATGTGGTATTATGTGAATGTTGTAAATGTTGTTTTCTGTA
This sequence comes from Pinus albicaulis, assembly GCA_034641835.2. Classification (NCBI taxonomy): domain Eukaryota; kingdom Viridiplantae; phylum Streptophyta; class Pinopsida; order Pinales; family Pinaceae; genus Pinus; species Pinus albicaulis. Next base: position 359,800,644 of record CM076572.1, on the reverse strand, counting down.
CATGTGGTACTATGTATGTGCATTATGTAGTCATCATATAGTGACATGTGTATTCATTATGTTGTACTTTGTGTATGTATATGTATAATGTTGTACACTAGGTGCAGGTCTATGTGTTGAGTTGTACACTAGGTGTAGGTGTATGTATTATGTTTTTTTGTACACCAAGATTGGGTGTATGTATGGTATTGTGTTTTATATTGTGTGTAAGTTTATTGTGTTGTGTCATACAAAGGATGTAGGTGTATGTGTTGTTTTGTACCTTGGGTGTAGCTGTATGTGTTTTACACTAGGTGTAGGTGCATGTATTGTATAGCATTGTATGCCATGTATGGTTGTATATGTGTGATTCACACTATGTGTATGTGTACATGGTTGAAGAGAAGGCACTAGGTGTTGTCGAGTGTGGCAACCAATCTGGTGTGTGTATGGAAATGACACAGGTAGAAACAACTGAATGATTGAAGGATACGTATCAATTTTTTATTTCAGTTTTAATTATGCATGTGATATATGATTCTTGTTTATGATGGTTACATGTGATATATAATTTTTATTATGATGGTTGCGTGAGCTAATTGGATATGATATTTTTATTCATGGTGATTTGATCAAACAACTAGTTTGAATTGTTGTGACATGAAGTAAACAGATTTGCAAGTGTACATCATTGACATGCCACTAATGAGTAATGATGTGAATTTATTTCAATTTATTTTGAATCTAATTGAAATTACATGCTTGGTATAGGAGAGCTTAAAAATTCTCTATTGGGTGATTGAAACTAAATGTAAGAATTAACAACACAAGCAAATGGAATTGGAACAGGAAGCAATATGTTGGTAAATCACTTCATGAGTAGGGTCATTGTGGGACACTAGTACCTAGTAGTGTCCATTGATTTCTATGATCATGCTATGATTGGTATGATGGTTTTTAAGAAAGGAAATGCATTGGTTTTTAAATCTTCCAACGCGAGGAAACCCTACCAAGGAAGGGTCAACCCGAGGGATTGTGTAGCAGAGAAGGGGATCCCCATGGAACATGTAAGGTGTGTGACTGCATGGAAGGGGGTGACCGGATTTCCTAAGTGAATGTGTAGCAGATAAGGGAATGTTGGGGATGTATTTGTTTTGATCATTCACATTTCCAGATGGAATCAGATGCACATTGGGAGTGTGCCCTGGAAGAATAAGTTGGTAAATTTTCACTAAGAGGACAACAACACAAGTTGTAGCATTGGACATCAAATGTAAACTTTGACTCTAGTAGTGAATTCTATAATTCATGGGAAGGAGGTGAAGCATGATACTAATTTTGAGGGTGGAGGTGTGAGCCTCTAGATTCCCTTGTTATAGATGTACGCGTCACATCCTTGTATTTTTTGGTTGAGAAAATGTGCATATTTTTATATGTGTATATTATTATAAATATTGTATCGAGCTGGATTTATAAAGCTCCATGGACAGTATGGTTATATATGTGCTTTTTATTGTATATACCATAATTATTTTTGTTATAAAGCTCCAGTAAGCGATATGTTGTCATTTTTTCAGTAGTGCTCATTGTAAATATTGCAACAAGTTGTGTTCCACATATCCATGGGAAATATGTTTTGGTTTTTAGCATTTTTTCTGGTTGTAGGTGCCATTGAACGCTGAGGATGGTGTTCCCCCAATGGGTAGGGTTCTATAAAAACTCTGGTAAAAAGTTCCAAGTAATAAATTTAATAAAGGAAACATAAGACAAATATCATGGGACATGTACTCCAAGATAAAAGGTGGGAAAAAGATCCTAGTGGGTATTCATTTGGTTTATTATGTCTAAAGGAAATCAGAAAAGGCAATAGAAAAGGATTTTGAAAGGAATGAGGCATTTATTGGCATTTTATTTATGGAAATAATGGAAAATAGGAGGAAAGAAAGGTGAAAGGTCCAAGGTTTCATGTGAGGAGGAAAATGAAGGAAAAATAATGGAAAATGAAGAAAATAGATGCCTCAATGATAAAAAAATATTTCGAGGATAAGTTGGAAATATTTTTCTAAATATTTTGTCAGTTTAGTTTTTGGAGCTGTAATTATATTATCTCTCTCTCTCCCTCTCTCTCTCATACTCTTGGACTCTTAGATTTTTATGGAAACACTCTTGGATGAGTGTTGCATACTTGGGATTTGGAGCAATAAGGTAAAGGAAGAGAAGGAAAGCATAAGAGGACATTAGGATGAATAGCCATAGTAATTTCTCTTTGGAGGTATCAAGTTGCGTGTATGATTTCCTCCCTATTTTTGCCATGAATTTCATATGCATGTGGTTTCCTGATTACGATATGCCATTGGCATGGGGGTACCTAGATTTATAGTGGTTTTTCTTAGCCTTTCCATTTCCTGGATAGCCATGCCATTTTGGGTTTTATATCTCTTTCTTGGTTGGTTCTTGATCTAGACTTATCCATGAACACAATAAATAATAGAAATACACATTAATGCAAAGATGCAGCTGAAATAAGACTTCATTTCCTTGATATCACATAACTTAAATAAGCTTATAGACATAATGGAAATAAACTAGCTAGGGCACTGGTAACTTATTTCTAAGAAGAGATGTGGTGGATACAGACCTCTAAACTCTATTAAAATGAGGCTTGAAGGCCTATTTATTATTTATAAATAATGGAAAACCCTAAACATATAAAAACTTAACCCTAGGAGATGAACCGCCAAAACTATTAGCCCCTTTTGGATAAATTGGTACATCAAGTTCTCAGGGGTGTAACTTTGGCATACGATCACCGTTTGACACACAAAATACCTCATTAAAAATATTTATCTGAGGAATACAAATTTTAAGTGAGAAACATTATTCAAAGACCCATTTTTCTCTCAATTTCCCAAAAAATGTCATTTAGGGCCTAAAAAGGCTCCAAGAGTTTAGGACCGGAAAAACTATTAAAAATAGTAAATTGTGCTACAAATAAGGAAACTGAAAAATTGAAAGAAACAATGTTGGGGCCCCAAGTGCAATAGCGGTACATGCAATATCTAGCAGGATCATTCCCCCCCCCCCTAGGAATAAATGTTCCACATTGCATTGATTTCCTTCATGACATAACGAAACTTTTGCTCAACTTGGTCCCTGGTGAGCCATTTTCCTTTGTGCAAGAGTTAGCCAAATTTGACAACCCGATATAGTTGGATCTATTGTTGGAAATTTTTCTTGATTTACGTGTCCATGATATGATCCGTGGTGTCCTATTCCATGCAGTCTGGGTTTAACTATGGTGGTGTGAGTTGTGTTTCAATGTTGGAGTTGTCTAGTAGAGACAAAAGGTAGGGCTGAAGGCAGTCCACATTGAACACTGGGCACAAACAAAGGAATGGTTGAATATTGAGCTGAAATAAATTGTCCCCTACAACCTTGGTGATGTTTTATGGCCCATATCAGAGTGGGTGAAGCTTACGGTGGGGTATAATGAGGCACTCCTTTTGCATATGTAACCACACTTTTTCACCCACATGGAAGTTGTGTGGCGCCCATTTTTTATCATGTCGATGCTTGTGCTTGGCATTGGCTCTATCCAATATTTCATGAACCTGTTCGTGGATGTGCTCAATGCACTCAATGAAGTTGTTTACCTTGTTAGATTTAGAATGGACATGAGCCAAATTGGACCGAGTAGCCGCAAATGGCATGGTTACGTCAATGGGACATAGTGGCTGGAATCCCAAGCCCACCTGAAAGAGGCTATGGCCAGTTTAGCTGTGGAGAGCCCATTTATAGTTGCGATGTACATAGGGGAGGCTCTTATCCCATGTGCATGGATTCTTTGAGTTGTACATTCACATAATGTGTACGATCATCCTATTGACGACCTCTGTCTAGCTATCTATTTCGGAATGGAAAGTTGTGGACATGGTGAGCTTGGTGTCCAGAATTGAGCAGAGGTTGGACAAAAATGTACTGAGGAACTTGTTGTCTAGATTTGAGATGATAGATTGTGGGATCCTAAGGTGTACCCACACTTGTTCAAAGAAGAGTTTAGTTGTGTTTTATGCTGTGATATTCTTCTTTCAGGCCGCCATTAATGACCATCTTCGAGAATAAATCGATGACCACGAAAACATAATCATTTTGATGCTTAGTAGAAGGAAGGCCCAACATATAATCCATGGAGATAGATTCCCAAGGTCGACTAGCAGTAGGAAATGGAGTATAGTGGCCTTGCTTCTTGACGGTAGGTTTGTAAATGAAGTAGGCAGTGCAGGATCTAATGTACTTCCTAACATCTAATCAAAGGTTTGGCCAATAGAAATACTTCTACAATACTGCCATTGTTTTCTCTTCCCCGAAATGCCCAGGGACCCGACTGTGGTGTGCTTCCCAAATCTTCTTGGCATGCTCACTTGAAGGAAAAAAAGGGTGTCCCAGGTGACATAGAAATGCATCCTGGAGGTGAAAATTTGGAACTTTATTACCCTCCAAAAGCATCGTGTATGTGTGGCTGAATTTCGGTTCACTCTTGTAGAGAAGCATCCAATCAGAAGTTTCATGCCCACAAGAGTTGAGCATGGTGGTTAGCACCACGATTGATTGTCAGCTGATGCAGTCTACAACATTATTCATGCTTCCCTTCTTGTAGTTGATGTTCAAATGAAACTGTTCCAAATATGTGGACCACTTCTGATGGTGATCATTCTACAACTTCCCTTGTGTCTCTATGAACTGTAGGGGTCGGTGATCTATGTGGATGACCATTTCCTTCCCCAAAATGGAATTATTCCATTGTCAGAAATTGTGCACAATGGAATACATTTTTTTTTCATAATTGGGACAGTTCTGGACTCTGTCAAAAAATGTCCCACTATGATATGCCACTGTATTCCCTTGATTAGTAAGAACTACCCCAATAGCATAGTCTGAGGAATTTGTCTCGATCTCAAATGGTTGTTGAAAGTTTGGCAATGTGAGAACTAGGGTAGAGCAGAGGTGATATTTCAACTCGACAAACACCTTATGTTGAGATTCAGACCAAATTTTTTTTTATTTTTCTCCTCCCTTGGTGACTTGGCACAAGGGGCAAGTGATATGAGAGAATCCCAACACAAACCTATGGTATAAATTGGAAATACCTAGAGAGCTACGGAGCTCTGTTACAGTAATTGGGACTATCCAATCCTGAATGACTTGGATCTTGGATGGATCCACATGCAGCCCCCGCTCATCAATAATGTATCCCAGATATTAACTTGGGTCATGCCAAAATTTTACTTCTCCAAATTGGCACACAACATGTCTTTCCGCAGTGTTTGGAGGACCTGTTGGATGTGGTGGAGGTGCTCTTCCAAAGTCTGGATGATGACCAGGATGTCATCCAGGTACACAACTACAAATGAGTTGGTAAATGGCCGCAATATTTCATACATCAACCTCATGAAGGTCGCGAGAGCATTCCTCAACTCCAAAGGCATGACCAACCATTCAAAAAGACCCTACTTGGATTTGAAGGCGGTCTTCCACACATTAGAGGGTTTGATTAGTACTTGGTGATACCCAGACTTCAAGTCTATCTTGCTGAAATATTTTTCCTCTTGCTTTGGTCTAGAAGGCCATCAATACATGGTATTGGGTACCTATTCCATGCATTGATCTTGTTTAGTGCCCGATATTCAATACAGAGTCCCTAAGTCCCATCCTTCTTCTACACCAACACGATCAAGCTCCCATAGGGCGATGAAATTAGCTGGATGTGACCTTTATTTAACAGCTTCTGAATCTGCTTCTTGATTTCTTCGTTCTCTAGAACAAAGCACTGATATATTGGTCCAATGGGAAGCAGCACACCTGGGGTCATATCGATGATGTGCTTAACCTGACAGTGTAGAGCCACCCCTGTGGGTGAGGTGAAAATGTCCTCGTACTCCTCAATGACCTTGTCCATATGTTTTTGTCATGCGAAGGAGATCTATCTGGAGGTCATGGCCATGGTATTCTTATTTCCCTAAGGGTGCATTATCAGGAAATTAAATTTCCCAGTTTTGCAAATGAGCTTACTGCATTGTTTTATAGTAACCAAAGAGATGGTGGTAGGTAGTGCTACCTTCAGTATCCTATACAACTTATTTCCAAAATTAATTGAATAATAGTGAGAGGTCAGGAGTCATACAAAACATGTCTCTTCCACAAGTATGGTTGGCCTAATAATACATTAGAAACATCAAGAGGTCCAATGTCACATAATACCTCATCTGTGAAGGGCTTGTCTATGTTGTGGGGAAGGCAGCATTGATGGCTAACGCATAGATCTTGTCCTTGGTGAAGCCACCTGATGGTGTACGGATGTGAGTGTGTTGTGGTTGATGAACCTAGTCGCTTCACAACCTTTGCTGAAATGAGGTTATTTTGGCTCTCGTTGTCGACAATGGACTGCAACGGGGAACCCTTTACGCAACTTTTTGGAATTTAAGAGGCATTCACCCTCCTATTGATCTTACAGTTCCTCCTTTTAGATCTTTGTGTTGGCCACCCACCTATTCCACTTTGGGCCCCAAAATTGTTTCTTTTAGTTTTCCAGTTTCCTTAATTGTAGCAAAATTTACAATTTTTAGTAGTTTTTCAGGTCTTGAACTTCCGGAGCCGTTTTGAGGCCCTAAACGACATTTTTTTGGAAAACTGTGAGAAAAATGGCGCTTTGACCAATGTTTCTCACTCAAAAGTTGTAATCCTTGGATAGATATTTATAACAATATATTGTGCAGATCAAACGAAGATCATATGCCAAAGTTACATCCCCGGGAAGTTGATGTACCAATTTACCTAAACAGGGCCTATTGTTTTGCTGCTCCATCTCCTAGGGTTAGGTTTTTAGATTTTTAGGGTTTTCCATTGTTTCTCAATAATAAATAGGACTTCGAGCCTCATTGTAACAGATTTTATAGGCCTGTAGCCACCACACTTTTCTCAGAGATAAGATACTAGTGCACTCGCTTGTTTATTTCCATTATGTCTGTAAGCATATTTTTAGTTATGTGATATTAAGGAAATGAAGTTTTATTTCTACTCCATTTCTGTGTTTATCTGTATTTATGTATTTTATTGTGTTCCTGCATAACTATGGATCAGTAATATCAGAGAAGTCTTCTCTTTCTTGGTCCTTCTTTGCATGTCCCTAATGAGGTCGGGGTATAAGGAGTTAGGGCTTAATATGGTTGAACCTTTGCAAGATCAACCTCACAAACCCCGACAACAACCCATGGGGGCGAAAAGAAAGATGAGGGAGTAGGAGATCCTATCAAAATATTGCTCGAGGAATCCCTTAAGAAATAAAGGAAGGAAATAAAATACAGAAATACACATACACATAGAGATGCAACAAAAATAAGACTTCATTTCCTTAATACCACATAAAATAAATGTGATTACAGACAGACTGGAAATAAACTAGCTAGAGCATTGTTAGGTTATCTCTGAGAGGTGATGTGGCAGTTCCAGACCTCTAAACTCTGTTAAAATGAGCCATGTAGGCCTATTTATTATTGAGAAATAATGGAAAACCATAAACATCAGAAAACCTAAACCTAGGAGATGAAGCGCCAAAATTGTGGGACTCGTTTGGGTAAAATGGTACATTAACTTCTTCGTGACGTAACTTTGGCATACGATCTTCGTTTGATGTGAAATATACCTTGTTAGAAACATATATCCAAGGACTACAATTTTTTAGTGAGCAAGATCAATCAATCACCCATGTTGCTCTCATTTTTCCAAAAAAGCGTAGTTTAGAGCCTCAAAACGACTCCGAAAGTTCAAGACCCGAAAAACTGCTAAAAATAGTAAACTTTGCTACAATTAAGGAAACTAAAAAACTGAAAGAAACAATTTTGGGGCACCAAGTGGAATATATGGGTGGCCACCAATAACCACCTATATTAGTTCTCATGTTCCTTTTTTTGTGGATTGATTCACTAGTTCCTAGAAGCCTTGGTTAGACAAACACTATGGAATCCTTGTAACAACTTGGGTTGAGTTACTAGTCCTGGAAGCCTTGGTTGGAAAATTTCTCTAGAATTCCTTAGTGGTTTGATTTACTAGTCTTGGAAGCCCTGGTTGGAAAAATTCTTTGGAATCTCGATATCAGTTGTGGGTTGAGTTACTAGTCATCGAATCCCTAGTTGGAACAAATGCTCTAGGGCCCTGGACAGCTTGGATAGAGACTAGTATGGTGATGGTTAGAAATGTATGACCATGAGGTGGAATAAATATTTGAGGGATGATGTGGTTTTACCTCTGGAATACCTCATTTGGTTGGTTTGGTTTATTCCATGAGATCCCACATTCATGCTTATAATATGGCACGAGAGTGACTGGTTGAAAGAAATATTTGGTTCAACCTATTCTATGGTCTGGTGGCACATGGAAGTCCCATCATTGTTTGCATTTTACATATGCTAATAAGAGTTATTTCTATCTTGTATTTGATGGGTAAATATAATTTCTCCTATGTGGCTTATATGGCTATTATATCATTGTTATTTATGTTGGTTATGAGTATGGTTTATTATAGACTTGATGTATGGATCTCATCATGTTTTGATTATAAAATGAATGAACAATGAATATATGACATAATAGATGATGACGGAGATATTTTGATAGGGAATCAATGCTTCATATTGATTCTCATATAAGTATGAGACCCTTATGCTCATATATATTGTTGTGACATGTAGATTACATATTTGTGACATGTTTCACGAAATTCGTGTCATGGATAGTAGGGTTTTATTCAAGTCATTGATAAATTTTTTGTATTAATAGCCTTATTTCAATGCTTTTTATCATTTCCAAGAGTTTCAAGAAGTTTTGGGTAGTGACCTGAGGCCTATCCCTGAAAACTTGGCTCAGAATCTAGGGTTGTTGGCATAAAAATACCTGAAAATGTCCACAATCACTGGCATGCCTTGTTGTGGAAGAAACTAGAAGTCCTCAGGTGCATGCATGGCTTGTCATGGGAGAAATGAGGGTCCATATTAGTAAAATATCAAGCTTTCTCATGGGTTGGTCAACTGTAAGGGTTGGCTGGCTCCTGAAGGCTCTGTAGCATATGTGTAGGGTAATATTGGTTGTGTCATATCGGTTACACTTCCTTAACTGTCCATAGGGATTTGAATCATATCATAGTAGCCTCTCATCAAATTTTTACCCCAGTGTTCCTGTTAACTTGGGTAAATGTGTGAGGAGGTGGTTACAAGGCTATTGAATGCTTGGATAATGATGGAGAGAAGAGAATATTGTAGGGTAAGAAGAACCCTCCATCAATGAGAATGGTTACAACTATGCAGGTAAAGTGCAATAGTAAGAAAGGGTGTGTCTTGTTTGTAGTTCATATTTATAGTGATAAAGGTAAGGATGTTGAGGATGCAAAATACTTGAAGAGGTACCTAATCTTGCAATAGTTTCAAGATGTATTTCAAGCAAATATTTCAAAGTTTCCTCCTCAGAGGTAAGTGAACTTCTATATTGAGTAAGTACCAGGAACAACACCAACATCACAGACACCTTACATGATGAGCATTCCAAAGTTAGTGGAACTGAATTTGTAGTTGAATAAAATGCTTGACAAGGGACACATTAGGCCAAGTGTATCGCCTTGGGGTGCACCAATGTGGTTTGTGAAGAAGAAGTATTTTAATCTAAGGTTATGTCATCATTATAGCCAGTTGATCAAGGTGATGATCAAGAATAGGTATCCATTTTCATGATTTGATGATTTATTTGATCAATTGAGGGGGGAAACATTGTTCTCGAAGATTGATTTGAGATCATGATATAATTAAGTATACATCAAAGAACAGTACATCTACAAGATTGTTTCTCAAACTATGTATGGCCATTATGAGTTTGTTGTAGTTCCACTTGGTTTAAATAATGTTCCAAATAATTTCATGTGTTTGATGAATAGTGTGTTGCATCCTTATCTGGACAAGTTTTTGATAATATTCATTGATGGTATATTGATATATTCTAAGAATGATGAAGAGCATGTTGAGAACTTATTAGCAATGTTAATATTGATGAGAAGGCATCATTTCTATGCCAAGCTTAGTAAGTGCAATTTCTTTCAGAAAAAAGTTCACTACTTAGGACATGTTGTTTCCAAGGAAGGTATAGTAGTGGATCTAGAGAATATCAGAGTTATGATGGAGAGGGAAGCTCCTAGGAATGTGGATGAGGTAAGATAATTCATGGGGTTAGCAGGATGTTACAGGAGGTTCATCAAGAACTTCTCATGGATTTCCTATCGTATTAAATCATTGTAGAGGAAAGGAAATAAATTTGAATGGATAGAGGAATGTGCAGCTAGTTTTGAGCAGTTGAAGAAGTTTCTTACAAATTCCCTAGTTCTAAAGATTGTTGTTGGAGTGGGGTCCCGTGGGGTGTATTTTTTTGGGTTAATTTTGTCTAATTTTTTTTAGACATGCTACACGCAAAGAGTTAAATGGGATTTGGGGCAGGTCAAAGTCCCTTAATCATTGTAATGGGTTTAAAGGAAAAAACCATGGTTTGATACCATGGTATGTGCACATCTATGATAGTATAAATATGTAAGAGTCAAGCGATAAAGAAATAAATCAATGATGACATGATGAATGGATGTTTTGATTAATGTTTTTATCTCAGTTTGGGTTTTTCTAGGTAGAAAGGATCCTCATGGTTATGTGCGCGGAGACGTAAGTCTTGAGCTGTGTGGGGAATCCGCTGTTGTGTGTGTACAGAAATATTGAATGTACTGAATTTCATATCTCTTAATAAAGAAGAAATTTTTGGCAAACCTATATTCTTATGTGGTTGACTGTCTTGATTATATGTTATTTGCTGTAGATCTAAATCTATTATGTGTTGTGCGCTTACTTTTTTGATTGATTATTTCCACCTCTACACAAATATTAGTCGATGTTAGATGAATAGATTTGAATTAAGTATATTTAATTACCGTGTGCAAAATATATGGAAGTATTCTATAATAATCTGCGAAAGGGTTAGATCTGTTAACTGTGCATGCAAAAATCTGTCATATTATCTGCACTAAGTCTAATTATGGGCACCACATAAATAAATTCCTCAGGGTGTGGAAACCTAGTTCCAACACCCCACATACTGCTTCGGGTGAGACTTTGATCTACACAAGCATATCACTTCTGAAAGGGCCAGTAGTTGGAGGGTTTTGTTGGTTCCATGATATCACTGAACCTGGTTCAGGACCCCTCAAGTCAACAAATGGTTTCATTGCTAGGACTAGGAGCATTTTGAGGATGATTTGATGTTGTGGCATTCAATGCAAAATGAACTACAAGATTGGCTTGATAACAAAATACTTGAATTTGTGATCTAAGAAAACATAGGCTCTAAATTGTTTGTTGAATATTGGGCACAAAAGTATATCTAAAAAAAATTCCACAAAATTGTATTTGCTTCCTATTGTAATTCCTAGAGACAGCCATGAGTTGATAAAGACCAGTGCCTAGGACATCTTATGCCAAGAGGGTTTAGGAAGAGTTTGTCAACTTAATAATATAATACCTCTTGTTATGAAAATATTTATAGTTTTCTAGGATGGGACCAAGACATCATAAACAGAGAATAGATAATAATGACATCTAGTAGTAGAACCTAAGGGTCAATAAGCATACATCAAAGGAAGACCCGGATTTAACTGTTGTGAGAAGGGCCAAACATTAGATCAGTGAACAGATATCAAAATAAATGGGTGTGGAAACAACAGCAACAAATGAATGAAATATTAACAACAGGTAGGCTTATTCTAGCATAAGAATCCACCCAAGCTAATATCAGAAGAAATATGGTGATTGTGATGCAAAACATGAACATAATATCCTGCTTCGAGCCATATTTAAAGTGCAATAGACAAATAGATATGAGTACCTTTATAGAGATAAATTCACATCTAAATAATGAGCACTCACATTCCAGAAGCTTACGATACAAAGTGAGTAATGGGAATACCATGCACATTTGTATTAATGCATAACAGAGGGAAAACAAACTGTAAATTATCTCGTAAGGAATCCACTACACAATGGAAAAAATCCGCTTCAATTTCCCCACGGGATATTTCAACATATACTATGAAAATTCCTTAAAACTTTACAAAAAAGAACATTCATGACTAGCAGTCTCTGTTCTGGAAAATCTAGAACCATGTCTCAGCTTTTGATTCTATCCTTTATAGCTTTCAGCTGAGCCTTTGCAAAAGATATTTCTTAGAGAAAATATTCCTTGAGATCTCTTTCTGTTTGGTTTCTCTATCAAGAAACAAAATAATGATGAGGAACAAGACATCTCATCACATACATTGTGGCCTAGGGGAGGCTCTTAACTAAAAAAAAAACAATAAACTGAAAATAGAAAATGCATAGGGTGAAATTGAGATTTCACCCAATATTACAAACTTAAGAAATAAAAATAAAAAGGCCACATGGGCCACATCATGAGTTTCATGTTTTATGACGTGACAGAGCGCCTGATGCCTACAGAGGTGGAAAAATTAATGATGGTGATGAGCTCGTTCTATGGCTAGAAATAGACAAAGACTGTTGAGAAGGTGTGGGAGTTGGAACAGGAGCATACTCACTACATTTTTTCCATGCTTCTTCCCCCAGGCCTGGCATCGTGGAAAATGTCTCAACCAATGCCTATATGTTTGTGAGTTCTGTGTAATCCACTTGAATAGATAAAAAAAAATTGACTTGGTAGAGAAGGAAGAATTCTTTGCCCAGAGCGGTAACGATTTTCTCGGCTTTTAGGAAGGCAGTCTTCTCAGAGGGAAAACTAGTACTATTCATTTCATCCGTCACTTTCTATTCATATGCAGTCAGTTCGAAGAAAGCAGTTGTGTCAGGGTGCTAACATGATGGGAGGCCTGCCTCCACCAACTTATTCCATTCTTGATCTAACCATTCCACTCCACTAGAAAACCGTTTTAGGCCATTCAGTGCATTTGCGCGGGCGGTTTCCTTCTCGATTACCCTTCTAACTTCTATCACCCCTCTAAAAAGGTCATGGATCCCTTGAGAAAGTAACATCTCTAGACTGAGCCCGTTCATGTATTGGATGTACTTCTTAGCTTTAGTGACATTTGCTTCCCCTTTTGCACGTCCCTCCTGTAGCTGCCCTCCGAAAGTGTGAACCGTTGTTTTCTTGGCTTCCATAAAAGTGAGGAAATTCCAGTGTTTCTAGACCTCAGTCATTGTATCAGTCTAGATGAGACGTTTGGCCTCCAAAAGTTTCATGTTACCTTTAATCTAAGCATTCAATTCTTTGATGGATTTTTCTTGCGCCTGCTTCACTTTTTGCAACTTTTTGACCTCCATTTGTAAGAATGAGATTGCCTTCTGCTTTGATTCTAGTGTAGTTTCCAACTCCACTATTCGCTGGCGGGATGTATTTCCTTCATTCTATAAAAATTTTAATTCAGATAGAGCCTTGGTCAACTACTCTATCATAGTTCCAGGCGCGTCAGATGCTGGAGCCACGCGTACATGTTGGCCCCCTTCCATATGCAAACCAGACAATCTCTACTTTAAATCTGAAATCTCAGCTGTCATTTTAGCAATTTCCTCCTAGTGCTTGACCAGATAATCAGTGAGAGTTGATTTCTCCCTTTCCACTTGGACCAACTCATTGGTCTGCACATGTTCACTGTTGTGTATGTTGAGCTTCTTTCTTAGCTTGGAATTATCAGCTTGCAAGTCAGTGAGAAGCTTCTGTCGCACCAAGTCTAGGTATCCCCCTTTGTCTTTTATTGTCTTGATGAGAGTATATAGTTGATTACTTATGGCTTTGGCACTAGATTTCTCCCTTTTCTGATACTCAAGAACAAATTTGTGCTTATCCTCCAATTTTCTCAAGGCAAGCTCTAGTTTCACTACCTTGTCATGCAGCATGTCTCCAACACATTGATGTAAGCCGAGCTTATATATCAGGGGGACATTAGTCAAGTTAAGCACAATCTCTAAGGCTCGATAGTAGGACCCATCGGCTAGAGGCTGAGACACTACCTGCTGAATGGTGATTATGAGCTTCTCTTTATCCATGTTTAGCTCAGTGGTGAGTCGGGTATGGTATTTGTAAATAAACCCGACTAATTTAGCCTTCAGATTGCTTCTCGTTGCCCTGTTCCTGGTACCTATCTCTTCCCTTACTTCTGTCTGTCTGATTGAAACTACCTGTGATATTCCAGAAGGGCCTGATGAAGAGGTTTCATCAAGAGCTACTGTGAATCTCGCCTTTTTTTTATCAGGCCTCCCATATCTAGGAAAATATTCCTGAGATGGCTCCTCTGGGATCTCCTCTGGCCCCTCAGTTCCCCATTTCTTGTGGGGATGGATTTCCTCGTCAATATTCATACCCACAAGGCTTCCAGAAGAACCCACTTCATCAACTTGTCCCCTTTTTTCTATCTCTCCAGATGCATTGTCACCCCTTCCTTCTGCTGCTGAGGACTCAGCTTCCATTTGTGCATTCAAAGGCCATGCATCAGGGTTAGCTCTCCATTAAATGAGGGGCCTAGTCTCATGTACATAAGCAGTCGACTTAATCTTCCATTTTCTATTAGAAAGGACTCCGTTCAAGTCATATGGCCAAAATTTCCCTTGCCACAAGTCCATCCCTTGAAGAAACATTTCCACAATGGAGAGGGCATGCCTTGAGTTTATGGTGAAGTGGCCAACTGAGGTTGTGAGTTTGAGAATATATCCCTTCTTTGCAGGTAAAAAGTGGATATGGTCGGCTCTTAGGGTTTGATGGATGTATTTGAGGGTGAAGATGCGCGTTTCTGGAAACACCGGCAAACAGTAAGGAGGTACTTCCATGCCATAAACCCTGATCTCAGTGTAATTTTCATACAGGTACCAGTTCCCTGTGCTGTCTTCCTTGTCAAATTGTAGCCAGTCCTTCTACTCAGCAAAAATTCTAGGCAGAGGAAAGTCATGCACAATCGTACTATGGACATGAAATTATTCAAGAACTAGATATACCCCTTCCCCCTAAGCTGCTATCGAACTAAAAATTTCCATTCTAATACCGTTCTTGGTTGGGCATTTGTCTTCAAATATTTTTCGAGGCTTAGGTTCTCAAACCTATTGGCATGTTCAAACACAAATAAGTAAAACACTAGTGAGAAAAAATTGAAAGACCCAGTAGACGAGAACTCTTAGAACTAGGTTTGAATCATGGAAGCAAGAAACATGGGAATATTCAAAAGTGTACCATTTTATGACATACGCCACAAAAGTGTTATGCATTCTTTGGACACACACTCAACGTTGTTGAGACCTAACATCCCTAAGATAAGAGCCAATATTGGTTGAACCTCATCTATGAAGGAGGACAATGGAACCACATCTGAGGATGGGATTGTAGTTAGGTGAGCACCGAATATAAGGTTGAGAAAGTCACTTTGTTGTCTCCATGGCAGTTTTGAGAACTAACGAGAAAGAGATCACTCGATGAACTTGACATAGTATTGACTGTGGGGAAAACAAAGGGATTTCTTTATGAGGTCAGGTGAGATGCGGAAGATTTTATTTCCCTGAGTAGACAGGAACAAGTCCCTATGCTCGTCATAGAATTCACAGATCCAACTGATGAATTCAGGCACTTGGTGTGTAGTTGGAACTATCTGATAGTAAAAACCTGAATCAACCACTCTGAACATATCCTGACCCTTTAAATACTTCTTGAACGACCTGGGTCTAATCTGGGCTACATTGAAAGGGTACGACGAAACGTGGATTGGGGCATGGGCGTCGACAAGGGGTTCTGGTCCAGGGATGTTCCTAGTTTCTCGGGCTTAAAGGGTTTCAGGCTCAGACTTCCTGGACTTCATCTTCCCCATGGCCATTCAAAAAATAAAAACTGAAGGAAAACAAATAGACAAGGGAATGGGTAAATACCTACAAATAGTGAAGGAATCTAAGGGGAAAGCAACGCAAGACCTGAAAACAACCTGGTACTTGCAGTTCACCCTTAGCTGCATGAAAAAACCTGTAAAAAAACAAATATTTTACCTAATTGGGGAATGAGACAGGGTTAAATCGGCCCGGTTTTTATGGAGAATGAGGCGAGGACAACAACTGTAGGGATGACGTCATAAGGATGTAGATAGTGAGACACGTGGTGATTCACCATTGTCTTAAGGGTGTAGGGTAGATGAGAGACACACACCAGTGTCAGGTTAGTACCGGTCTCGTACCACCTTCCCTGCGATTTACCTTACCTTTCCTTACAGAGCGACAGGTATTCTCTTGGGTGGGTCCACTCGAGACTCCGACGGGGTTTGGAAAAGCTTCACATTCCCTTCCAACACCCCATGGAACGTTTACCATTTATCTCACCTACGCATGACATCATATTCTTCCGAGGGAAGACCTCCAACTTACCCTGCTCGTCCTTAGTACCCCCGGAACCATGTACGTGAGGCTTCACCTTTGGCTATCCAATATACGACTATGACCTTGCTTTCGTTAATTTGATAAAACCCTTAAGTATTGTGCCCGCGCTCCTATCATGAGAAAAATTCAAAACATACCACCTTTATGATTTCCTACCCCGCTTATCCTTTCTTATTTTATTTAAGTTAATCCTCTTATTGCTTGGGGTGAGTGCTAACCAAACAACACTTCCTTTGCAACCAAGTTTCATGAGTGTTTGTCTCAGCTCATTGAATTCCATACCTGTGCAAATGATGATACGATCACTTAGTGGAACCCGGAGTTGGTACAACAATTAGAGAAGACTAGAAACAAGATCACCTGTGTGGTAAATCATTGGATTGATAGTGTTCTGGGAGAATTTTTGACTGAATTCACTATTGATCAATTTTTATCATATTCTGAAGCTGAACAAAGGTTTTTCAAGGGTCCTAGAGGTAAGTTCCTGTGCTCTCTGATGTTGTGGATTAAAATGTTATTGTGTAAAAAGGGTAATCTGTGCAGTCATATTGAATTAATGTCCCATAGAGGCCCAACTACGCATAGTGGAATAACTTACAGAGTAGATATAGAAGAAGGTTTTGTTTATAGTCCTCCCAAGGGTAAATTTGACGGTGACGAGGAATTCGAAACTAGTATCTTTGGTGAATCTGTGCACTCTGAAGAAGAAATATTGAAATATCAGAATAGTCTTGGGTCATTGGACATAGTTCAGATCCCATCCACTCCTCTCAAAAACTCATCTCACTCTAACAATCCATCTACTCCACCTCCACTACCAGGCACTGAGATGGCCACCTCCATGAAGTTACCTATTTTTCGTGGTATCGGGAACGAAGACATAGACCAATTATGGTTTTTTACTAATGTTATATGGATAGAGTAGCAATTTAATAATGAGGATGTTAAGAAAGCGTAGTTGACCACTTCTCTTCAAGACCACACTCTATATTGGTACATAAGGTATGTGACGAGAAAACCTAATGCAACTACTGATAATTTGAAGGTCGCACTAAAAGAACAATTCAAGAGGCCAAAATAATTTTCACAATGTGTAATTGAGTTGAAGTAGATTCACCAAGTATTGAATGAATCCATATGGGATTTGAATCAAAGGTTGAAGCGCACTATCAGAGATGGGGGATTTGCTATTGATGAAACTCAACACAAAGAATGGTTTATTTCCATGCTTCTACCATATCTATGCCAACCCCTAAGTTAGTAGAAGATTCCCAGGCAGGTTGAAGCCATAGATATTGCAATGAATCTAGAGGCTTCACTGGTTACCCACTGTGAAGATCAGGACCCAATAGATCCAAATCCAATTGGAGGAAATGCACCTAGAAATACAGAGTCTGCAAAAGGATAATGGAAAGGATTCATGCGCTGATGTATGGTATATATGTTGCAAGGTTTTCGGGCATCAAAAGGATTAGTACCTTGTACTCAATGACTATTTGCAGGTTGGAGGACCAATCCCACTGAAGAGCTTGGCTGGACCAAGTGGAACTCCCACGTTGTGGTGTGAAAAATTTCAAGCTATGGGTATGCACACGACAGACTTCTACGCGAGCATTGGTAAATATATCCCTGAGCTTAAGTAGCCTTTTTGCAAATTTTTCTCATCAGTGGGACATGACGAGCAACACTGTCACAGCTTCGATTTGATGATTGACCAAGCTAGCCTATATAGGCTGCACAATGAAACTACCTCACCAACATCCCTGTCTGGGCATGGTGGATTCCAAAATAGAGGACAAGGAAGAGGAGGAGGAGCTGGTACAGGAAGGGGGAAGCTCATCTGCTACAATTGTGGATATGGGAGTAATTATGCGTGTGAGTCTTCAAACCCAACATAACAGTCTTGCAGGTACTGTAGAAACTTTGATCATGTTTTTGAATATTTCCCTATTTCGATTGCAAAAATGTAGGAAAATAAAAAACAAAGTCCCAATCAAAATATTCATATTGTAAGATCTGTGCTGCACAAATAAGAACCAAGTGTGAATGTCATCATTAGGAGTGGTGTAACCACTAGTGAAGATAAAGGGAAAAAGCCTGAGATTTCTCTCTAGATCTGAAAAGCACCTAAAAAGAAGGAAAGATTCAACTTACAATGAGAAAAGAAAAAATTTGTGGAGGCGAAAAAGGATTTTGCAGAGGTGGGCACCTCAACATCAAGAAAACCTATCCATGTGGTCAGAGTAGATGAAGAGATAAAGCCCTTTATACAAGATTTATCAAATTCTTATGCAATAATAAGGCTTTCGAGAACCTCCAACCGTTGATAGACAACTGCGCAGCGAAATAACAACTCAAGATGGAGCAGAAGGTTGTTAACAATATCTATAAGAAAAAAATAAGAACTAGACATGAGATGCACTTGACTGCTCAGATTAGTTCATATGAGATGCATCAGATCATTCTAGATCTAGGATCTTATGCAAATGTCTTACCAAATCAGACTTGGAAACGAATGGGAGAACCTAAGTTGGAATGGTCCACGATACAACTCCACATGGAAAATCAACAAAATATTATCCCATTAGGAAGGTTGTCACAGGTCGTAGTGGATATCGAAGGAGTAAGGGTGCTCGCTGACTTTGAAGTTATACAGATTGTGGATGATATTGACCCCTATCCTGCATAGTTGGGTTTATATTGGGCTATTGATATGGGTGGAATAATAAATATTAAGTGCATAAGTATGGCATTTGAGAATAATGGAACCAAGGTTGTGATCCCCCTAGATCCTGTAGAAGGTTAAATATATAAAAAACCGGTGCACACAAATGATGATGTTGATCAGCTCTATAAGTTGACTAAGCGAGATAAATATTGGATCAGCCGGAAAGCCGAAGGAAGAATAAACTTGGAGAAGGATAGTTTCTGCTTCTCAGATTCAGATGAAGAACTGGAGAACTGGCAAAACTAGCTACTTGAAGTATCTTCATTGTGCTGCAATTAGGTGACAATAGCTCTTCGGTACATATCCTCAAAGGTATGAGACTTTCCTTATTATGATGGTCTGACTAATGTTAACATGTTTTTAGAATAAATTGAAAAGGTTTTTCTAGAAGAACAAAGATTCCATGCACTTGATATAGCATTGCGCTCAACCCCAACACGCTGGTGGGAGACACACAAGGGAAACTTGGCTAACTGGGAAGAATGCACCCGCATGATGTGTCTGTGATTTGAACATCCAAATACCAGAATCGGAGAGACCTATGCCAGAGAAGGTGATCTGCGCAAAAATTTGGCTAGATGGACTGAAGCATGGGGTGAGAAACCAAAGTCAGAATGGGTGCATATATACATCCACACATTGGGGAATGTGCCTATAGATAGGTACCTTGAAATCGAGATGCTACAAGGAACCAATGAATGGACTGTACTAACAAATTTTTTTATCTTGACCTTTAGTTTTGAAAGCAAGTTTGAATGCCTAGATGAGGCACTACAAGATATTCAGGAAGTCATCTTTGACACCAAAAAACTGAAGGTTGGGCATGCCTTGCCAACATGGGATGCATAGATGAAGAATGTTGTTAATTTCCACAATTTTTTAGTTGAAGATAATAAGGAATATCAAAGGAACATTACCATCCCTCAATCTGAAGGACAACGTTCAACTTCCGGGCCTATGATTGAGTCATTAGATGTAACTAAGCCTCTTAATATTTGGCAAGTCAACATTGGCTCAGAGGAACAACTGAAATTAGAAATGATAGGGGATTACTGGGATGATGATACGGTGGGAAAGGTCGTCGAGCTATTGACTGAATATCAAGACTTGTTTCCTACAAAATTTTCTGAACAGAAGGGGATAATATGATATCTCAGTGTGATGAAGATCACCTTGAAACTGGATTGGTGACCTATAAATCATTGCCTGTATAGGTTGAATCCCAAATATAAGCAGAATGTTAAAGAGGAATTGGAGAAAATGGTTGGTATAAGAATCATAGAACCAGTGGAAGAGTCAAATTGGGTGAGCCCTATGGTGGTGCAAGATAGAAAAACTAAGGGAAAAATAAGGAATTGAGTGGATCTGCACAAATTGAACAATGTATGTGTACATGACCCATTCCCGACACCATTTTCCGATGAAATCCTGGACAATGTGGGAGGACAAGGGGCTTATTCATTTATAGATGGTTTCTCTTGATACCACCATATTAGAATCACGCTAGAATATGGAAGCAAGATGAGCTTTGCGACAGAATGGGGATCCTTCCAATACACAATCATGCCATTCGGTCTGAAGAATGTGCCAGCTATCTTCTCGCGCCTAATATTAGTTGCGTTTAAACAATATATCCATAAATTATTATAAGTATACTTTTATGATTTGGAATGTAATTTGGTTATAGAAGAAACATGTGTTGATTCTTTGCCTGAGGCTGGATACTTGTCGAAAGTATTAGATATCACTCAACCTAAAAACGTGCTTCTTTTTTGTTTCATTCGGGATATTTCTAGGTCATATTGTTTGTGAGCAAGAATTTATGGTCAATCCCACAAAGATCAGTGCTATTATTAACCTGGAAGTTCTTGCAAATTTCAAACAAATGTGCTCAATTTTGGGGCATACAGGGTATTACCAACAGTTCATTCATGTCTATGTGTTGATAACTGTGCCCATGGATAAGATGCTAAAGAAGGATGCCTCATTTTTTTGGGATAAAGGCTTCCAAAATATTTTTTCATTAATTAAAGAGAATATGGTCACTGCACCCATATTGGTCTTTCTAGACAGGAAAAAGGTGTTACATGTACACGTCGATGCCTCCTACATCACACTCAGAGCTATTTTAGTGTAGCCATGAGTTGGGGATATTGACCACCCTATTGCATTTGCAGGTAGGAAATTTTTGAGTGTGGGGCGTAACTCCTGAACAAAGGAAAGGGAGGGATTAGCCATGGTCTATGCACTGCAGAAATTCTGCCACTATCTGTTCAGAGGCCATTTTCAGATGCTTACTAAACACTCTGCTTTGAAGTACCTGGTCAACAAGGCTGTGTTGGGGGGGTAGATTTTTAGATGGTTGATGTTGTTTCAGGAGTGTGACTTTGAAGTAATTGTGAAACAAGGGAGACTGAATGATGGGCCAGACCATCTATTCCGCATTGAAAGCAGAGAAGAGCCAACTAGCTTGGAAGAAGGCTTACTAGAAATGCAGCTATTCTCCATCAAAGTAGTCGATGATCACTTTGGGGATATTATTCATTTCTTGACCACTGCATGTAAGCCTAAAGAATATACGATGCAACAAAAGAAAGAGTTGGTTGTGTGCACATTTGACTTTACTCTAATTTCTGGTCAAATATACAAAATGGGTGCCAATGAAGTCCTGCAGACGTATGTTTAGGAATTTTAAAGACATTATATCTTAGATGAGGCTCATGGAGGGGTTGCAAGAGTTCACTAGCTAGGGAAAGAAACTACACATAATATTTTACGAGCTGGTCTATGGTGGCCCATGGTGCACAGTGACACAGATGCATATTGTTGCACTTTTTATGTATGCCAAAGGACAGGAGAACCATTGTGTAAATATGAGATGCCCTTGCACCTACAAATGTCTTTGCAAGCTTTTGAAAAATGGGCGATTTATTTTGTCGGACCTATTGACCCTCCAGAAAAGAAGAGAGGTGTGTGTTACATAATCATTATCATAGATTATGTGACCAGATGGGCTGAGGCTAAGCCTGTGAAGGATTGTAGTGCAGATACAGCTGCACACTTCATTTTTGAGAACATCTTGACTCAGTTTTGGGGCCCTAATATTTTGATGAGGGATCAAGGTACACATTTTTCCAATGAAATTATTGAAGCTCTGGCGGAATAATTCCAGATTCATCATTAGAAGAGTACTCTGTATCACCCACAGGCAAAACGTGCGGTGGAAGATTTTAATAAGATATTGGAGACTGTGCTCACTAAGGTCTGCAATGCTAATCGAAATTATTGGGATGTGCACATACATGCAGTTCTTTGGGCATATAGAACCACGTGAAATAAGTTGACAGGAAAAACACCATTCATGATGGTGTATGGGTAGGAAGCTGTTATGCAATGGATTACATTGTCCCAAGTTTGCGCATTGAAGTTTTTATCTCTAAATTTCTACTGATGGGCTGCTCCACTAGAAACCTTAGAGTAACTCTTTCAAACTATATTTTGACTGAGGATTAGCCTCTTCAGCTTGAGAGGGCTCTCTCAATTTATCAAATTATTTGCTCAATTAGGTCTTGAATCAGATGGCTAACTCCATGATAAGTGCCTTATTATATTTGATTGCAGGTGAAAAATGGGATAGATTTCACTACCATTGGGCTCATGGAGTCAATATGAAGGTATCTAGTGAAAAATGATTTATCCTTGTGGAAGCTGAGGCTTTTATTGTTTCAATGAAAAGGATAACACTAACACAAAATAAATATTCAATAACTTAATTTCAAAAGGAAGTCAGAGCACGAGGGCATGAATTTTGAGTAATTTAGCATCCATACATTGAGAAAATATATTAATAAAACATAAGGCATAAAATCATTGCAATAGTCAAATAATCACATGTTAAGTAGAAAACACCATCATTGTATGTTACTGATATTCCAAGGTTTACAATAATAGTAGTCTCAAAGTAACATTCTACAACCCTTTATGATTCGATTTCTTGTCTATAAATTGACCGTTTTTTCTTACATAAGATCTTCCAAGCTAGCTACATCATCGAACCATAACCTCGACACCTATCATAACTATAAACTACATTCTTGGAGCGAAAAAGACACCTAGTCTCTAAAAACTTATACTTCTAATAGGACTCTGCTTTACATTTTATCACATTCATTTCTTCAGTAGTGGGAAAATTACATTGATAATGATTATATTTTCGAGTGGCATTCACCATCACTAAGACATTAATATACCCACTAGATTTAGGAAACAACAAACCTATTTTTTAGGAAAATATAAACACAACTTTAATTTGTGTCTTCATGTTGAGTTGGATAGGTGACACTCCTGTCGAGTATTGAATCTTT
Source organism: Pinus albicaulis (assembly GCA_034641835.2). NCBI lineage: Eukaryota > Viridiplantae > Streptophyta > Pinopsida > Pinales > Pinaceae > Pinus > Pinus albicaulis. Next base: position 359,777,086 of record CM076572.1, on the reverse strand, counting down.
GCTGGGATGGCCCACAGTCATCTTGGATGTTTCCATGTGGCTGGTTGTTCTTCAACATGCTTTTCAAACCTCCAAAATCCATTTAAAACAATTTGCTGCAAAAACAGAGTGACGTTAGGCAGTTTCGTAGTGAAATTTAGTAGCAAATTTACTTCAGTCATCCAACCTCCTTTTTTTCCTCCTCTTCTAATCAACATATGTTTGTTAATTCATAGGGTCTAAATACCATCACTTTCCCTCCTTATATCTCCATCAAAGCTGGTTTTCTAGGTAAAAAACATCATACAGGAATTTTGTAGTGAATTCTGACCCTTAAGCCTGGACTTTGCTACGAAACTGCGTAATTTGGTTGAAAATACAGATTTGTCATTTTTCTACAAAATTAAGCTTCTGGACCAAAATTTGTGTTTTCTGCAAGTTGTAAAATTGATGCATGGGCATTAGGCGCAGTAAAATACTTTGTACTTAAGTAGACATAGGGGGGTCTTATGTTTTTAATTTCTTATGTAATCCTTACATAAATTGAGTGATTTTAAATAAATATTGGGAGAAAATTATAAATTTTCCCAAATGATTGGAGAACACGAGGGAATCTGATTAGTTAGGAATGTGAAGTGTCAGTTTCAGTAAATCTAAGGAGTTAGGCTAATTTAGGACTTTGAGAATTCCAAAAGTTTTGTTAAGCTGTCAAAGACGCTGAATCGATTCATTAGTGGGTTTTTGTATAAATGTAAGCCCAAAGGCATCAAGAGAAGAAGATCTGGAGATCTGCAATGAGTGCTTTAGTTTTTGGAAATAGAGTTTCTATAAGCCAACGGACAGCTGAGAAGGGCCATTTGATTTTGAAGATCTGGCCAAAGCAAGAAGTTTGTAAGAAATTTCATTTTCATATATGAGAAATCTGTTTCAGAATTATATAAGCATTGTCTGGTTTGAATTCTGAGTGAAGAGTGAATTTGAGTTCAATATAGCATTCGATATTTGAATGTATATCAGCATCTGTGTAAGGGATTGGTATATTCGATTCAAAAAATCGATATCAATGTTTCAAAGCCACAATGCAGTAATTAGTGGATAATATGATTCTATGTGAAAGGTTGATAGAATCAAGGATGTTATGATCCTTGATGAAGGTTGCAAATGAGTTTAATCTCTGGTTATTAATTGTGTGTTGAAACCTTGTTTTCATGAAGTCCAATTTCAATAATGTCGGAGCTTAAAATATAACTGAGAGTGTTAAATCTACACCATATGGGCCAAATCGATGAAGGAATTACACATGAAATTGTGTATACACAAGGAATATGGAAGTTGAATCACATCGATTTTTGATGTGTTTGTAACAACTATAGCACACAGATTTAGAGTAATAGAACCCATTCATATAAATAGAAGGTGAATAAACAAAGGCGTACCACAAGTCGATTAACTTCCGAGAGGGGTTTGCATCGAAACAAGAGGCGAAATTATGATGATATAGTAGTGTTTGAAGACCATTAAAACTGATAAATTCGAAAAGTAGATTGAGCCAGAATTGAAAGGCGCAGGGGAAAATCATTCGATCTCAGCAATACCGAATTGCATTATTAATTTCGGAGAGTTGTGTTAAGGGAAAAGGCATAGGAGTGCGCGATGAATCAGAAGCCAAACCTAAAGTGAATATGCAAAGAATGGATAACGAAGGTTTTTCTGAATGTGAGTAATGGAATCGTGAGTCAGCGATGGCCAGAACCATGAAGAGCGGTTTTAGAATCAAGGAGTGGGTTTCACATAACTCATAACTGGTAAGTTTTTTTTGTGGGAAAAACGCGATACTGTTAGACAGTGGACACGTGGCCTAAGGTCATATTTTAAAATTTCCTATTTCACACTTTTTTTTGTGTGTGTTAAATCTCAGTGAGAAAAAAACGTGATTTCCATCAGATTCGTCCTGTGGAAGATCCAAAGGCAATCACATAGTAAGTTGCATGGTCGATAAGCAAGGTAAGGACATTGGGGCCCAGTGATTTACCGTTTTAATGTTTGGGTACTAACCATTGTTAAATCAATGTTGAATGGTCGATATATGTAATCATGATTTATGGTCCAATACATTTAATTATTGATAACCATCAGAGCTGGTGAGAATGTTCAAAGGTTGAGCATGTTTATAGAAAGGCGAGCTTATTTAAAGCCGTGGCAAAGGTTAAGTTGGGGTTTAATCTGATTGTGATTTCGATGAAAGTCGAATATCATTCGACTTCAATAGAATGGTATTATTAATATGGTCTCAAATAGAAGTTGAGAAAGTAGCTTCCGTGTATGTTGGTGATATGGGTTTTTAACCATAAGCTTGAAGAAGAAATGTAGAGCTTTTGGACATAGAAGAATTGTAATCTAGTTGAGTAAGTTTATAACCATAAGAGAACTTTGAATTAATATCTCAAATCTTAGATTTGAGATATTAAATATTCCAGATATATATTTTATTTAAATTTCTAGTTGAGGTTATTTGGGGCATTAAAATTCGAGATGCATTTTATATGCACTGAGAGAGGAATATGTGGGTTTGACAAGGGAACTCGTGCAACAATTGGTATTAGAGCAGGATAAGCTCTTTGAAAATTAATTGTGGAATGCATATGTGCTGAAAGTAATGAGGAAAATTTGAAGTTTTAAATCTGTTTAAGAGTGATTGCAGATTTGATTAGGTGTGTAGTGAAGGTATTCAGATTTGCAGAATCTGAATTTGAAGGCAAAGTGTTTTGAAGATTGCCAAGATATGTTTTGAAGATGTGAGCATAGGTGTGATGGTGATGGCAAAGTGATTAGATCTAAATCTTACAGGACAACGTGTAGTGCAGCAAAGCATTGGGACAAATTGCAGAAACAATTGAAAATAGATGTTGAACAAACTCTGAAGGTGAAGTATTTTTTATTGTGTTTGAAGATATTGTTTGCAGAATGTAGATTGTAGACAATTGAGAAACATCTCAACAAGAAGATCACAATTTTGAAAAACAGTGATGAAAGAAGCCAGTGAAGGTTTCTAAAGAGAAAGAAGGAGAGTGTGGCAGAACCTTGAGAATTCCCAATAGAGGTTGGATGAAAAGAGAACAGATGTGTTCTTGAAAGGGTGCAGAGAGTGAAGCCTGAAGGAGCAGAGAGGATGCTCAAGAGGTTCCAGACATAATGGACCTATACTTTCCAAAAGACTGGATCCAGGGAGAGGATTGGTGAGGTAAGTTGTGACAAGGAGGACTTGTTACTGCAGAGGTTTCAGTGCAGCCCGTGATGGATGAGTGAGAACTCATGAAGGAGAAAATGGCTACTGATAGTCATTGGAGAGATTGTAGAGGTTTTGAGAGAGGCCACAACAGGATGAAAATGAAGAAAGAGGATGCCAAGTCAGATGGCATACAAATAGAGTTAAAGAGAGAAGACTAAGAGAAATAGGTAGCTGAGATTAGGGAACAATTCAACAAATTGGAAATGATGATAGAGGAAAGCCAAAGAGTTGGTTGGCTCATGAAGAAGAATGTAAAGTGGCATAGGCTACATATGAAGAAAGAGCACATGATACATGCTCAGCAGAAAGAGAGATTACTCAGGATGATTGAGTATTTGGAGAAGGACTTGAAGACTGAAACTTCAAGTGAGACCAAGGGGTTGAATGACTTTACATCTGATAAATTTTGTATGTTTACAGGAAGAACATGTGAAGAAGGAAAAACTACTGATGTTGTCACAAAGGAAGAAAATGAGATAGCCAGATATGTTGTAAATGTCCATACATAGTTGGGGGAGAGTTTCACTTTCCAATACATTGGAAGCAGAGGAGATCTAACTTATGTTGATGCCCAAAAGCTGGGAATTGAGAAATAAATTGGACAACCTGAAGAGACTGAAGAGAGGACCATTGAAGAATTTCTGAAATGTATAGAAGACTTGGAACAGCAGGAGGATTTGATGATCAAATCATCAAATGAGACCATGGGGTCTTATGGTTTTAAAACTAACAAGATTTGTGTCAATGCAGGTATTGAAGGAACCAGTTCATATGATGAAACTGTATTCAGTGAGGCTGGAAGTTGCCAAGTAACATATGATGATTATCTTTCAGAGGAAGATCAGATTGAATTATTGCAGCAAAAGGAATTCATAAATTCCTTGTTTTATGAAAGAAATTGTTTGAATGAAGTTGTGTTTGATGATGATGAATTTTTTATTAATACTGAGAATGACAAATTTATTTTATTAAATGGCCAAGTGAAAAGTGATGGACAGATAACTGAAATTATTGTAGAGATGGAAGATCAGAATTCTGTTCTGATGAAAGGTGAAGAAATAGTGACAGCGAGAAACTTGACTTGTGATAAAGAGGAAGATAGTGAAGATTGTGTAAATTTTTTCTCAGATGAGATGATAGATTTACGGCTTGAGTTAAGTTTTCTGGAGTAGAGGATAGAAGCACAGAGAATAAGTGTTCAGAGTGTAAAGGCAAAGATGAATGAGAATGAGAAGGTTCATTTTTATGAACCAATGCAAGGAGACATCCTTGGAGAGGATGATGTAGAGGAGAGACTAACTGACAGTATCGAGAGTTGCTGGAAGGATTGGAATCAGCATAATGATGTGCTAATGACATAGCAGTAGATTGAAGTGTTGCTGGAAGAAATAACAGAGCACCAGATTGAAGTGTTTCCAGAGGAAATGTTAAAGCAACAATTTGAAGTGTTACCGGAAGAGGAAGAGAGACAAGGATTTTATAATTTTGATGTTTGTTTTATGATTGCAGGTAATGATGAAAGGAATAAAGGATGTTTGGTCTAGGAGAAGAAAAGATATGATGACAGTGACTGGAAATTTAAATACCAGTCTGAAGAATTGCTGAAGGCAGAGAATGAAGAAATTGTCATGGGTGACAATCAGGAAGAGTTTTTCTGTTGCAGAAAACAAGGGGGTATGGATGTTTGGGTGGTGGTAGGAGCTTAGCATGCAGTAAGGACTGAGAAAGTAAGAGTTCAGCAAGTAGGAGTAAGATTTTAGCAATCAATATGGAGCAGTATCTAGCGGTCAGAAGATAAATTAGATCAGGAAATTGAATTGATAAGAAAACTGATGGTGAAAGTGTCTGAGAAGAAGACAACAGCAAGAAAACAAAGAAGCAGCAGCAGCGAGAAGAAGACAGTCATAGACTGTGAAAGCATAGCAATCGGGAAGAGACATAATAAGATATGGAAGCTTGGGGAAGTGCATAAGAAGAATATTTCAGCGGATGATCAGTTGCAGAACAAAGTGTGGGATCCAGGAAGACAAGGACTAAAAACACATGATCAGGAGATCATGATAAATTTTAAATTTGGGAGTCTAATGGAGGGGCATTAGGTGCAAAAAAATACTTTGTACTTAAGTAGACATAAGGGGGTCTTACATTTCTAATTTCTTATGTAATCCTTAAATAAATTGAGTGATTTTAAATAAATATTGGGAGAAAATTGTAAATGTTCCCAAATGATTGGACAACATGAGGGAATCTGATTAGTTAGGAATGTGAAGTGTTAGTTTCAGTAAATCTAGGGAGTTAGGCTAATTTAGGACTTTGAGAATTCCAAAAGTTTTGTTGAGTTGTCGAAGAAGATGAATCGATTCATTAGTGGGTTTTTGTATAAATGTAAGCCCAAAGGCATCAAGAGAAGTAGATCCGGAGATCTACAGTGAGTGCTTTAGTTTTGGGAAACATAGTTTCTATAAGCCTATGGGTAGTTGAGAAGGGAAATTTGATTTTTAAGATCTGGCCAAAGCAAGAAGTTTGTAAGAAATTTCATTTGCATATATGAGAAATCTGTTTCAGAATTATATAAGCATTGTCTGGTTTGAATTCTACGTGAAGAGCGAATTTGAGTTCAATATAGCATTCAATATTTGAATGTATATCAGCGTCTGTGTAAGGGATTGGTATATTCAATTCACAAAATCGATATCAATGTTTCAAAGCCACAATGTAGTAATTAGTGGAAAATATGATTATGTGTGAATGGTTGATAGAATCAACGATGTTATGATCCTGGATGAAGGGCGCAAATGAGTTTAATCTCTGGTTATTAATTGTGTGTTGAAACCCTGTTTTGATGAAGTCCGATTTTAATAAAGTCGGAGCTTAAAATATAACTGACCGTGTTAAATATACATCATATGGGCCAGCTTGATGAAGTAATTACACATGAAATTGTGTATACGCAAGGAATCTGGAAGTTGAATGACATTGGTTTTTGATGTGTTTGTAACAACTATAGCACACAGAGTTAGAGTAATAGAACCCATTCACATAGATAGACAGTGAATAAACAAAGGCGTACCACAAGTCAATTACCTATTGAGAGGGGTTTGCATTGAAAGAAGAGGTGAAATTATGATGATACAGTAGCATTTGAAGACCGTTCAAACTGATAAATTCGAATAGTAGATGGAACCAGAATTCAAAGTCGTAGGGGAAAATCATTCGATCTCAGCGATACCGAATTGCATTATTAATTTCAGAGAGTTTTGTTAGGGGAAAACACATAGGAGTGCACGATGAATTAGAAGTCGAAACCTGAAGTGAAGATGGAGATAATGGATAACAAAGGTTTGTCTGAAAGTGAGTAATGGAATCATGAGTCAGCGATGGCCGGAACCATGAAGAGTGGTTTTAGAATCAAGGAGTGGGTTTCGCGTAGCTCATAATCGTAAGTTGTTTTTGTGGGGAAAATGTGATACTGTTAGACAGTGGACACGTGGCCTAAGGTGGTATTTTAAAACTACCTATTTTGCACTTTTTTTTTTGTTAAAGATTAGTGAGAAAAAAATGAAATTTCCATCAGATTCATCTTGTGGAAGATCCAAAGGAAATCACATAGTGAATTGCATGGTCGATAAGCAAGGTAAGGACGTTGGGGCCCAGTGATTTACCGTGTTAATGTTTGGGTACTAACCATTGTTAAATCAATGTTGAATGGTCGATATATGTATTCATGAATTATGGTCCAATACATTTAATTATTGATAACCATCGGAGCTGGCGAGAATGTTAAAAGGTTGAGCATGTTTATAGAAAGGTGAGCTTATTTAAATCCGTGGAAAAGGTTAAGTTGTGGTTTAATCTGATTGTGATTTCAATGAAATTCGAATATCATTCGACTTCAATAGAATGGTCTTATTAATATGGTCTCAAACAGATGTTGAGAAAGTAGCTTTTGTGTATGTTTTTGGTGTGGGGATTATAACCAGAAGAATGTTAATTTAATATCTAAAATCTCAGATTTGAGATATTAAAGCTTCCGCATTTACTCATTTAAATTTCCAATTCAGAAAACATAATATTGAATTTCCCATATTGAGAATTTGTATTGGATTGAAATTTGGAAATGCATTGGAGAGTTAAAAATGTGGGTTTGGCAAGGGTAGCCTACTATCAAAAATTAATCAAAAATGTTTTATACCAACCCCTTAGAATTTGGGTATTTTATCTTTAGTATCAATAGGTTGCACCTCTTCAGGTTCATTTATCATTCAAATTTTCAGCCCTCTTTTCTTCAGTTCTTCTTGGATCATATCCATTTGGTCTTCCAACTCCTTAACCTTCCCTTTCAGCCTTTTCATCTTAAGTTGCAACCATTTATTTCTTTAGGCTAGTGTTCTTCATCACTTTCCTTAGAGGAAGATTTCTCTTCAGCATTTTCTTGGCATTTGACAGAGTTTTTTCCTATTTCTCTAGCTGATCCTTCATTTATTTTTCAAATTCTACCATTAGATGTATGTCTACCTTGGCCTCCTGTAGTTCCAATTTGACTTCATTAATTTCTTCCATGGCCTCTCTTAATTTCTCCTGCAATATTTGTACTTCAGCCTTTTCTTGAACTTGTTCCTTTCCTTTTATTTGCACAAACACCTCTTCTGCTGCTGGATATAGGTCTATAATGTTCTCTCGCTGCTTGCCTTCATAAATATTTGTTGTTCTATTACTCTCTATGGCACCCTTTACAAGATGTGACCTAGTCATTAGTTTCCTTGGTTGGAAAATGAAAGCAGCATCTTCTCCTGCAAAATATATTTTTTTGACAGTCTTACCTTTCTGCTTCTTCCTTCTATCCCCTTCAATGTCTTATTCTTGGAAAATTGGAGATTCTTCAATGTCTATTGCATGGAGGATGTCTTCAATATTTCCTTTGGAAATGGTTTGGCTCCTGGTTATCCTCTTGCTACCATGTTTGCTAATTTTTTGTTTTTGACTTGCAGGTGATGGTTGTGGGATATCTGTCTCCAGTATGGGTTCAACTTCAATATCCTTTCGTTCCAAATAGGTTGTACTCATTCTTCATTAACTTCTTCTATCACAACTAGTGATGAAGTGATCTTTGGCTTTGAAATATTTTTAGGTGTCACTAAATATACTTCATATCCACTAAGAAAGAGAAAAGATGCCCAATATTTGTTTAACTTATTTAAGTCCTCTAGCACTAATAATTTGATCAATCTATGGTGAAAAACTGATGTTTCACTACCCTCACCCTTGGCTTGGACCTTATCGGACATGCTCCCCAAACTTCTGAACAAAAATAAAGGAAAATGAAGGGGATTCTTACCAATGAAATGAAAATGGAGCCTGAAATGATATAAGTAGACCATGTGAAACCTCCCCTTGTAGGTAAAATACGTCTAAACCACACAAAAAAAACTTGAATAATTTTGTTTCATATAAATCCTGGGGATGCCACTTGCCATGTCAGCTTTGATGTTCTCCTATTTGACAAATTAGTTGTTGCTCTGCATTTTTAATTTTGTACGTTTGAACCATTCCTCACCTCCTCTGGGTATTTCTATAGCCTGAGAGGTAGTATTAGGTGATACTGTGAATTTCAATACTCCTACCTTTGAGGTTGTCCATGTGAAATTGGTTGCGAAAAATTTGGATATCTGAGCATGAAAATCTAGCAGCTTCTAAAAAAACTGTAGAAAACCAACATTCCTAAAAGCATCCATGAAACTAGGATCTTCATTCAATAGTTTTAAATCCATAGGCTTGTATCTCACATAGTAACCTCCTTTATTCACTTTCTTCTTCGCTGCCATTTCTCCTTTATACCCTCGTTGCTTCTTAGCTGTGACACCTTCAGATGAAAAAACCTAGACAACAAGTTGTTTGCAATATGAGTCAGCTCTTCAAGCATGACATTGTGATGCTACATGCAAGACTTTGAACAATGAATGATAGAGAGGTGATTAGGGGCAAAATTTAAAATGCAATTCGATAACTTGAGGGAGAATGATGACAAATGTGACCACAAAAAGCAATGATGAGTGAAATCACAATATTGCATGCTTGGTGATGATGGTAACTAATTTGCTGACCTCACCTTTACCCTTGGCCATCGAAAAATTTACATCTCACCTTGCTCTATCTTTTCTATAGAAAAACATAGTTTCTTAGCGAAAATAGTTAAAATCCTGACATATCCGCTACAGAATTGTCAGGTGATTCCATAGCGAAATCTGCTATTCTTCCATTGTATTTTCTATGAAATGGTGAAAAAAAATACAAATGGCTTATTTTTTTATTTGAAGGCATGCATGTGAAAAATAATGACATGGAGTGGATTTGATTGACATAACATGACTCATGGTGGGTTTAGACTTAGGATAAAGCTTATTAAATATGTTTTTTCAAAAATTTCATGAATCTAACAATGAAAACATTATGAAACCATTATGAAACCTAGGTGAGTGAAAGCAATGATGAGTGAAAACTTATGAGTGATAATAGTGGCTCCACTAGGGATGGTGTGCCCCTGTGGTACAACAAGGAACATGTAGTTCCAATGCCTTCTTTTAATGGAAATAAAAACTTTTGAAAATCACAAAGACTTCCTCAAGCTCTTATGGCGTTCTCCTTGGGCTCAAGCTTGATGATGATCTTATATTTATTAGCAAAACATCATAACATAAAATGAAATATATACAATGGAGTGAAATTTAGTAAAAGACTAAGGAGGGGTAGTGTTTCAGAAACCTGCCATTGATATGTCCTCCTGCACATAGTTGTCCATCTGTTTCTTGAAGCAGATAAGTATTGTTGCCATGATATGTAGCTATCACAAATTTTCCCTTCCATATATTCTCAAACTTTCCATGCTTCCCCTTTTCTTAAATTCTGGCTTCCCATTTCAAAACTGCATCTTGAAGCTAGAAATTTTCCTCTTTAAATTTTCTGTCAAATGTTTTCTTCACTCTATTTTGTGATTTTTGATGATTGTTATATACCTCTTCTCTTTTTTCTTGAGGAACTATAAGCTAGTTTATCCTCCTCTAGATAGAATTTGGCTCCTCTTCAAGTCCTTGTAGCAGTCTCATTACCGGAACTCCCAAAGAAGTGGGAAAAATAGCTCCATCTCCATACATTAATTCATAGGGAGATGTACCAATGGATTGCTTTGTGAAAAATATATCATCCAAGAGAGAAAAATTCAACTTTAGATTCCATGATCTCTTGTTTCTTGGAGCACCTTTTTGATGATCCTCACTATACTTTTATTGGAAGACTCTTCAAGGCCATTACCTTGCGGGTAATAGGTTGTTGAATTTGCAAGTGTAATATGATACTGATGACAAAAGCTAATTAATTTTTTGGATTTAAAGGCTTGTGCATTATCAGTAATAATAATCATAGGACAACCAAACCTAGTCAAAATATTTTTCTCCAAGAATTCAATGATGACTAAATCAGTGGTCTGCCTTGTTGGGATTTCTTCAATCAATTTAGTGAAATCATCCGTGACTGTCAAAATCCAACAATGTTTTCCTGATTATACTGGATGTATTTCACCAATTAAATCCAACCCCCATTGTTGGAAAGGTGCTTAAACACATATTGGCATCAAAGGTAAAGGAATCAAATTCTTCTTACCATAAAAAACCTGGCAATCATGGCATGCAATGCTATTTTTGTAGATATCTTTAAACATAGCTAGCCAATAGTAGTCTGCTTTGAGTATTTTGTTGGTTGTGGATTTCAAGTAATGGTGTCCTTTATAATCTCCCTTATGGAAGTCTTCAATGACCTTTTCAGCCTCATCTTCTAACAAACAATTCAAAAGAATCCCACCAGTATCTTTCGAATACAAATTCTTATTTCCAATACAACATGTTAATGATTTCAGCTTTACAAACCTTAATTTGGACTTGGTCAACTATGGAGGAGCTTTGTGATGATGTAGGACAAAGATTACATCTCTATACCATTCAAACAAGATGAATTTCTCTTCAACAGGGACCAACTCTTCTTCTTCTTCTATCAGCTCTGAAATTTATGCAATGAAGTTCATCTCAAGATGTTCAAAGTTTGACTACGTCGTTAGCTTTGATAACCCCTGTCCCTTCACCAACTTGGTAGGCTTGATTTCTATGTCATAATCCAACAAAGTAGCTATCCATTTCCCTATTTTTCCATTAGGATCAGCTTGTGTCAAAATATATTTAACAATAGTGTTAGGTAAAAATGCAATGACATGAGATTGAAAAATATAAATTCTAAAATCTTTAAGAGCTTTGACCAAAGAATATTCCTATTTTTCCAAAATATTATACTTTAGCTCAGAGTTGGCAATATTTTTGCTAAAAAATGAAATAGTTTGTTTAGTACCTTGCTGTCCTTTCTGCAATAAAACTCTAGCAATGGTATTTTTAGAGGCAAATGTGAAAACTAAAAATTCACTTGAGAAATATGGAATAATAAGCACTGGGGCTTGAGTGAGGGATTTCTTTATATCTTCAATTGATTGCTTAGATTCAACAATCCAATTAATATTGGATCCCTTATTTAACATCTTGGTAATGTATTTGACAATCTCAACAATGTTTGGGATGAACCTTCTAACAAAATTTACCTTTCTAAGAAAATATTGAATATCTTTCTTATTCCTTGGCAGGTCTATATTCTGAATTTAATTGAATCTATTAGGATCAATATTTATCCCATTCTCAGATATAATATGTCCAAGAAATTTTCCAGAAGTTAGAGAAAAAATACTTTTAGTGGGATTAGGAGAGATACCTAATTTTCCACATTTCAGCAGAATTTTCTCCAGATGTTTCAAATGATCTTCCTTCTTTCTTGACAACACGGTTATGTCATCCAAATAGACCATAAATTGTTTTTCTTTCTCCTTAGCAAAGGAAATATCCATTTCTTTTTGAAAATTCGCTCCTGCATTCATTAAACCAAAAGGTATCTTGGCGTACATGAATGTTCACCATGGCATGATAAAGGTAGTCTTCTCCTGATCTTCTGGATGTACCAATATCTGGTTGTAACCTGAAAATCCATCCAACATGGACATTATTTGAGAGCCAAAAATATTCTAAAAAATTTGATCCATCTTGGGAAGAGTATAGTTTTCCTTCAAAGAAGCCTTGTTCATATTTCTAAAGTCAATACAGATTCTCATCTCACCACTCTTCTTTCTGAAAGCTACCGGATTAGCAAGAAATTTTGAAAACCTTATAGGAACAATGATCTTTGCATCAACAAGTTTCTTAATCTCTTTATCAATCAGGGACATGAGCAAAGGATTAATTATTCTCAACTTCTGTTTGAAATGTTTCTCATTCTCTTCGATAGGAACAGTATGTTGTATAATGTTAGGATCATACCTTTTCAGAACAACATAGCTCCATGAAAAAATATCAATATATTTCTTCATCATATCCACATACTTCTGTCTCATATCCATAGAAAGAAACTTATAAAGTTTGACCATTTTAGATTGCAAGTATGTTGTATAAAGATTGCAAGTATCTACCTCAGCATCATCAGCCTGCATTCTAGGAGATTTTAAAACTTCATTTTGATCAAAAAAAAATTCAAGAGGAATAAGGCCCTTTGGTATACAATTGTTTTTCAGCTGCAAGACTTCAAAATTAACCTTGGTTTTAGAAAACATATTTTGCTGATCCGCTTGTATGTTTTTGGACTTGCTGATCATCCTTAAACACTTGCCAATATATAATATTATCAGGAATGGCTAGCCTATGTATGAACTAAACCTCATACTTCTCATAAGGATGTGTAAGGATGACAAATAAACTTGCAGAGACATCTAGAGAATCAATGACTAAATTTTGGTCTCTAATTTTCACAATGAAGGCATATTCTAGAAAACTTTCAAGCATTTCCATGATCAAATTTCTGTAAGCCCTCATTCTTACATCTTTGGTTTGTTATGATCCTTCAACTTGTTTGATCAATAAATATAAATCACCACACACTGATATCTTCTTGGCACCTAGTTTCTTCAAAATTTCTAAACCCAAAAACAGTTATTCATATTCTGCCATATAGTTAGTGCAATAAAATTTAAGTTTAAAAGAGTAAAACTTACTTTAATAATCAGGAGTAGTAATCCATATGCCTACTATAGCCCCCTCTCTTCCAGAAGAGCCATCAAAGTGAAACAACCACCAACCTTCTTCTTTTTCCTCAACACCTTCTTGATTTTCAACTTGTTGATTTTCTTTTTTTCCTTCAATTTCTGCTTCATCAATTAGTTCATTGAATAAAATTGATGATCGTAATTCAGTTTCAACAACATAAATTGGAAATTTTGGAAAATTTTGAGGCAATTATCTTTACTTCTCACCATGTAGGCCATCCTACTTTCCCTATAAAACCTTCTTTGCTCACCAAAAATAGGAATGACAGCATTTTCCATATCCATCTGCACAATTCCTTTGATTTTAGCTACCCAAGATCTAGATAAGAGCATACTAAAATTTGGAGGAATGTCAGCTAATACTATGTCCATCACCACTATTTTAGCAAGTACTTGCGTTATGACAACCACAACATCTTTTATAAGACCTATGCATTAAACTCTCTTGGATTCAAAAGAAAACAAATATTTATAGGGTCTAGTGATTTCTAAACTCATCCTCTGCATGATTATTTTAGGCATAAGTTTGTGGAAAGCCCCTGAGTCCAACATGGTATTGTGCAAATTCATACCATGAATATTTAGACTGACATAAAAGGGACAGGCCTCTTCATTCTATTCATCTTCTACCCTTGGTCCTGGGAAAATGGTAGGATGATCATCTTGCATATTTAGGATGTCTTAAGGTCATGGCTGAGAATTCAACATCTTGACAATTTTACTTCTATATTCAATGACCTTGATTATTTCTCCAAAGGGGACATGAATCATAATTTTGGAGATCTCATTCTCTAAACTGAAAGTAGATGTGGTTTTTTCAACTTCTTTGGCACGAGGTGGAGGTGGTGGGTCGTTCTTTGGCTCAGCTGTTTTAGGAACATCCTTCTTTGGGTGAGCTTTGTTTGTGGTAATGTGAACATTTTTGTTTCTTCAATTGTATTGTTTCTGCATTTCAAATATGGCATGTTGATAACCCTTTAGGTAATCAGATTGTCCCTCATCTTTCTTCAAGTCATGACCAGACTCATCATGATATTCCTTATTTAGAAACATCCTAGACATATCTTCATCTATATAGTGGACAATACTCTCTTGAAACTTAGGCTAAGCTTATTCTTCGTCAAGCAAATTTTGCTGAAAGGGAGGCCTCACTTGTGGGTTAGGATGATTTCTGTTTTCTCTTTGTATTTGCTGATTTTTAGGCCTCCTAAATTGTGGATTTCTGATCTATGGATCTTGTTGTGTAGGAGGTAAGGGAATGGCTCCAAGAACAACTCTATCCATAATTTTTTCCATGGTCTTCAACATAGAATCAAATTTAGCATATGAGGATGAAAGTTTTTCCTCTTCCTTCAATATTTTTTTCCCATATTATACCTCTTGGCAGCTGCCATGTTTACTTCCACTTTTACTACATCATTCTACATTTCTTCTAGAGAAGAAGACTCACTTTCCCTAAGCAAGATGGAAAACTCATAGTCAAATGCCTCTGCATAGTGTAATTAAGCAGCTCCTAGAGGAGGTTTAGTATGAGAAGGTATGGAGTTATAAAATTTATTAAATATCTTAGACAATTCTTGGACAGATTCATCTAAAGCTCTTTTCAAATTGTTGTATTCTATCAAGGCTTGTACTGGATTCACCTTACTCCCCCACTAGGTCAAAAAAATATCTCTAGCTGGTCCCAATTCTGCAAAATTGTTGAGATAAGGCCTTAAACAATTTTCTAACTTCACCAGTAGAACTATGGGAAAATAATCTCATTTTTACATCTTCATGGTCTACCTCCTCTCTATCAATGAATTCATTAAATTGGTCCACATGTTCCTTAGCTGATATTTCCTCTTCACTCCCAAAGGATTTTATTCTAGTTAAGTATCCATATGGGAGGTCATGAAGAGCAATATGGAGGAAAAGTGGGGCATACCTTCTAGGTCCGACAGAAGGAGGAGGAGGGAAAATTCCAGCCATGATGATAGGAGCTGTGGTATGTGGAAGGACAACAGATGAGATTAAATTTTTATTTTTTGGGAAAAAAGTAGGTGAAGATCAGATGTTAGGAGGTGGTGTAGATGGTATCGGAAGTCTAGATATGAACAAACTCCACTCAAGCAAAGATATACCAGATTTTCTTTAAAAAAAAAACTCAAATGGATCTAACTCTCTTAAATTTTCAAAAAAATCCCTCTCTAACAACAATTCTGATGTGACTGTTTTCCAGAATTCTTCTTTTTCTTCTTTAGACACTAGGTATGATGTGTCAATACCTAGACTTTGTAGGTCTAGTATTATATCAGCTAGTTCATTTTCAGTCTTATACCTAAACAATATTTCTTCAATTTTATCATCATTTTTTCTATCTTCAGGACTTCGAATAATTTTATAGGACAAAGCTCTTGAATGTGATGGAATACCTGATTTTGAAGAGATTCTTCCAATGCCTATGAGAATCCTCTCTGGATTATCAAAAATTTTAGGTGGGTTAGGATCTGGATTTCTCCTTGTGCATCTCTTTCTTGAAGCCACCATTAAGCATGAATAATTTTATAGGAGTCACCTAGGTAGTTTCTGCAGCCTCAAAATGTTCTGAGCTCATGCTACCTCCAATATTTCAGCTTTCACAATTTGAGCACAAAATTCAGGAAATATGTCTTCAAGCTCCCGAGAGACGCACCAAATGTTATATCTAAATTTTTAATGATGGGCTTCTCCACCATAAAACATAGAGTAACTCTTTCAAACCAGCTTTTGAATGAAGATTAACCTCTTCAGCCTAAGAAGGCTCTCTCAATTTATCTAATGATTTTCTCAATTAGGTCTTGAATCAGATGGCTAATTCTGTGATAAGTGTCTTAGTGTATTTGATTTCAGGTGAAAAATGGGATAGATTTCAATACCATTGGGCTCATGGAGTCAATATGAAGTTATCTAGTGACAAATGATTTCTCCTTATGGAAGATGAGGCTTTTATTGTTTCAATGAAAAATATAATACTAACACACAAGAAATATTCAATAACTTAATTTCAAAAGGAAGTCAGAGCATGACGCCATGAATTTTGATTAATTTAACATCAAGACATTGAGAAAATATATTAATAAAACACAAGTCATAAACTCATTGCAACAATCAAAGAATCTCAAGTTAAGTAGAAAACACCATCACTGTATATTACTGATATTCAAAGATTTACAATAATAGTAGTCTCAAAGTAACACTATCCAAAAATTTCTAATTCAATTTCTTGTCTATAAATAGACCTTTGTTGCTTACATAGTATATTCCCAGCTAGCTAGATCATTGAACCATGACCTTGACACCTATCATAACTATAAACTACGTTCTTGGAACTGAAAAAGACACCTAGTCTCTAAAGACTTATACTTCTAATAGGACTTTGCTTTACATTTATTACATTCATTTCTTCAGTAGTGGGACAATTACATTGATAGGCATCATATGCTCAACTGGAATTCACCATCACTAAGACAATAATGTACCCACTAGATTTAGGAAACAACAGTCCTATTTTTTAGGAAAAGATAAAAACAACTTTAATCCTTGTCTTCATGTTGAGATGGATAGGTGACACTCCTGTCGAGTATTGAATCTTTGTTGGGATTGCCCAATTTCAGCTTGCATGTCTCCAGGTGGTTGGTTGTTCTTCAACATGCTTTTCAAACCTCCAAAATCAATTTAAAACAATTTGCTGCAAAAACATAGTGACCTTAGGTAGTTTTGTAGCGAAATATAGTAGCAGATTTACTTCAGTCATCCAACCTCCTTTCTTGGCTCCTATACTAATCATAAGTCATATGGTCTAAATACCATCACTTTCCCTCCTTAGATCTCCATCTAAATTGGTTTTTGGGGCAAAAAAACATCCTACAGGAATTTCGTAGCTAATTCTAGCCCTCAAGCCTAGACTTCGCTACGAAACTGCCTAATTTGGCTGAAAATGCAGATTTTTCATTTTTCTTCAAAAATTAAGCTTCTGAACCAAAATTGATGTTTCCTTCAAGTTGTAAAATTAATCAAAAATGTTTTAGACTGACCCCTTAGTCTTTGGGTATTTCATATTTAGTATTAGCAGGCTATACCTCTTCAGGTTCATTTACCATTCTAAGTTTCAGCCCTCTTTTATTCATTTCTTCTTGGATCATATTCATTTGGTCTTACAGGTCCTTGACCTTCCCTTTGAGACTTTTTCTCTCAGACTGCAACCATATATTTCTTTTCCTAGTATTCTTCACCACATTCCTCAAAGGAAGACTTCTCTTCAGCATTTTCTTGGCATTTTTCAGAGTTTTGTCATATTTGTCTAGTTGATCCTTCATTTATTTTCCAAATTTTTCCATTAGTTGTATGTCTACCTTGGCCTCTTGTATTTCCATTTTTACTTCGATAACTTCTTCCCTGGCCTCTCTTAATTTCTCCTGCAGTATTTTCACTTCAGTCTTTTCCTCAACTTCTTCCTTTCCTTTTCTTTTCACAAAGACCTCTTCTACTGCTGGAGATAGGTCTATAATGTTCTCTGGCTGCTTGCCTACATAAATATTTTTTGTTCTCTTAAACTCCATGGCACCCTTTGTAGGTTATGACCTGGTAATTGGTTTCCTTGGCTAGAAAATGAAACAAGCATCTTCTCTTTCAAAATCTAATTTTTTGACAGACTTACCTTTCTGCTTCATCCTTTTATCCCCTTCAATGTCTTCTGCTTGGAAAATTTGAGATTCTTCGATGTCTATTGCCTGGAGGATGTCTTCAAGATTTCCTTTGGAAATGGTTTGGCTCTTGGTTATCCTCCTGCCACCATGTTTGCTAGTTTTTTGTTTTTGAATTAAAGGTGATTGTTGTAGGATATCTTTCTCTGGTATGAGTTTAGATTCATTATCAATTGGTTCCATAATAGGCTTCCCTCCTTCTTCATTAAATTATTCTATCACAGCTGGATATGAAGTGATCTTTGGCTTTGAAATATTTTTAGGTGTCACTGAATCTACTTCATATCCGTTAGGAAAGAGAAAAGATGCCCAATCTTTGTTTAACTTCTTTAATTCTTCCAGCACTAATAATTTTATCAAGCCATGGTGAAAAAATGATGTTTCATTACCCTCCTCCTTGACTTGGACCCTATCATACATCTTCCCCAAAATTCTAAAGAAAAAGAAAGGAAAATCAAGGGGCTTGTTATCAATGAAATGCAAAAGGAGCCTAAAATGATATAAGTAAACCATGTGAAACCTCCCCTCATAGGTAAAGTACTTCTCAACCACAAACAAAAACTTTAAATAATTTTCTTTCATATAACACTAGGGGATGCCACTTTCCATGTCAGCTCTGATGTGCTCCTATTTGACAAATTACTCATAGTTGTGCATTTTTAATTTTTTACCTTTGAACCATTCCTCACCTCCTCTAGGTATTTTCGTAGCCTCAGAGATAGTATCAGGTGATACTGTGATATTAAATACTCTTACCTTTGAGGTTGTCCCAGTAAAATTGGTTTCGAAGCCTTTGGATATCTCAGCATGAAAACCCTACAACTTAAAAAAAAACGGTATACAACCAACATTCTTGAAAGCATCCATGAAACTAGGATCTTCATTCAATATTTTTAAATCCATAGGCTTGTATCTCACATAGTAAACTCCTTTATTTACATTCTTCTTCGCTACCGTTGTTCCTTTATACCCTCATTGCTTCTTAACTGTGACACCTACAGATGAACAAACATAGACAACAAGTTGTTTGTGCTGTGAAGAAGCTCTTTAAGGATGACACTGTGATGCTACATGCAAGAATTTGAACAATGAATGACAGAGAGGTGCTTAGGGGGGAAATTAAAAATGAAATTCGACAACTTGAGGGAGAATGATGACAAATGTGACCAAAAAAATCAATGATGAGTGAAGTCACGATCTTGCATGCTTAGTGATCATGGTAACTAATTTTCTAACCTCACCTTTACCCTTGGCCATCAAAAAATTGACACCTCACCCTACTCTGTCTTTTCTACAGAAAAATATAGTTTCAGAGTGAAAACAGTTAAAATCCTAACAAATCCGCTACGAAATTGTCAGGTGATTCCGTAGTGAAATCTGTTATTTTGCCATTGTATTCGCTACAAAATGGTGAAAAAACGGACAAGTGGATTATTTTTTTATTTGAAGGAATGGGTGCGAAAACTAAATGACATGGAATTGATTTTACTGATATGAAATGACTCATGGTGGGTTTATACTTAGGATAAAGCTTATTAGATGTGTTTTTTCATAAATTTCATGAATCTAACTATGAAAACAACATGGAACCTAGGTGAATGATATGCAAGACCCTATCAATGAAATTTTGAAAAATTATGAGTGATAAAAACAGCGTTCACTAATATGGCGGAGAAGGGTATTATGGAAGAATGATTATCGCAGTTGGTTGCCTTGGAAGATGACCGATTGTCTGTCGGTTTCCATTAGTAGGTGCAAAAGGCGTGTGAAAAGGCTTGGCATGACAAGCACATTAGAAAGAATGTTTTTAAAGTATAGGATATGGTTTTTTTGTATGACAACAAGTTTGCACGCCACCCAGACATGTTCAAAATGCATTGGCTCAGACCATATATTGTCAAGGAAATCACAAATGGAGGTGCAGTATGGTTGGACACATTAAGTGGAGAAGACCTTTCGGGGTATATCAATGGAAGTCAATTGAAACCATATAGGGATAACCCTCTCCCTGCATGCACCAAATGACTATATGGCCAGAAATATGGATATAAATACCAAGGATGGAACGTGCGTAGACCAGTGTGACATTCGTGCAACATCTGCGCAAGAAGGTTGACTGGGCCACAAAGGTGCCATAATATAGCCGCTGGAATAGTAATTAAGGACAATATAGTGTTATTACCATTTGGAGGAGCAGCTCAATTATATTTAATGAGGAGATTATGCTAGATTTGGATCCGTTTTAGCATTTTTGTAAATAATTAATGAGCATAAGACCATTTAAGACGTGCCTATGCTATAAATATGATTGGAGGGATCACATTAGTTCCCTTTTATTTCTATGTTTTATATACGAGTTTTGCTCTCTACTCTCCGAATATTTTCCAACACTTATGTCTAGCCTTGATCTTATCTTTGAGGAGGAGCTGGACCACCAAGGTTTGGGTTATCTTATTCCATCCATCATGACTCCCAAAAATACCACACCTTCTGTGACGTCAATTGAAGAGACCCATGCGCAGGACGCTAAGACCCATGCGCCAATCTAATATAAGAATGGATAGTCCTCGAGGTCACGGAAGTCACCCTGCTAGAAGACCCCAAAGTCGTGCTCAACTAATGCAGAGCACCAGAAGAAACCTATGGCAGACTTGTTTGAAACCATCATGAAGGAGGATGTTGTAGAATTAGTTGACCCCATCTTGCGACTGCCTGCGTATGTAGCGTCGCACAAATCCTCAGTCAAGGTCTCGAAGGATTTAGATAAGGTGCGATCATACATGAATATTTTGTTGCTCCCAGAAAGCGTGTTTACTAAAGGCGATATATTCGCAAAATTCCCACTGCTAAATATGGAGGACTAGGACCTAGAAGATGAGGAGAAAATCCTAGGGCTCACACCCACCATGTACTTGGAGAAGATCCCCTATGACGGTGGCGTCGTTGAGTTGAGCCGAAGTTCTGGGTGTTGAGCCTACAGAAATCGGGGTTCCTCAAACTCTTACACATTCCGCACTTTGGGCGTAGCCCCATCAATGACATATGTGTGTGCCAGTTGCTCGCCCTCATCCATGATGATTTCCTATGGCTCAGTGGACTGATTCTGATCGATGTTGCACTAAACCATTAGATCACCAACTTTCCCAACTAGGGGAGGACCCTGCGACATCATTTGGAGGAAAGAGCCAAGAGAGAAAGGTGGACAAGGATGTCAAAGAAAAGTACAAGGCCTCTTGCGATACCCGCATTTTCTTGGTGAATGAAATAAATGATCCTACAGTCCAGATGGGCACACTGATTCTTGCATGCAAGGTGATGTGGAAGTGTCTCCCAAAGGAATCGACAACCGATGGAGGAGAAGCTCAATTGCATTTAATGAGGAGATTATGGTAGATTTGGAGCCATTTTAGCATTTTTGGAAATAATTAATGAGTAGAAGACCTTTTAAGATGCACCTACGCTATAAATATGACTCGAGGTATCAAATTAGTTCCCTTTTATTTCTATGTTATCTCTGCGACTTGTGCTCTCTACTCTTTGAAGATTGTATGGCGCTTATGTCTAGCCTTGATATAATCTTTGAGGAGGAGTTGAACTGCCAAGGTTTGGGTCATCTTATTCTGTCCAGTATGACTACCACAAAGCCCACACCTTGTACAACGCCGGCTGAAGAGACCCCTACACAGGCTCTTGAGACCCTTGCGTCGATCCAATATAAGAAGGGACAATCATTGGGGTCCCTAAAGTTGCCCCGCCATAATACCCAAAAGCTGCGCTTAACTGCTATTGATCACCATAAGAAACCTATGGTGTACTTTCCTAAAACCATCATTGAGGAGGATGTCATAGAAGTAGTTCACCCCATCTCATGGTTTCCTGCATATGTAGTGTCACGCAAATCCTCAATCAAGGTCTCGAAGGATTTAGATAAGGTGCGATAATACATGAATATGTTGCTTCTCCCAGAAAGTGTGTCTGTTGAAGGCAATGTGTTTGCAAAAATCCCGTTGCTAAAGATGGAGAACTAGTACCTGTTAGACGAGAAAATTTTCCCAAAGCTCATGCCCACCATGTACCTGGAGAATATCCCCTATGATGGTGGCGTCATTAAAGTTGAGCCAAATTCCTGGGCGTTGGGCCTACAAAAATCTCGGTTGCTCAACCTCTTACGCATTCTGCACAGTGGACGCAGCCCCATCAATGATATATGTGTGCAGAAATTGCTCGCCCTCATCCATGATGACTTCCTATGGCTCCGTGGACCGATTCCAATCGATGTTGCGCTAATCCATCGGATCACCAACTTTCCCAACTAAGGGGAGAACCTTGTGACAAATTTTGGAGCAAAGAGCCAAGAGTGCAGGGTGGATGCAGATGTCAGAGAAAAGTACAAGGTCTCATGCAGTACCCGCAGTTTCTTGGTGAATGAAATCAATGATCATACAGTCCAGATGGGCACGCTGATTCTTGTGTGCAAGGTGATGTAGAAGTGCCGACCAAAGGAAGTGGCGACCATTTTCATTACACTATCAGGGCTTTGTGAGAAGGGAATACAATTTAATTGTTCCCAATACCTATGTACCGAGTTTCTGGATAATCTGTGCGAAGTCTAGGAGGAAGGGAAGCAGTTCTAATATGCTTGGTTGTTGCTCCTTATTTGCACTAATCAGGTGGAAGATGCCGCAGGATACCTAGTTCCCCGACATTGAGCCAGACATGTACGAAGCCATGCACTATGCAACCTTATGGAGCTCAAAGATCCCTGCTAGAGTCACGAAAAACAAGATGTTTTGGGTGTTGTTTGACTCTGTGCTCTTAAGAACTATTTAGTCAAAGCCAAACTTATCGCCAACCGTTTACAAATACTATAAACTGATTGTAGACTTCAAAGCCACATTTTAGAACATGAAAATCCATGTGAACGTCATTGTGGAAGGAATTTTGTATGAACTGCCATACCTGGTAACGGAGGATGACCTAGTGTTCGTTACAGTGGAATGGCCACTTGGCTGGTTAGAGCCACGCACCACTGGGGGTGCCTCTTCATCAATGATGAAGACTCCAGCTAAACCACACACAACCAAGGATGCATAACAGAAAGGAAAGGATGCTAAAACATAACTTGAGCCTACTATGATGGGAGAAATGATAGATTTGGAGAAGGAAGCAGAATAGAAAGATGGTGAAGGCACCGAGGGTCCTCAAACGCAGACACCCAAATGTACAAATGAGGTTCTCAGGACACTATGGGTCTGCACACAAAGAGTAAGGGTCAAATTTGACAGGAATAGAGGACCTTGCCCTCACTGAGGATGAATTTACATAAATTAGGAACATGGTTAAGTCGACCACGAAGGATATCTGGAATGACATGGAAGCACAGTATAAATCTGTTCTTGAGTGTGTGCAGTTGGGCCTTTAGGAACTCAAAATGTAAGCAAGCACGGTACAAGAGAGCGTGGAGCAAGTGAGCATGCCAACTTCTGGCATCAGTCAAACGAGTGCGCAAGAAATCAACATGGTGCTTCCATCCCCCTTGGATAGTTGTATGCTTCATATTCCAGGGTCAACCATTATAGTTGAGCTTCCTACCTTGCTCCCTACTCTACGAGCATGCAGAGATATTAACATCAACCTGGTGATGCTACTGGGAGGAAAGATCCATGTTATCCACACCATGTTTATGGATGAGTTGCAATACCAGGAGGCCCATACCTTCCATGCTAATACTGAGTCTCAACAGTAAAGAGCAGAAGAAATACAATACAAAGGATGCACATTGTTGGGTATGTGTTATATTATTTCCATGAATAATCATATGCGGGGGGGGGAGAAAGCCCCTATTTTACATTGCACCGGGCGTGCAGGGGGGTTGGCAGCCCCCCTTGTTCGAGGTTTGGGGCAACGCTCTGGGAAAAAAAATTTGGACTTTATTTTATAGTGGGTGGACCTGCCCATGGTTTTGTGCATGGGTTTGCACATGGTTATGGGGCATGATGGTTTTTGACCCCTCGTATTTTGTAGATCTGGTCAAGGGAACTACGGTTATGTTCTAATCTAGGGTTAATGGATTGGGGTTTATCTATGCTTTGGCATGTATATATATATGTGTTGTAACACTAAAAGGAATATAATGAAAAAACAAGCTCGTTATCCTGATTTGGGATCTAGGGGAAATATAGAGATTGAGAAATTTAATGGTCAGAGTTTTGAGTTGTGGAAGCTCAAGATCGAGGATCTGCTGGTGGATAAATACCAATTGATCGTGGTAGATCCATGTACTAAACCAACATCAATGTCAGATGAAGAGTGGAAAAATTTGGAACGGAAGGCGAAGAGCACAATACGGTTGTGTGTCTCAGATTCGGTATTGTTGAATGTATCTAGGGAAGCTATAGTGAAGAATTTGTGGGAAAAACTTGGGACTTTGTACCAATCTAAGTCTCTGGTGAATAAATTGTTCCTATGGAAAAAACTTTATAACCTGAGGATGAAGGATGGAGAATCGGTGACAGAGCATCTCAATGCTTTCAATACTGTGGTAAGTCAGTTGTCATCTATTTATATTAAAATCTTAGATGAAGATAAGTACATCAATTTTTTGTGTTCTCTACCAGACTCATGGGATAGTATGGTTATTGCAATAGGTAGCAATATGACTACCTTGAAATTTTATGACATTTTCTCAGCCTTGCTATCAGAGGAAATGAGATGGAGAAATATGGAGGGTCAGAATGGAGATACCTTATCTATAAAAGGAAGGTCCCAGAATAAAAACAGGAATAAGGTTTCGAGTGGGAGATCTAAATCTAGAGGGAGATATAAATCTCCTAGAAGTTTTGTAAAGGTGTGCTAGAAATGCGGAAAGGATGGGCACTACAAAAAGTACTATAGATCTAAAGATCCTGAGAAAGGAAAGGGATCTGATGATGCTCCTTCTCCAGAGGAAAAAACCACCTCGGATGAAGGTGGGGATCTTTATTTGTCTTCTTCTTCAAATACACATGTAGATCATGAGTCATGGTTGTTTGACTCAAGTGCATCCTTTCACTTCACTCCCCATAGGGAGTGGTTCTACGAGTATGAGAAATATGACGGCGGTGATGTATTCTTAGGTGATGATATGAAGGCCAGAATCGTTGGACGTGGAAAATTAAAGCTGAAGCTACAAGGTGGAAGGATTAGAACACTTCTTGGTGTTATGCACATTCCTACATTGGTCAGAAATCTGATTCCTATAAGAAAGATGGATGATGCAGGTGTAGAAACAGTGTTTGAGAAAGATACCTGTAAGATGGTTCGGGGAGCACTGGTATTAATGTGGGGAGTTTGGATTGGAACTTTTTACAAGATTTAGGGTAGCAATTTTATTGATGGTGCAACAGTTCTTTGGCTCTAAAAAATGGAGCAGAAAGCCTAGTAGTATCTGAAGAAAAGACAATGCTATGGCATCAAAGGCTTGGACATATTGGAGAGAAGGGCCTTCGGATACTACATGTAAATGGTATGGTAGAAGGTATGTCCAATAGCTCTCTGGATTTCAATTTCTGTGAACATTTTGTATATGGGAAGCATAATCGAGTGAGTTTTCCTTATGGTTCTAAGAGGGTGAACAAGATATTAGAGCTTGTGCACAGTGATGTGTTTGGACCTGTGTCGGTTCCATCACTGGGTACGTTTGTTTACTATGTTTCATTCATAGATGAATTCTCAAGGAATATATGGATATATTTCTTGAGGAAGAAATCTGAAGTCTTTGAAAGATTTAAAGAATTTAAGGCTCTAGTGGAAAACCAGACAGTGAAGAAGATAAAGGTGTTGAGGACAGATAATGGTGGGGAGTTTTGCAAGAAGGATTTTGAAGAGTTCTGTAAGAAGTATGGTATAGCACGGCAGAAGAATACTCCATAAACACCTCAAAAAATGGAGTTACAGAAAGAATTAAAAGAATTTTGATGTAAAAGGAAAGAAGTATGCTCAGTGGTACTCGGTTAGGACAAGAATTCTAGGCAGAGGCAGTGGAGACTGCATGTTACTTGGTTAACAGATCACCTTCATCAGCGTTGGAGGATAAGACTCCACATGAGGTATGGAATAGTAAGAAACCCTCTCTTTCACATCTGTGGGCATTTGGATGTGATGCATATGTACATGTTCCAAAGGAGAAAAGGACCAAGTTGGATAATAAATCTGAAAGGTGCATCTTTATTGGTTATAAGGATGGTTTAAAGGGTTACAAGCTTTGGAACCCAGAAACAATGAAGGTTGTGTACAACTGAGATGTGGTGTTTAGAGAGGTGAAAGATGTTGTTAAACATGAAGTCCTACCAAAGGACCCTGAGAAGATAGAGTTTGAGCTAAAGGAGGATGAATCAGTCTCTACAATAGAAGAAGACTCAGAAGAGGAAGAGCCACGAACTCCAGCTGGGAGAAGGTCAGTTCAGGAAAGAATACAACCAGAAAGGTATAGTCCATATGCTTTCTCTTCAATTTTTTCTTTAACTATAACTGATGATGATGCCAGAACCATCAGGGAGGAAATAGATTCACAGGATGGAAAACTCTGGAAGGAGGCCATGGTTGATGAAATGGCATCCTTGCATAAAAATGAGGCATGGGGTTTGGTGGAGTTTCCGGCTGGAAGGAAGCCCATCGGGAGAAAATGGGTGTTTAAGAAGAAGATGAGTGTAGAAGGCAAGGTGGAGAAATACAAGGCTCGGTTGGTAGCAAAAGGTTATTCCTGGTTGTCAGGAATTGATTTTGCTGAGATAGAAGTCAAGGTGGAGAAATACAAAGCTCAGTTGGTAGAAAAAGGTTATTCCCAGGTGCTGGTAATTGATTTTGGTGATATTTTTTCTCTTGTTGACAAAGTTACTTCTATTAGATTACTTTTATCCATTGCTCATGCATTTGATTTTGAGGTAGAATAGATGGATTTGAAGACAAAATTTCTTCACGTGGATCTAGAAGAGGAGATCTACATGAAACAACCTGAAGGCTTTATGGTGAAGGGGAAGAAAAAACTGGTACGCAGGTTAAAGAAGTCTTTGTATGGGTTAAAATAGTCACCAAGGATGTGGTATCAGAAATTTAATTCCTATATACGGGGACTTGGCTTCACCAAAAGCAAGGAGGATCACTGCGTTTATTTTAAATTAATTGGTGACCATGTTATTTATTTGTTCTTGTATGTGGATGATATGTTGTTGATTGGAAATGACAAAGAAATTATCTAAGGTTTGAAGACCAAAATGTTCTCCAAATTAGACATGAAGGATCTTGGTGCTGCAAACTATATTTTGGGCATGAAAATTAAGAGAGATCAGGAAAAGAGGAAGCTATGGTTAAACTAGAGGAAGTATGTTGAGACTATATTGCAGAGGTTCAATATGCAGGATAGTAAACCAGTGAATGTTTCGATTCCCATGTTCCATATGCAAGTGCAGTGTGTAGCCTGATGTATGCAATGGTTTGTACTAGACCAGACATTGCACATGCAGTGGGAGTATTGAGCAAGTTTATGTCAAATGTAGGGAAGGAGCATTGGATTGTAGTGAAGCGGGTTTTCAGATATTTGTGTGGCACTAGTGATTATGGCTTGTGCTTCCAGGGAAGACTAGGATTGGACAGAGTTGTGGAAATTCGTGGTTTTTTTTATGTAGAATGGGATGGAGATATGGACCAAAGGATATCTACAAGTGGGTATTTGTTTAGCCTATTTGGAGGTGTAGTTAGTTGGATGAGTAAAAGATAGTATGTAGTGGCTCTTTTAACTACAGAGGAAAAATACATGGCAGCCACTCATGCAAGCAAGGAAGCAGTTTGTTTGCAGAGATTGTGTTCAAGTATGGGGTTGGTGTAGCAATCTATAAGGATAGAATGTGATAGCAAAAGTACAATTTTCTTGGCTAAGAAACCTGCTTATCATTCAAAGACAGAGCACATTCATGTTCAATATCACTTTGTCAGAGATATGGTTGAGGCTAAAAGGGTGTTGTTGGTAAAGGTGGACACTTTGAAGAATGTTGCAAATGCATTGACGAAGTCTGTGAGAACTTAGAAGTTCTCTTGGTGTAGATAAATAATGGGAATTGCAGAGCTGCGCTAATGACTAAGCCTTTCTGTGGCCCCCTGTGGAAAGAAAACAACAAGTGGGAGAATGTTGGGTATGTGTTATATTATTTCCACGACTAGTCATGCGCAGGGGGGTCACAGGAGGGGCGACAACTCCTCTTGTATATTGTGACGGGCACAGCAGGGGAGTCATAGGGGGGTCAGTAGCCCCCCCTATTCGGGGTCCGATGCAGCACTTTGGGAAAAAAAGGACCCTATTTTTCGGTGGGTGGACCCACCCATGGTTTTGTGCATGGGTTTGCACATGGTTTTGGGGCATGATGGTTTTCAGCCCCTGGTATTTTATAGATCCGGTCAAGGGAACTATGGTTATGTTCTAATCTAGGGTTAATGGATTGAGGTTTATGTATGCTTCGACATGTATATATATGTGTTGTAACACTAAAAGGAATATAATTAAAATTCAAGCTAGTTGTCCCGATTCGAGATGCAGGGGAAAGTATCTGTGTATATCTATTTTATGTTTTATGCTCTCACTATATTTTATATTCTAGTTTTCAGATTCATTTGTAGACAATTTCTGTACAGGGTTAAAACCTACACGCACCACGTAGCTGAGGACCTTCGCATTGAATTATAATCAATGATTGATCAAGTGTGTGGTGACATGCAATAGATCAATTTCCCTGCATCAGCTGCACCAAAAATGAATTTAGAGAGCCTAGTAATTGCACTAAAATCATCATGCATAGATATCCAGACCGTTCGGGCAATGTTTGAGCAACAGATCTCCAAGCTACTGATGAAAGTCCAACCTGAGACATTGTCGAAGGTTTGAGAATAGCACGCAGAAGAGGTAAAAGAAGCCACTAATAGTGTATAAACAATAGTGGAAGAATGTGGTACCCTTCTAGATGAAGCCATTTGAATTTGGACTTTTTTTCAAAACGACCCAATGGTCTAGCAGTTGATAAATGAACTCAGAATTAAGGAGGAGTGATTTACATAGATCAGGATGGCAACAAAAACATTAGTAACATCACAGAGGATTTCCTGAATTCATGAATGTAAGGAAATTTAGATAGAGATCCAGGACCTGCACCGCTGTGAGAAGCTACTGGAAACAAGGATGAAAGCTTGGGTTGAGGAATCCCTGTAGCTCTAGCAGAACCTTGGTCGATGAAGTGCATAACACCATCGTGCAAAGCATTGAACTCATCATGCCACTTTGGAGCTCTCTCGAAGCGTTGAAGGTGATGATGTAGGAAATTTCCACACAGTGACTTGGGACGAGTCACGAGATTGTGTTGGGGGCTTGTTGGAGTGGGGCTCCCTCAAGTGTACTTTTTTGGGTTAATTTTGTCTTAGTTTCTTCATACGCACTGTGCGCAAATAGTCAAAGGGGGTTTGGGGCAGGTCAAAGTCCCTTAATCATTGTAATGGTTTTAAAGGGAAAAACCATGAGTCTCAAACCATGGTTTGAGACCATGGTATGTGCGTATATATTATAATATAAGTATGTAATAGTCAAGCGATAAAGAAATCAATCAAAGATGACATGATGAATGGATTTTTTTATTAATGTTTTGATCTCGGTCTGGATTTATCTGGGTAAAAAGGCTCTTGTTGGTTGTGTGTTTGGAGATCTAAGTCCTAATCTATGTGTGGAATATGTTGTTGTGTGTACAGAAAGATTGAATTTACTGAATTTCAAATATCTTAATAAAGAAAACATTTTTGATGAACCTGGATTCTTATGTGGTTGACTGTCTTGATTATATATTATTTGATGTAGATCTAAATATGTTTTGTGTTTCCTGTTTACTTCTGTGATTGAGTAATTGCACCTATGCAAAAATATTAGTTGATGTTAGATGAATATATATGAATGAAGTATACTTAATTGTTGTGCACAAAATGTATGGAAGTATTCTATGATAATCTGCGAAAGGGTTAGACATGTTAACTTTGAATGCACAAATATGTTATATTTTTTGCACTAAGTCTAATTAGGAACACCATATCAATAACTTCCATAGGGTGAA
Organism: Pinus albicaulis; assembly: GCA_034641835.2. Taxonomy (NCBI): domain Eukaryota; kingdom Viridiplantae; phylum Streptophyta; class Pinopsida; order Pinales; family Pinaceae; genus Pinus; species Pinus albicaulis. The sequence continues at coordinate 359,746,798 of CM076572.1, read as the reverse complement.
GAAACTTGGTTCTAGCACCCCCCCATACTTCTTCGGGTGATACTTTTATCTGCATAGGTAGATCACTGCCAAAAGGGACATTAGTTGAAGGATTTTGTTGGTTGTGCGAGAAATTTGAACCTGGGTCAGGACCCCTCAAGCCAACAATTGCAGATCCATAATTTTTTGTTTCATTCCATACATATGCTTGCAAGAGAGTACTTGATGGAGTCTTGATGTAGGATGGATAAGTGATATTCTTCGATTCAAGGAAATTAAATGAGCATGAGAATAATTATGTGACGCATGATCTTTAGTTGGCAGTGATCATTCATGGATTGAATATGTGGAGGAGATGTCTTCTTGGCATGAGTTTTATTTTGATGAGTGATCATAGTGGGCTAAGGTGCTTATTTGACCAACCTAATATGAATTCCATTCAATCTAGATAGTTGGCTACGCTCAGTGAGTTTGACTTAAAGATAATTTACATTAAGGGTGAAGATAATAGGGTTATTGATGCTCCTAGCATAAGAGATTAGGTAAATAACATAACAGCTATGAGTTCATATGGGAAATTTTTTTAATATGATATCTTATAGGAAAAACATTAGGATGACATGTACCAGCAACTTAAGCACATGTTACAACATCAGGTTATAGGTGATCAAGATGTGGATTATCATCTCACGGCTTATGATTTGGTCATATTTAGGGACAATATCTATGTGTTAGACAACAGTGAACTAAAGGATGTTATATTTAGGTAATTTCATGTTAAGCCATATTCAAGTCACTTGAGATATCAAAATACTTTGACAACTCTTAAGAAGTTCTATTGTTGGTTGAATCTAAAGAAAGAGGTAGTTGAGTTTGTAGTAAGATGCTTGGATTTTCAATAGGTAAAAGAATAGTGCAAGCATCCAAGTGGTTTACTACAACCGGTTCTGATTCCATAATGGAAATGGGAGGTCATTTCAATTGATTTCATCACAATTTATTCATGGAAATCTAGAAAGCATGATTCCAACATGGTTGTGGTTGACAGGTTGACCAAGGTAGCTCACTTCATTCCAATGAAGTCTACTAATTAAGCTAGTGAGAGAAATTAGGTATTCACGAGTGAGATAGTGAGATTGCATTGTATTCCTAAGAAGATTATATAAGACATATATGACAATTTCACTTCCATGTTTTAGAAGGATTTATTTCCATGTTTGGGTACAAAGTTGGCCTTGATTACAACATACCATCCATAGGGAGATAGACAAATAGAGAAGGTCAACGATATTCTCGAGGACATGTTGAGAATGTATGTTATGCACCAACAATGGAGGTGGGAGAAGTATCTTCCACTGGTTGAGTTTTATAACAACATTGGGTATCAGAAGTCACTGAGGATGAGTCTTTTTGAGGAACTTGATGTGAGAAGTTGTAATACTCCTATCCGTTGAAGTAATCCAATGAATAGAGTGTTGATTGGACCAAACATGTTGGAAGAGATGGAAGAAGAAATTAAGGTTATCAAGAAGAATAAAAATGCAACACGAGACATGCATAAGAGTTATGTAGACCAACATAGGAAGTTTAAGGAGTTTCAGGTTGGGGAGCATGTGTAATTGCACATAAATTCCAAGAGGATATTCTTGAGGATTGGGTCATGTGCCAAGTTGGCACTTGAATATTGATGGCATTTCAATATCGAGGATTGGACTAGTAGTCTATATACTTGCATTATAGCTGACAGTGAAAGTCCATGATGTTTTCCATGTTTTATTGCTTAAAATATATGTCAAAGATGTCGATCATGTGATTTAATGGTATGTATTGTAGGTGGACCCAAGAGGATAATTCTAGCTAACAACTGAGTGCATACTATAGTGGAAACAACTCATGCTATGGAACCAAGAAATCGAGCAAGTTAAAGTGTAGTGGAAGCACTTTGGAAATAATGAAGCTACATGGGAGATGGATGATCAAATGTAGTCTATGGATCCTTCATTATTTTCCGTTTGAGAAAGTGATTTTTTATATATGTATATATTTGTGTATGGTAGTTATTATAAATACCATAATGAGATGTGTTATACATCTCCAATAAGCGGAATTGTTTTGATGTCATCATCGTTGTCACGTTTTTTCTAATTATAAACAAGTTATTTAATATAATATTGCATATTACAAATTTATAAAGTTCCATGGGAGGTATTTGTTATTTTTCAGAGGTCTTGTTGGTTATATGTGTCATATAACATCGAGGATGTTGTTCCCCTAAGGGAGAGGGGTCTGTAACAACTTTAGGTTAAAATTTTATGTAATTATTGATGGTGATGGAAATCCCTCAACCAATGATTCTTCTCAATGTGAAGTCCCAATTATACCTCATAATGTTTGGAGTAGGAGTTCCATCTGGAATATCAGTCCAATTTCCATGTATTCTTATAGGTTTTCCTTGACTCTAACTATTAGCAAGAGAGAGGAGTGCACATACGCCTATTAAAATCAAGGGGGGTGTGCCTGGAGAGCATTTTATCTTATGTGTGTCAAATTATTTCTAATACGGGGGAAAGGAAAAGGTGGTCGTCTAAGAGAGAGGTAATAGTACCACCTAAGAAGAGACACACAAAAGCAACAAGACCCATCTAACATCCAGTGGAATAGTCCAAAATGGATGTGATGGTCATTATAACCAATGAATAATAAAGTTCTATCTAATATCCAACGGAATAGTCCACAAGGATGAGACAAGAATAAAAACCATTGCAACACATTCTCAATAAGAGAAGTACTAAAATAACCAAAATAGTTCAACTACCTTAGAACATGTGAAAGAAAACATGGAACATAAACATTTGAAGAATAGTCCTATAAACATTCATAATTCATGCATGAATAATGCGTTGGCCTTGAAGTCTTTTGTTACTAAGTAAAATTCTCGAGACACATGTATACAATGAACATCACGAGATCTAATAGTGGAGCATTGGGTCCACTCCTTGCTCCATAAAAGAACTAGCTTATCTCTCTAATGATTTTTCTAGTGGAGCCAAGGTGAAAAGTCCTTTCCTGATACAATGAGGGTGTATATATAACCAAGAGGTGATGGTTCACCTTCCTTAGGACTCTTTGACTACCCACATGACTGTTTGACTTCCTATGACTTTTCAAATTACACGAATCTTCATATTCTGAATGTGTCCATTGGAATTCCACTTTACAATACATTTCTAATGACAAATTTCATGGTCCACAATAATGATGTGGCATAAGAACTCTCATGACATGGTGTGATATGAAACTGCTGAATTGGACTACTTAATGATGTGCCAATGTCAAGCCACTATTGTTTTTGTCTCTTGAGTGTCTTATTTTCACCTCCACATGGTTTGGTGATAGGGGATATTCAATGATCTCATGTCTTGGGTGGTGATCACAGACTAGTTTCCCTTTTCTTTCTCTCGACCAATTAGCTTGCATGCTCAACTACAAACGTGCCTCTCAACATGTTTTTGTTAGGTCCCTATATTACTAGTATAGTCCCTTATTATTGCTATTGTAACCCCCTTATTTTTATTATTGTACCCCTGTAACCCCCATATTGTTATTATTGTGCCTTTAAATTATTATTGTTAGGTCGGCTAGGATTACATTGTGGCCCCACTAGGATTACATTGTGGCCCGATGGACTCCTATATATAGAAAAGAGGTTTCGTAATTTGTGTCATCCAAGAAATTTTCATTCATGTAATGTATTGGAGGTTGCCCCCTCGAAGTGGCTTATTTATAAGGCATTAATATCTCTTTTCTTCTATTTTTGGAGCTAGTTTCACAACATTTGGTATCATAGGTTTGGATTCTAGGGTTTCGCTGCTCCAAACAAGTCATCATGGAATTTTTGCTATAAAGTTTTTTAGACAAAGGCTCATAAGCTGAAATTTTTATGGCGCAAGTCCGAAATCCTAAGGAACATGTTCGAAAAATTTCAGAGTTTGTTTCAAAACATTTTTGGAGATATAATCTATGGAAGTTACGGATTTTTGTAGGCTCCTGAATTTAACCTAAATAGGTCATCGTGGAATTTTATCTATAACTTTGTTTCTAAAAAAGTTCAGAATTTGAAATGTTTATAGCGCAAATTCGAAATCCTAAGGAACATCGTCGCAAATTTTTAGAGCTTGGTTTGTAAAATGTTCGGAGATATGGTCTATGAAATTTAGAGATTTTTTAGGCTCTCAAATTTCATCTCAAAGAGGTGATCTTGGGACAATCATCATAACTCTCTCTCTAAGCATTGGATTGGAATTCTGTAAAAAGTGGCCACAAGTACACGGACTGCAGTTTTCGGTATATCAATTTCAAAGCCAAAGGAGCAAACAGTGACATGTGGAAAGCCATACAAGTTCACTCTACTGAACGAGTCCATAATTAGGTCATTGTAGGAGATTGGACATAAGTTTGCCTTGAAGAATCCAAATCAAGTCAGACCTATGACATTTGAAAGAAGCTTCAGAGGAATACTACAGGGCCGAATTTAATATATTGAAGATCTACAAGTATAGAGATAAGTCAATTTCAATATCAATCTCCTCAAAAGCAAGTAAAAGGTGTGTATTTGTTTTCCAAATTGCATAAGTCTTGTTTGAATAATAAAGTTTAATTGATTCCAAGGGCATATTGTAGAATAGATATTAGTATTGGATTATAAAATGGCCCCTAAAAATAATTCAACACCCATTAAGCCTTTAGAAGGCTCTACTATGAATCATGAAGATGAAGAATGGCAACATGACATATCAAATTTACAAGAGCAAGTGCAACAAATTTCGCTCTCGCAAAGAGCAACAAAAAATGACATGGAAGTTTTGAAGAAAGGCGTGGAAACTAAGATGGATGGTTTGATGAAAGGCGTGGAATCTAAGATGGATGGTTTGAATAATGGCATGGAAACTAAGATGTATGGCATGGAATCTTGCGTGGAATCTAAGATCGATGAAAAAATGAAAGACAACATGGAAAACATGAAGAATGATCTAAAAGCGGACATGAAAGGTTTGGAAAAGTTGATATAAGAAATGTTTCCTAATGGCAAAAAGATAGTAGAGGAAACTCATGATGAGAACAAAATAAATGTTAATCATGATTTCATAAACTCTAATTTTTGGAGGGAAGAACCACCATATTCCAAAAATGGATATGAGGAAGTTTGATGGAAAGGACTGTAACATGGATACTACAGATGGAGCAATATTTTGATCTCCATAATGTGCAAAACACACAAAAGGTACGCATTGTAACTTTACATTTAGAACAAAATACATTTGTATGGTATCGATGGCTTTGCTTCCGTAAAAAAATTGTCACTTGGTCAATTTTTACGGAGGCAATGATAGCACATTATGATGATACAAAGAGAAACACCTTCTTTAGCCAATTGATAAATCTCAAACAAAAGGGTTTAGTGGGGCATCACATTGAGGACTTCCAAAAATTGAATATAAGGGTAACTGATATTTCAGAGGAACACATGATCGATCTCTTCATAGGCACTTTAAAGGATAACATCCAACATGAAGTTCGTGTTTTGGAACCGGATTCATTGGAGAAGGCATTCGGGTTGGCAAGAAAAGTTGAATGTAAAATAATGGCGACAAGGAAGCCTACCACTCAATTCTATAAAGAAGGAAGTGTTGCTACGCCTAGATTTCCACAACCTACAAGGTTGACACCACAACAATTGGAAGAAAAAAGAGCAAAAGGGCTTTGCTACGGTTGTGATAGAAAATACACTAAAGGTCATAAGTGTACTGAGAAGAAATTATTTTACATAGATTGTGAAGAGGAAGAAGAAAATAAACAAAAAGAGGATATACACCAGGAACCAGCCCCAGAAGAGGAAGAAATGAATCCAACCATATCGTGTAATGCACTGGCAGGAATTACCACTCCTCAAACTCTCAAGATAAAAGGACAAATCAAGAAGAGAAAGGTAATAGTGTTGATTGATTCAGGTAGCACCCATAATTTTATTCATTGTAAGGTAGCCAAAGAATTAAATTGTTTCCTATACCCAGCACCAGAATATCAAGTGATGGTTGCAAATGGAGGAACTATAAATTGCTCTGGAAAATGCCATAATATCAAGCTAACCATGGGGGAATATGTGTTGACTAGTCCAATGCTTTCCATTCCTATGGGAGGTGCTGATGTTGTACTAGGAGTACAATGGTTAGAATCTTTGGGGACGGTAGCTTTTAATTTTCAAGAACTTTTCTTGAAATTCTTTTCAGAAGGAAAGGAAGTCGAACTACGGGGTATTGAAGGGAAGCCAGGAAGGATAATAAGCTCTAATGGCATGACAAAGCTTCTAAAGAAAGAACAACGAGGCGTAATTGCACAATTATGCTCACTAGAGGTTCCAACATCAAAATCATCTATTTCTGCAGATCTCCAACAAGTCTTGGACAATCATTCCAAGGTGTTTGAAACTCCCAAAGGACTCCCACCTATTCGTGATCAAGATCATGCTATTCATTTGATTCCAGGAAGTGTTCCTCCAAACATCAGGCCTTATAGATATCCTTACTTCCAAAAGAGCGAAATTGAACGTATGATTGCAGAAATGTTAAAGGCGGGTATAATTCAACCTAGTCAAAGTTCTTTCTCTGCTCCTGTAGTATTGGTACACAAGAAGGATGGATCATGGCGAATGTGTCCGGATTATAGGGAGCTCAATCAGCTCACCATTAAAGATAAATTTCCCATTCCTGTGATTGATGAATTATTGGATGAATTACATGGAGCAATTTATTTTACCAAGTTGGATCTTCGTTCAGGATATCATCAAATTAGAATGAATATTGAAGATATTCCAAAAACAACATTTCGAACTCATGAGGGTCATTATGAATTTTTGGTCATGCCTTTTGGCCTTACCAATGCACCTTCTACATTTCAAGGGTTGATGAATTATATTTTCAAACCCTTCCTTAGAAAATTTGTGCTAGTATTTTTTGATGATATACTAATCTACAGCAGGTCTTGGAAGGATCATGTTGAACATGTTGACAGGGTGCTCAAACTATTGCGGGAGAAACAATTATATGCAAAAAAATCCAAATGTTTCTTTGGAGTACAAGAGGTGGAATATCTGGGTCATATTGTATCTCACGAGGGTGTTAAAGTAGACCCTAACAAAATTAAAGCCATTAAGGAATGGAAAGTCCCCACAACCATAAAGCAGTTGCGAGGATTTCTCAGGTTAACGGGGTATTATCGCAAGTTTGTTAAGAATTATGGGAGAATAGCAGCACCTCTAACAACATTATTGAAGAAAGATGCATTTTCATGGACTCCTGAAGCAACTAAGGCCTTTGAACGTCTTAAAGAGGCAATGTGCCTAGCATCGGTCTTAGCTACGCCAGACTTTACGAAAACCTTTATTGTGGAATGTGATGCCTCAGGAAATGGAATTGGTGCGGTTTTAATGCAAGAAGGAAGACCCATTGCTTTTGAAAGTCATCCAATCAAAGGAAAGTATTTACAGAAACCTATTTATGAGAAGGAAATGTTAGAAATACTGCATGCACTAAAGAAATGGAGAACTTACCTAATGGGAAGACACTTCAAGGTAAAAGCTGATCATGATAGTGTTAAAAACTTTTTGGAACAAGGACTATCTTCAGAAGAGCATCAAAAATGGGTCACAAAGATGTTGGGTTATGAATTTGAAATAATCTACAAAAAAGGGAAGCTAAATGTTGTTGCAGATGCACTCTCAAGAAAGAATGAAGAGGTGGAAGCATTGCTTTGTGCCATTTCTATTATCCAACCAGATTGGATAACCGAAGCAAGAGATGAATGGAAGAAGGACGAAGAAGTGTGGACATTCATTCAAAAGTTGCAGCAAGATCCTAGTACATCTGATACATTTAGTTGGAAAAATGATTCCTTATGGTACAAAGATCGCTTATATCTTTGTAATAATTCCCAACTAAAACAAAGATTCTTTTGGAATTGCACACTTCTCCTTTAGGAGGACACTCAAAATTTTTAAAAACTTACCACAGGGTGAAGAAAGAATTTTTTTGGGATGGCCTTAAATCTGATATTCAAAAGTTTGTGGCGGAATGTTTGGTTTTCCAGCAGAATAAAGTTGAGACAATTAAGACCCCATGACTTCTACAACCTTTATCCATTCCAAGTCAACGTTGGGAGGAGATTTCAATGGATTTTATCACAGGTTTACCTAAGTCCAAAGGAAAGAGTGTCATCATGGTGGTAGTTGATAGACTTACCAAGTATACACACTTTTGTGCATTATCTCATCCATTTAAAGCAAGTACAGTTGCTACTACATTTATGGACAGAATTCAAAAGCTACATGGAAGCCCAAGGGTTATTGTGAGCGACAGAGATCCCATTTTTACTGGAAATTTTTGGACGGAGTTATTTTCTTGTTTGGGTACTCAATTAGCTCTTAGCTCATCTTATCATCCTCAATCTGATGGTCAAACTGAGATAGTAAATAAATGTTTGGAAGGATATCTTCGTTGTTTTGTATCTGATAAACAAACACAATGGGTCAAGTGGTTACCTCTTGCTGAATGGTGGTATAACACTTCCTTCCATACTGCAGCAAAAATGACCCCATTTATGGCACTTTATGGATATCATCCATCGTCCATCACATCATCTTTAAGAGAAAATTCGAAGGTTCAAGCAGTGGAAGATCACATCGAGCATCAACAAGAAGTTTCCAACTCTTAAAGGATAACCTCAATTTGGCACAAAATTTAACGAAACAACAGGTAGATAAACATAGAAAATATAGAATTTTTGATGTAGGAGACTGGGTATTTTTATGGCTACAACCATACAAACAAATGTCCCTCCTGCAAGCTAAGAAGGATAATAAATTATCACCAAAGTACTATGGTCCTTAGAAGGTGTTGCAAAAGATTGGTACTATGGTATACAAATTGGAGCTTCCTGATTCTTCACGAGTGCATCCACTTTTCCATGTTTCATGCTTAAAGAAGGTTATAGGTGAAAAAATTCCAGTTCAAAAAATATTGCCAGAACTTGATGAGGAAGGAAAGATCATATTGGAACCTGAAGCAGTCACGGAAACAAGAACTCGACAGCTATGAAATCGATCAATTTTAGAGTATCTCATTAAGTGGAATAACTTACCCACTGAAGATTATACATGGGAGGATGATAATTTTATAAAGAAGCACCCAAATCTACTCAAGCATTGAGGACAACACTTTTTTGAAGGAGAGGGGCATGTTTTTTCCCTATATTACTAGTATAGTCCCTTATTGTTGTTAGTGTAACCCCGTTATTGTTATTATTGTACCCCTATAACCCCCATATTTTTATTATTGTGCCCTTAAATTATTATTGTTAGGTTAGCTAGGATTACATTGTGGCCCATGGAATCCTATATATAGAAAGGAGGTTTTTTAATTTGTATCATCCAAGAATTGTTCATTCATGTAATTTATTAGAGGTTTCCCCCTCGAAGTGGCTTATTTATAAGGTTTTGATATCTCTTTTCTTATATTTTTAGAGCTGGTTTCATAATAGTTTTCCTCTTCCATATCCTTCTTCATCGTCTTGCCATGACATGGTAGAGTACATGTTCCTCAAGAAAACACATAGAATGTTTTTCAATGTTGCAGTGACACATGACACTGATGACATGATGATGTGGTAGTGATAATCTGTCCTTATCTTTGTTTCCTCCTTTGTGTGAGATATGATTTTTTCTTCATATATACCCTCCAATGGGTTATAAATATGATGGATCATTCCTACAATCTTGATATTTGAACTCCAGTTTTAATCCAATGTTCCATCACCTTCTTGTATTATGATCATCTTATATCCTTAGCTCCTTAGGTGTATTCTAGCATGTCCTCCTTCTCTATCTCTTCCTTCATCATATTTCCATAACATGATAGAATTTATTCATCTAAAATTGACTCGTGAAAAGACGACATAAGTATGATAAACCCCTTCTCTAATATGATGCATGGTAATCCACTAACAGAACCGAGCTGTAAGCCAAGGGAGAGGATTAGTGACTGCATAGTTACATAGCTTAGGAATTCATGGGTGGAGCTTGATATTTCAGACTGTGCGGCGCACAATTCATACATGATTGAGGAGAAAAATTGCATAGTTTCTGGGCTTAACGATCTTAGCTCCACGGATTTTCACTTCTTGGGAAAAATGTGCAGTTATAGCAGGAGAAGGAGGCCTAGGGATTGCACAATTGCACATTTTAGGAGCTTGTTATCCTCCACAATGTTCCAAGGTTGAGAATGAAAACTAACGAAGGTAACCACAAACCCCTCGGGATTTGGTAGCTAGCCGTACCAAATCAGAGAGGGCTCTCTCTATGATATTGTAACCAAAATATGATTGAAGAAGGTTAAAATATATTAGGCTATGTCTAAGCTCTAAGGTTTTGAAAATTTAGGGTTTTTACTGGATCAGGAGGAGAGGCCAAGGAAAGTAGGTTAGATCTAAAATATTGCACTTGCAGGGATACAAAGGGGCATGGCAGGTATGTTCAATGGAACTTTAAGGTTGTCAATTGTAGCATAGGGTGGAAAATCAAAGGATAAAAATGAGCATGACAAGCATGAGTTCATTTATCAGAAGATGAACAACATAAACACTAAATTCCTACCAAAATAGAGCATAGGTTTAAATAATTATGTTTAACATCTTATAGGAATACCACTGAAAAGAATAAATATGGAAAGAGTATGAATCAATCATTCATAAAAGTGAATTACAGTAGAAAAACACTTCCACAAAATCATACCACATGAAACCCTATATAATAGCTGCAACTGAACTTGTATTTCTGCAAATGTCAACTGTACAAAAGACTCCAAGCCTTCTACTCACTGATGTCCAACCTTGAATCTGACTTCAAACTAGCTACATATAGAAAAAAAACCATATTCCTATCTCCGAGGGGTTGAATCACTCTTGATAAAAACAGTTCACACAAATTTATCTAACCAAACCTAAGACTAGGGAGGTTAAAACAAACTCTCCTTTTAGCCTTTGACTGAACTATACATCATTAATGACATCAATAATTACATAAAATTCACATTAAAAATCCTAATTACATTCATATCCATCATGTCAGCTCAAAACAATAGGAATTACATCATGAGAAACCAATTTTTAGTTAAGAAACTAGAAAATTTGACCTCTAGGGAAAAGCGCATCGCCATTAGGGAAAAGTACGATGCCATCGGAGAAAAGTGCAACACCATCTTGCAGGGAAATTTTTACTATATTCCCATTATCTACATTCTGATATAAATTTACCATTAGAAATATTATGATTTCTAGTTGTCCATAGATTCCTTAAGGAAGAAAAATGGACTCTCCAAGGCTGAGAAAAATGGATTCTCCCAAGGTTGCTCCAAAAATGCAGCGCCAATGTGAAAAAGGTTGCAGAAAGTGGGTTTTTAGCATGTTTTTTCCACTTTTCTCCCAACCAGAATGCTAACATGGAAAAAAAATTATATATATAACATGTGCTAGTCCTAAGCTATCAATGCATGTCGATTTTTGGTGATTTGGAACCCTACGGGAAAAGCACGGTGCCAAGGTGTTGTGTTTTTGGTTGTCTGCAAATTTCTGTGTAAGCCAAAAACTTCCAAAATTTTAAAAATTTACAAAATTGTCTCAAAAAATGTATCAAATTTTCCCATGAAGTTAGGAGATTATATTTTAGGCAATGAGGGATGCCTTAGCCAGCAAATCAAGTTTGTCCTTCTCCTTTTGCTTCATTAGGGTTTTCCTCAAATTTTTATTCGATTGCTTGATTATGATTTGAGAGATCATGTTCCTTGTGTATAAGTGCATGGACATGTGCCTTTGAAGACTATTTTTCCTTTTAACCTTATCAATAATATTCTCTAAGTGGAAATTAAATTTTTCAAGCCAAAAATCCTCATCTTGCTCAATTTATGTTGCAATTAGGTCATCAAAGTCCTCTTGACCTAGTGATGGAGATGGTTCATTTTGTTGCTCTCACTGCATCTTGAGACCTATTTTTCTTGGTCTCCTTGGTTTGAATTTCTCTTCTCGATCTTCAAGTTCATCAACATCAACCACTGATTTACATTTTCCACCATCCTTATCCAAATATGCTTTGGGCTTGCTGAGCAAAAGTTGTTTGACTTGGAGCTGTTTGTTCTATTGCTGAAGAAATGTGACCATGAAATTTTCCTTTGATAACTTGTCCTTTAGCTCTTTAATCTCAACTTATTTCTCCTTGATAAATTTCTCTAATCATTTGACGTCCTCATCCATCTCTATGTCTGCCATGTGAGTGTTAAGGTGTACATGTTCTTCTTCTCGCAATGGTGCCTCATGTTGATGTGTTTATCTCTCTTCAACTATTGTAGTAGGTTGAGACATTTCCACATTTCTAGGAGCAAACATCAGCTTCTTTCCCCTAGTATATGTCTTTTTCACCTCAACTCTAGATGTCCTTGTTATAGGTTTTCTTGTAGAACCTACTTCTTGTTTCATTGGTGAAGACAATGGTGTAGAATGGCTGCTTGATTGAGTTGGAGTAGGAAAATGTGAAGTTGAATGCATGAAACCATCCCAAGACAAATTGATCTATGTGAGCTAATGGAAAATGAGTATTTTGACGAAGCCATGATGGAACAAACTTGCGTGATGATCTTTCCCTTCACTATGTACTTTCTCTACCATTTTGACCATGCTTTTGAAGATGTAGAGAGGTAGGTTGATAGATTTTACACTGGTGAAATGCATCAGTAGTCTAACATGGTAATGATATAACCTTGAGAACCTACCCTCACATGAAAAATGTTTCTTGATCATCTTCATGAGAGGGGCATACTTTTCAAGCAAGTATCTAAATGGAAAAATGTGTTTTGGAGAGCTTTGTATGGAGGTTTCAAAAACATCTTGTAATTTTGAATGTCTAGGTCTATTATCTTGAACCAAAGCTTTCCATTGTTTGGGATTCTAGTGGCTATGTAAATGGCCTCTGCTGAAAGAGTAAACAAAACCCTTGCAATGGTCACCTTATCCCTTCTCATACTAGTGGCAAATATGCTTGTAATTTTATCACTAAAACCAAGTTCTTCAGTCTTTTGACAAAAGGCTAGGCAACCTACATCCTGGAATGATTTCCTAAGAAATTGTGAAGCCATGATATCCTACAATTAATGGGTTCATATATGATGATTTCACCTCCCTTATGCCTCATTCTCTCTGTAGTCTCTAAATCCATGATAAACCCTAGCTCACTAGGAAGGAAAATTAGGGTTTTAGTGTAGGAAAACAGGGGATTTTGGGCAGTTTTAGGAATGGAGGAGGATGAAGGGGATTTAGGGTCTTTAAATTCTTGGGAAAATTTATGGGGGTATGGATATATGTTAGGGAATGTATGGAGGTGGAATTTCAGAAAATTAGTGAAGGGAATGGGTGCAAAATGGAAAAACACAACCCTAGCCCAGGAAAGTGTACTGTAAGATAGGGTTTGTAGGGAAATGATGAAAATGTGGGTAAGGGATGAGAGGAAGTGTCAAGGATGGTACCTAGGACGTGGGAGAGGCTAAGTGAGAATTAATTTGAGGGTTTTTCTCAGAAAAATGGACCAAAGATACTTTCTTGAACAAAAACACAACAAACCCTAGGAGAGGAGATTCCCGAGCTTTCAAGAATAAAATGAATTGAAAGAGAGGTGTATGGTGACCCAATTAATTGTAGTTGATGTGGTAAAGCCTTTTATTGATGAATAAACCATTGTGGATGAGATATTTTCTTTCCTGAAGAAAAAAACAACAAACTGGGAAAAGCACAACACAACAAGTGAAAATCGCAATGCAACAAGATAATTCTTCCTTTCAAGGCAAGAAACTGATCTTCAGAGGGTGGAAATATCCTTGGTGACCGAATGATGTCTCATGAAGTTTAAATGAGAAAATTACATGCTTGGTTGGTATTTTTAAAGGTTGTAAATAAATTTTTCTCCTTGGTGGTGATGTGGCCCCACCTTGTCTTTTCACAATTTGATTTGATTGTTTGTGTACTGCAACTTTTAAAGATTATTACATACATTCACATCTTAATAGAGATATAAATTAAATTTATAAATAATTATTGATCGCTTTTCCCTATCATGACTCCCTTTAATGTTGAATTTGATGATGGCATGACATATTTTCATGATTTTGATAATCTGACCTAATGATGACACTACATGGAAAGATTAGTAGAATGATGACCATAATGATTGGGACACTCTTTTAAAGGAAAATTACATGACCATGAATATCAAAGGAGTAGTAATAGCCTAGGTAGACTAACCAATGATCAATTTTTTATTTGTAAACCTATTGAAACTATAAAAAAATTCCCAAGGACCCTATCAACCATATGAAAGAGTATAATTTGATCATTTGTGACTGACAGAACTGACATACATTAACGACGCGCATGACTGAGGCTTGAGGAATTAGACTATGCAATGTGTAGTGTTGGCTTGTATGGAAATAAATATAACATATTTCTGGTACTTAGGGGCTAGGCTTCAGCACTGAGGGAATTTTCCAGAATTTGGCTAAGTGGGGGATCAGTGAGACTGATGAGAACAATGATAGAAATTGACTATGATCTCACACTTAGAAACTTGATGAAACAACATAAATAAGCCAAAATACATGAATACATACTTCCTGTAGTGTGATAAATGCCTACATTACATGAAAAAATCATCAACACAAAGCCTGCCCCTTGAAACAAAACAAAACTGCACTTTGCATGATAAAAAAAAACTCCCATGCCAAAAGATGAAATTTGCTATATAAAGATAAAATTGCGAACAAAACTTGAGATATTCAAACGATGACAAAAGTAACACATGTTAGAGTTAATATAACATGAAAGTGACACTAATTAGGTGAAAGAAAACAAAGGCAACAACTGGAAACATGAAATCGACATTCATGAAAAAAGGTGTGCGAGAGTGACAGTTTGGAAAAACTCCCCAAAATGGAAATACAAACGCTTCTAAAATGTGAGAAACTGTCATTTTTAGTGTGCATTGACTGTAGACAAGAATTGGACATTACACATACATAGTCTTGATAGACCCTGTTATGCTTATTCGAGCTTGCATGAAAGAATCCATTCAGGGACTTGTTGCAAATTGAGCATGTATGAGAAAGTGACTTAGACACTTCAAATCCAAGAAGGGTTCTCAAAGGTATCATCTGACGAAGAAGTGACTATAGAATGATCGATTACAAGACACTTAGTAGGCTCCAAAATTCATTATAGGAAAAAATTTGGTGGATGTTGTTGCAGCTCACAACATTTGAAGATGCAATGGTAGAACTCTAACTTCTCTGTTCGAGTTTCATCCTTAATTGCAAGGCCTCAACACTTTAGAAAATATTGGTTCACCATATGTATTACCAAACTTTGACACTTATCCTGGTTAAATATATAGTGCCCTCTATCCTTTACTTAACTTAAGACACATCAATATAAGACTAGTCATGGCCCAACTACTTCGATAGGGGAGAAGGATAGTAAGTATAATGATATTATTAGCACATTCGCTGGTGTTTCTCCACTGTGCGTGAGCCAAGTCAGTACCCCGGCGGAGTCACCTCAAGAGAACACTAGCATAGCTTCGATGTTAGTGGGACTGGACAGTACCCTGACGAAGTTCATTGCTTGACCTCTTTGCACAGGAAGGATATCTCTTGTTTGACCCTTTATTTATTTATTTATTATAGGACTATGCATTGTAAATTATTCATTTTAATGTGGCGAAAGAGGGATCTTGACTTATTGAGAGTAGAAGAGTTTATTCCTTGTTTAAGGGATTTGAAAGATAACCAATTTTTTATGCTCGTTTTAGAGTTTTTCTCCTTTCCCTTCTCTACTCGATTGAGTTGATAGGTCAAAACACCATTTAATGCAAGGATGAGTTCATAATGAAGGTCCTAATAAATATACAGGCTTCGTAGTTTGAACAAATTATTTTTATCTGGAGTGAATCATATTTTTTGTTCATACATCATTGACTTTAAGATGTGTAAACCCAAAATAGATAAGAGGCAACAAATAAGCAAAAAATTGTTCATTTTCAGGATTTCCCTTTTCAAGTTTTTCATATTGCATTTCAAACCAAAAAATTATCTTCATGTGAAGTTTTATTCATCACACGAAAGGAAAAAACACGAAAAAACAAGAATATGAAACCAAAGTACAAACTAAAAAAGCTAAACCAAACGTGATGCATGATAAAAGTAAGAGAAAGCAAGAAAAAAATAGAAAATTAAATGTAGAATCAACATGGGATGAATGCAAGAGAGGGAATATTGGGATGCAACTAATCCTACTCCTAACCTAACAGCTAGAAGGTCTGGGTCATGTATAATTAAATTTCCAGTGAAACCACTATAGTCTTAATAGAATTGCATCCACAAAGATACAAGCAGTTAAAACATATACAAAGTAATGTGCAAGATAAAAGATGAGAGCTTGAATAATTTGCACAACATAAGGAATGTTTTGCTTGTGGGTGGAAATATGTTTCACGACCACTACTTTCATCCAATTAACATTCTTATGTTTTCAATGAATACCATATTTCAAAAAACCTTGGGAGCTTCTAGAAGATGTGTCTCTCTCAACACCAAACTCCTTAGCAAGTGAGAGGGAAGATATAAACTTGTAATTTGTGAAAGATGTTTCCAGGTAAGACTGTTCCAACCATTCAATGATTGGATTCAAAAATTCATGATGGCCCTCTTGAAAACCCCAAAATATTTGAAAATATGATTTTACAATTATAGGTGAGGGATTATGATGGGAATTATGTGGGTGGAAATAGATATGATCAATTTTAGCAGTCATGTTGAGACAATGAGGGCCTGACATAAACATCAACAAAGGATGAAGTGCCTCAACTGTTTGACAACTATCTAGATAGTGATATTTTGAGTGATGAAGATCGAAGGATGGAGAACAACTATCATTAGATGTGTTGATGGAAGAGTGATAAGTTGAATGATAGTCATTAGACATAGAATAATGATGAAATGGGCTAATTAAAACATGAAACTCATAGTTTGTGACTAACAAAGATAAATCAATTTGGGAAGCTCTATGAATGCTCTGAGCTATCAAACCAAGTTCCTCGTAGGCCATATGTGACCAACCATTTTCATGTAACTGGTGAAAAAATATGCAAGAATCGTAATCATCAAAATAATTTAAAAGTTATTCCAACACAACAAATAAAATATACTAGTCAGGACATGGTGAATGAAGAAGAAATTGATTCGAGAGATAACTTGTACATTCATTATCACTCAAGAGGATTTTCGGTGCGATGAAAGGACATATTTGCAATATAACATTTTCAAGAAGAACCAAGAGATAACTATTAAAAAATGAATTTGATAAGCATGATTCCTTTGGAAAATATAATCCTTTGAATGATCAACTTCGCAATTCCATGACTCTATGAGAGATACACATTCCAAATCTGAGTTTAATGAAAGATGTTTGCATGAAGATAAATGAAGTGAAAATTATTCTTGAATCTAGTCAGAAGTAAAATATTGAAAATTTGAAACTTCACATGCAAAAAACTAGACATTTTTCAAAAAGTAATTTTCATCAAGTGAAACCATGCAAAGAGAAGGATTGTGTTGGAGAAACCATTTCTAGCTTATTTTGGGGGGCTTACTAGATTTGCAAGATACTGACATAACCATCAATGGAGGTTGAAGTGCTTTGAATCCCTAACAGTTCCCAGAACTTTTTGGGATTATAAAATCGCATATTGAATATTGTACAAGATTATTCATGGTTTGAGGATAGCAGTTACCACTATTTTCAATAATACCACGGGTCACAGGGTGGAAGCCACCTTTGTCATTGATTTTACTAGATTTTCCAAATTCAACAACCAGATTACTCAAGTTGAAAGATTCTTTTGATCGTAAATACGAAGATGTGTGAATTGGAGAAATTTCATGAGCAAGTTGGTTTGGAGAGTTTCCTTCATGCAAGAGAAGAGATGATGAGAAATGGAAGGAGTAGTCAATGATTCAATTGTTTTCATTTTCATCATGGATAATCTCACCACCTTGTGTAAATTGAGAAGCTAACTCATAGGATGGAGAACCTGAAGAGCATGGAGTATCTCTGTTTCAAGTAGATGCATCAAAAATAACAAAACATGAGGAATAGTGAGATGAAGAGGAAGTTTCGATAAGAACATCTTCTTTGAGCAAATTGGATTCTATATATAAATTAAAATCTTCATGAGAAACTAAAAGATCAGCTGATGCACTTGGGGATTTTTCATCGCATAAAAAAATAGAATCATCTTCATTAGAATGATTGTTTCCTAAGACTCAGGATTGATTGAAAGATATTATTGCATTTGATTCACTAACCGAGATTAGTAGATTGAAAATCATCCAAGAAAGGGACTACATCATATTCACATAGAGGATTTTAGAATTTAGAATAAATATTGAAATCATGTTCTCCTTCCTTCTCCCCTACCTTTGTAATGTTACTGCCTTGTATCTTATCGCAATTTGAACCAGCAACATGAATATTAAGAGAGAGCAGAAAAATAGCTGGTGGAACAAATTGTTCACATGGATCATGGTACAAAGAGTCATGTCCTACAGATGACAGAGGATAACACAAATCTGAATCATATTCAAGACTAAAATTATGAACAGTAACATCATGTTACGGAATGGAGGATTTAGTATTCACCATAAGATCGATGAACCAATCTATAATTTTCTCCATTAAATCTAAATGGTGAGAAATGGAAGAAGAATGACAATATGTATTAGGAATTCGATTTGTAGATTTCCCAACTTTATAATCACCACAAGGAGGCAGTCGTATCGGGATTGGAAAAGGAGGAGTACAAGGAAGAAAAGGAATAATAGCTTCCTCGTCTGAAATTAGGGGTGTCTCTTGGTTTACAAGAGTTGGGGATGAAGAAACATCAGATGGTATAGGTTCAAACTAATTCAAATAAATATAAACTAGATGTTAGAATTTTTTCTCACATAAATACTGATCCATATCTTCTTTAAGAAACTCATAACATAAATTAAGGAATATATGAGAAAAATCCTCAATTCGTTCATCATGATCCATTCTGAGTTTATTGATTCTTTTGTGAACATCTCAGTTATCATACAAATCGAAAGCTAGATGAAGCTCCTTAGTAAAATGGGGAAGAGAATTAATGGAAGAAGATGGTAAGTTATGACACCAATTCTTAAGACAAACTTTTAGAGTGAGGGTGAATTAAAGACACATAACATCTTTATCATCTATTTGGAAAATTTTACGAAACCCAAGAAAATGATTGATGTTTCTCGATAAAAATATACCACCATCACCATTAAAATTGAACTGAGACAAGGCATGAACAAGTTATACGGGGATTGAAATTATTTTTCCAAGAGGAAGGTTAGAAAAACACCTCGGGATTCTGATTTGGGAAAGATTCATTTATGACAGGAGATTCAAAACAGACTCAACGGGATCAACTTGTCATCTACCCTCCTTTCTAGCACCATTGTTGATGGTGCTGGAAATCCGTCAACCAAGGGGTATCCATGATGTGAAGTCCCAATTATACTTCACACCTTTTGTAGTTGGAGCCCCATCTGGAATATTGGCCTGGTTGCCATGTATTATTATCGATTTTCCTTGACTCTAACTATTAGCAAGAGGGATGAGTGAACACACACCTTCAAAAAGAAAGGAGGGGTGTGCCTGGAGAGTGTTTGATCATATGTGTTTCAAACTACTTCTATTGTGGGAGAAAGGAAAAGGTGGGCATCTAAGAGAGAGGTAGTCGTACCACCCAAGAAGAGACACATGCAAACAACCAGATCCATCTAACATCTAGAAAAATAGCTTACAAGGGATGCAAAAATCATTATAACCAATGAATGATAAAGGTTTTTATAATATCCAGTGAAATAGTCCACAAGGATGGAAAAAAAATAAAAAAACCATTACAACACATTTTTAATAAGATAAGTACTAAAATAACCGAAATAGTTCAACTACCTTAGCACATGTGAAAGCAAACATGAAATACAAACATCTGCAGAATAGTATTAAAAAAATTCCTAATTCATGAATGAATAATGTGATGGCCTTGAAGGCTTCTATTATTGATTAAAAGTCCCAAGACACATGCATACAATGAACATCACTAGCTCCAATAGTGGAGTGTTGGGCCTTGCTCCACAAAAGAACTAGATTATCTCTCTAATTCTTTTGCCAGTGGAGCCAAGGTGAAAATTACTTTCCTCATACAATGAGGGTGTATATATAACCAAGAGGCAGTGGTTCACCTTCCTTATGACTTTTTGACTACCCTCATGACTGTTTGACTTCCTATGACTTTTAAAATTACATGACTCTTCATATTATGAATGTGTCCATTGGACTTCCACATTACAATACATTTAGAATGACAAATTATATGGTCCACAATAATGATGTGGCATATGAAAATTCATGACATGACGTGACATGGAATTTCCGACATGGACTACTTCAAGATGTGGAAATGTCAAGCCACTACTGTTTTTGTGCCTTGAGTGTCTTCTTTTCACCTCCACATGGTTTGGTGATAGGAGATCTTCAATGATATCATGCCATGGGCGGCGATCGCATAATGGTGTCCCTTTGATATATCTCGATCAATTATCTTGCATGCTTAGCTACAAAGGTGTCTCTTCACGTGTTTTCCTCTCCATTGTCTTCCCCTGACATGATAGAGTAATTTTTCCTCAAGAAAACACATGGAATGATTTTCAATGTTTGCGGAGACAAGTGAAATTGATGATATGATGATGTGGCAGTGATAAGATGTCCTTGTATTTTTTTCTTCCTTTGTCTGATATATTATTTTTTCTTCGTATCTACCCTCCAACGAGTTGTAAATCTAATGGAGTATTCCCACGGTCCTGATTTTTTATATTTTGTTGTAATTTAGTGTTCCTTCATCTTCTTATCTGGTGATCATCTTATCTACTCAACTACTTAGGTATCTCTAGAATTTCCTCCTTCTTTATCTATTCCTTCATCATATTGACATAGAGTTATAGAATTTCTACATCTGTAGTCCACTCGTGACAAGATGACATTAGTTTAATAAACCCCTAGTCTAAGATGCTACATGATTATCCACTGACTGAGTTGGAACTGAGTGGTAGGCTAAGGGAGAGACTTAGTGACTGTGTTGATGTGCAAATAAAGTAGTCGGGGGTGGAGCTTGAGCTCTTAGACTACGAATGTGTAGTTTATATAGGATTGGGGAGACAAAATATGTAGTTTCTAGGCTGAATGAGCTCAACTATAGGGGTTTTCACTACTTGGGAAAACTACGCATTTCTAAGAGGAAGAGGAGGCTTGGCGATTGTGCAATTGCATAGTTTAGGAGTTCATGAATAAGTCTTGGGGAATACTGAGACTGCATAATGTGTAGTGCTATCTTTTCTATAGAGAAAGATAATTCATTTCTTGGACTCAGGGGTTTGGTTTGAGCACTGAGGGAATTTTCTGGAATTTGGCTAAGTGGGGGATGAGTGAGACCGATGGGAATAATGATAGGAATTGACTATTATCACACAATTAGACACTTGATGACACAACATAAATCATCCAAAATACTTGAATAATACTTCCCTCGGTCTGAGACATGTGTGCATGACAAGAATAACTCATCACCATAAAGGCTGCCCCTTGAAAAAAACCAAAAATGCACTTTGCATGATAAGAAACAATTCCCATTCGAGAAGATGATACTTGATATATAAAGATAAAAGTGTGAGTGACACTTTAGATATGCGAAGAAAATCTAAACTAACACATGCCAGAGAAAATATAACATGAAAATGACACTAATAAGGTGAAATCAATTGAAATTGACAACCAAAAAAATTAAAGAGACACTCGTGAAAAAAAGGGTGTGTGGGAGCGAAAGTTTGCAAAAACTCACCAAAATGGAAACACAAACACTACTAGAATGTGATAAACTGTCATTGTCAGAGTACACTGACTATCGACATGAATTGGACATTGCACAAGTATAGTCTTTATGGACCGTGCTATGCTTATTCGAGCTTGCATGAAAGAATGTGCTCATGGAATTGTTGCAAATTGACCATGTGTGAGAAAGTGACTTAGACACTTCCAATCCAAGAAGGGTTTCGAAAGTATCAGTTGACCAAGAAGTGACTATGGAATGATTGATCGCAAGATCCACAATAGGCTCCAAAATTCAGTATAGGAAACTTTTTGGAGGGTGTTGTCGCAACAACAACAATAATAAAGTTAATAAAGGAAAATTAAGAAGACCAAGGTCATGGGACACATATTCCAAGTTGAATTTTGGTAAAAATATCCTAGTGGGTGTCATTTTGGCTTGTTATGGCTACAGAAATTTGCTAAGGAAAAGAGGCATTAATTGGAATTTACTTATGAAAATATATGAAAATAGGAGAAATGGGAGATGAAAGGAGACATATTTACACAAGATGGAAATTAAAGGTAAATTAGAGGAAAATGAAGAAAGTTGAGGCTTGAAGGATAAAAAAAAAATTGAGGATCAATTCACAACCTTTGTCATTTTTTTGTCATTTTGGCTTTGGAATTAGTTTCATAGAGAGAAGAGTACCCAAAGGAGGAAGCAAGCAAGACATAAAATAAATGCAAAGGAGCTATTAGGAAAGTAAGGGACAAGCAAGGAAAAGTTGGATCAAGTAACTTTAACATGAATACTTGGTTGCATGTGTGATTTCCTAGATGGTTTGTGAATGCATGGTACATGATTGGTGTATTTGGTTCTCTTATTGTCATTAGCATGGGTTTTTTCTAGGTGTGGTAGTGGTTTTTTCCTTCCTTTCCATTTTTGAATAGCCATGGTCTGATGGGTTTCTTCAATTTGGTTGAGCTTTGGATTGTCGAAAGGTTTTGGAACTAGGTGAGGTGGTTTCAAGGAAATTCCTAAGGGTTAGGGGTGGAGGTGGTTTAACCTTTGGGAAGCCCTGAACATGTGGGTGGATATAGGAAAATTCCTCAAGGTATTGGTGAAGAAAATATGAGACATCAAAGCTTGTTTTGGGCTTTGTGATCTCTTCACCATTTTTGGCAGGATCATGGTAGGCTGAGGGTGGAGGTGGTTTAATCTATGGGAATCCATGGTTGTTTATGTTTTGTTTTTCTTATGTGATCTCTTGAACTATTTTGGTGATATCGCAGGATAATGAGGGTTGAGGTGGTTTAATCTCTGATATTCATTGGTTGTTTATGTCTTAAGATCCCACATTCATGCTTGGAATCTGGCACAGGGGTGATTGGATGAAAGAAATATTTGGTTCAACTCAATTTATGGTAGAGTGGTACATGGAAGTCCCTCACTTGGCTGGATTTGGAATATATTAATAATATCTCCTTTCTTTTTTTATTTTATGAGTACTTGTACATGTTATTATGTGGCTTTGATGGTTGCTTTATCATGGGTATTATTTTGGTTATATGCTAGTTGTGGGCATGGTTCCTTAACACGTTCTAGCTATGATTCTCGATATGTTTTGATTATTTTATGAATGGTTAATGAATACATGAGCTAACAAATTTTATTGCATATATTATGAGAGGGAATTAAACCTTCTTGGTGATTCTTAAATAAGTTCCAGACCCCTATGTTCAGATATGTAGTCATGCATGTTCACCATATGTTGGATGAAATGAATATCCTTGTTAGGCTTGGTTTGGTAAAGCTCTTGATTAAATTTTGTATGAATGGTTTTTTCGTGATGCTATTTATCATTATGGAAAGTCTCATTGAGTTATGGGCAGTCGTCTGGAGGCTAGCTTCAAAAGGTGGCTTGGAATCAAGGACCGCACCCTCTAAACTGGGATTTTTGGGCTATAAATGCACCCTTACATGGTTATGAATGTAGTTGGAGGCATATAAACACATGGAATAATTGTCATGCATGTAGTAGTGGGCCTAGGTCACTAAAAAGGTAATATGACTTAGGTTTTGGGCACTTGGAGTGGTTTTTTAGCTATTGGGCATCTTGTTTCTCCTTAGGAAGGTCAATAAAGTTCCAGTTTGTTGAATAGACTTCCTTAACTATACTTAGGAGGTTTATTCATGTCATAGTATCTATCAACTAATGTTTACCCCAACAACATAGCTAAAGTGGGTATATATTGGAGGGGTGGTTATAGAGTTGTATCATAGCATGGTTTAAATGCTTGGGATGGATGGGCTAGATGCATGTTGTTATGCATGCATTTTCATGGTTTTGGTTACCATGCATGATTTCAGTATATTGATATGTGTGTGTGTGTGTGTGTGTGTGTGTGTGTGTATCATTCTAATCCAGATTGATTTTGAAAACAAGATAACATCCCGTGAACTTCATTGAGGTATGTTACTTATGCTCATATTTTCTTATCTTCCATCGTATGTTTGTAGGAAGAAGAGGATCAAATATGACAAGAAAATGGTGGATTACAACTCAGGAGACTCTCCTTACATATTATATGAGCAACATAGATATTAGTATTCTCCCAACATAGGAGAAACCTTGAGAAGTTTAAAGCCGTAAATTAGAAGTTGTAAGGCACAAAATGAAAAAATTATTCAGTCACAGGAAAGACCTGTTAGGGCAAAGGAGAAATAACCAGAATTCAATGAATTTATCCTTCAGATATTATCAGATATTCAGAGACATGGAAAAACACATATTGGTTATGGATAGGAGGATGGGACTAATGGGGCATACGGCAGCAGGTATCATGGTGGGCACAGGTCAGAAAAATATGAAAATGTCAAAGATGGAAGGTTCTTGGATACACTTGAGAGGAGAGGTAGTGTATATGGGTTCTACTATGGTTCTGGCTTAGATAGGTATTATTTTCATCATCACTATCATCCTTATAGGAGGATTGAGAGGGGATATTTGTCGTATGAGTTCAAGAAAGCCAAGCCACCTACATTTGATGGAGACCTAAAGAAACCATAGGATGTATATGCATGTTTTCTTGGAATGAATAATTTATTTGAGATGCATGATTATACAGAGATTATGTAGGCCACGATAGCTATTTTAAGCCTAAAAAGGAAAGCATACATCTAGTGGGAATACGTGAAGCGTGTGAGAGACATCAGGATTGAGGAGTTGAGTTGGATTGAATTCAAGAGACTCTTTAGGAAGAAATACTTGTTATAGAGGTACTATGATGGAAAAGCCAAGTATTTCTATGAGTTGAATAGGGTATATATGATAGACATGGAATACATGACTAAGTTCCTGGAATTGTTGATGTATGTTCCATATACTAAGGATGAGAAGACACAACTTCAAAGATTTATTAGTGGACTACCATTAGAATTGAAGGTGATATTGAGTATGATGAGCCTCAATCACTGGAGGAATTTATTGGTAATTTGAAGCAATTTTATGAGAAATTGAAGTGTAAGGCTGAGACTAAGCAAGGCTGGAAAAGGAATGACAAGACTAAACGAAAGTGGCCACCGAAGTGGGGAATACCTTGGGATGCAGGTGAGTAGGAAAATTTTTCTCCTTACAAAAAATGTAAGGGAGTGGAGAAGGGACATGGAATTAAGCCTAGCGAATAATAGAAAAGAGGTAATGGGCCTTTGCAGTGTTGGATACATGTCAAGGATCATCATAAGAAGGATCCATTGTATCAGGGTGATAAGCCCCAGATCTATATTTCTTAGGAGGTGAAAATAATTCGTGATGTTGGGAAGATCGTTCCTCATATCTACATAACATTTGATAACAAGAAGGCATATCACCAAGAATTCATTATTGAGATGGATGGTCAGCTCTATAATTGAGTTGTTTTTATTTTGATTGACATTGGATCTAATTATAGCTATGTTAATCCTGACTTGGTGGATAAGTGTGGCTTGATAAAATAAGTGCAAGTAGAGTCTTGCTTGGTGTAGTTGACTATAGGTATTAAGAAAAGAGTTCATAATTGGGTAAGAGCTTGTGCCTTCAACGTGAATGGTATGCCGACATCAACACATATAATTTTTCTTCCATTGGGATCATATAGTATGCTTCTAGGTATGAATTTATTATACCTTCACAAGACCAAGGTGGATTTTTATGAGAAGGATATTGAGTTCTTGGATGATGATGGCGAAAAGGGAATCTTGTAGGGTAAGAAGAATCCTACATTAGTGAGAATAGTTACAACTATTCAGGAAAAGCTTAGTAGCAGGATAGGATGTGTCCTATTTGGAGTTAATATTTCCAATGATAAAGGTAGGGATGTTGAGGATGTGGAAGTCTTGAAGAGGTACCTATTTTTGCAGTAATTCGGGGATGTATTTCTAGTAGAGATTTCAGAGTTTCCTCCTCATAGGGAAGTGGAATTTTCTACTAAGTTGGTATGAGGAGAAACACCAAACATTAGGGGAATTTTGATGTCTAAAATGGGCCTCCTAAGGAAATTATAAAATAATAGTGGAAATAATAAAATAAGATTAGGTTACATCATCAAATTCTATAGGGAAAAAAGAAAAATCTACATTTTCAACTCATATTTTCAACTTTTCTCTCTAACAGTTTACTCAAATTTTGAACGAGAACACTCGTTGGATGTAAAATTTGATTCTTCATCCAAGAATTACCCATGTTGCATATGTTTAATGGAACTTTCTACACGAAAAATGAGAAATACATGAAAAACGTGATTGCAATCACAATTTTTCATGTATTTCTCATTTTTCGTGCAGTAGGGTCCATCGAAAGTATGCAACATGGGTACTCCATGGATTAGGAATTAAATTTTTCATTCAACAAGTATTCCTACTTGAACTTTGAGTAAATTTTTAGGGATATAAGGTGAAAATACAAGTTGAAAAGTAGTTTTATTATTTTATTATTTTTAATATTTTTACTTTTTTACCGCAAAAATGGTGAATTATCCCCCATGGTTGACATAATCATCTTCAATCCTATTGGTTCTTATGAAATTTATTTTGGTTGTACATTTTTCTTAGGAGGCCCATTTTAGAGCTCAAAACTTCTTTAATTATCAACGACACCTTACAGGAGGAGCACTCTAGAGTTAGTGGAAGTAAAGTTACAGTTGAAGGAAAGGATAAATAAGGGATACATTAGGCCAAGTATATCTCCCTAGGGTGCACCAATGTTGTTTGTGAAGAATAAGGATGGTACTGTCAGGTGATGTATTGGTTACTTGAAACTAAACAAGGTGATGATCATGAATAGGTATTTGTTGTTATGTATCGATGATTTATTTGATCAATTGAAGGAAGAAATAATGATATCTAAGATTGAATTGATATCAAGATATTATCAGGTAAGTATCGAAGAAGAGGACATATACAAATGTTATTTCCAGACCAGGTATGGAAATTATGAGTTTCTTATAGTTCCTTCTGCTTTGACTAATGCTCCAACTACTTTCATGTGTTTTATGAATATTGTGTTGTGTCCTTATATGGACGAGTTTGTGATAGTATTCATTAATGATATATTGATATATTCTAAGAATGAGGAAGAGCATGCCAAAAAATTATTATTAGTGTTAATATTTCTAAGAGAGCATCAGTTATATACCAAGCTTAGTAAGTGGAGTTTCATTCAAGCAGAAGTTCATTACTTGGGACATGTTGTTTCCAAAGAAGGCATAAAAGTGGATTCAGAAAATATCAGAGCTATCACGGACTGGGTAGCTCCTAGGAATGTGGATGAGCTGAGATCATTGATGGGGTTAGCAGGTTATTAAAATAGGTTCATCATGATCTTCTCATATATTTCCTATCCTATTAGATAATTGTAGAGGAAAGGAAATAAATTTGAATGGACATAGGATCGTGCAACCAACTTTGAGTAGCTGAATTATTTTCTTACAAATGCTCTAGCTCTAAATATTTCAGATCGATATAAATAGTTCATGATGTGTATATATTATTGCAAGAGAGTACTTGGTGAAGTCTTGAAGTAGGAGGGACAAGTGGTATGCTAAGAGTCAAGGAAACTAAATGAGCATGAGCATAATTATGTGACGCATGATCTTGGGTTGGAATCAATCATTAATGCATTGAATATGTGGAGGAATTATCTTATGGGAAGGAGGTTTGTGTTGATGACTAATCAGAGTGGGATGAGGTACATGTTTTACCAACCTAATATGAATTCTAAGCAAGCTATATGGTTGGCTACGTTCACTCAGTTTGACTTTGAGATCAGGTACAGTAAGGGTAAAGAGAACAATGTTGCAAATGCTCTTAGCAAATGATTTTAGGTAAATCACATAAAAACTATGAGTTCATATGGGAATAATTTATAGGATGAGATCTTATAGGAAGGATAGTGGGATTAATGGTACCAGAAGCTTAAGCACATGTCACAACAACAGGGTACATGTGATCAAGATGTGGGTTATCATCTCATGACATATGGTTTGGTTATATTTAGGGACAAGATCTATGTTTTAGACAACAGAGAACTCAAGAAGCATATCTTGAGGTAATTTCATGTTAAGCCATATTTAGGTCACCTGGGATATCAAAAGACTTTGAAAGTTGTAAAGAAGTTCTAGTATTGACTGAATATGAAGAAATAGGTAGCTGATTTCATAATAAGGTGTTTGGATTGTGAACAGATAAAAGTAGAGTGCAAGAATCCATGTGGTTTACTACAGTCGATTCTGATTTCAGAATGAAAATGGGAGGTCATTTCCATGGATTTCATAGCATTTTTTTCGAGGACATCTAGACAACATGATTCCATCATGGTTGTAGTTGGAAGCTTGAACAAGGTAGCTCACTTCATTCTAGTGAAGTATATTAATTAATTTAGTGAGTTATCTCAGGTATTCATCAACGAGATAGTGATATTGCATGGTATTCCTAAGAATATTGTGTCAAACAAATATTCCAAGCTTAGTTCCAGGTTTTATAAGTAGTTATTTTCGGGTTTGGGTACAAAGTTGGCCTTTAGTACATCTTACCATCTGTAGGAAGATGGAAAGATAGCGAGGGTCAACAAGATTCTAGAGAACATGTTGATAATGTATGTATGCACCAGCCAAGGAGGTGGGAGGACTATATTCCACTGGTTGAGTTTAATTAAAACAATAGGTATCAAGAGTTATCGAGGATGAGTCCGTTTGAGGCACTTTATGGGCAGAATTGTAATACTCCTATCAGCTAGAGTAATTTAGTGAACATGGTGTTGATTGGACCAGACATGTTGGCAGAGATGGAACATAAAATCCATCTTATCAAGAAGAATATATAGGTAGCACAGAACAGGAAGAAGAGTTATGCAAACAAACACAGGGTGTTTAAGTAGTTTGAAGTTGGGGAGAATGTGTACTTGCACATCAATCCTAATTGGATCTCCTTGAGGATTAGTTCATGTTCCTAGTTGGCACCTCGATATTATATGCCTTTCGACATCCTTGAGAGGATTGGACTAGTGGCCTACAAACTTGCACTTCCACTGACAATGAAAGCCCATCATTTTTTCCATGCTTCATTGCTTAAAATATATGTGAAGTATGTTGATCATGTGATTGAATCATCTGCATTGAAGGTAGAACCAGAAAGATAATTCCAGCCAAAACCTCAATGCATATTGAAGTGGAAACAAATCATGCTCTAGAACTGAGCAATCAAACAAGTTAAAGTGTAGTGGAAGCACTTTAGGGGCGACGAAGCTACATGGGATATGGATGATAAAATGTTGGCTATGTATCCTTCATTATTTTTCGGTTGAGAAAAAGGAGTTTTCGTATATGTATATATTTATTTATGGTTGTTATTATAAATACCACAATGAGTTGTGTTATAAAGATCTAATAATTTGTATGGTTATCATGTCATCATGGTTGTCATGTTGGTTTTGCTTGTCAGTATGTTGTTCATTGTAAATATTGCATCGAGCTAAGTTATAACTCTCCATGGGTATTGTATTTTTGTTTTCAGCAGTATTTCCAGTTATAGGTGTTATAGAACATTGAGGATAGTGTTCCTCTAATGGGTAGGGGTTTATAACAACCTTGAGTTAAAATTTTAAGTAATAAAGTTAATAAAGGAAAAATAATAAGGTGAAGGTCATGAGACACATATTCCATGTTGAATGTTGGGAAAAAAATCCTAGTGGTTGTTATTTTGGTTTATTATGGCTAAGGAAATTGAAAAAGGAAAATAGGCATTAATTGGAATTTATTTATGAAAATAAAGGAAAATATGAGAAAATGGAGATGAAAGGTTACATATTTGCATGAGAGGTAAATTGAAGGAAAAATAAAGGAAAATGAAGAAAATATAGCCCTCAAGGATAAAAAGCCTTCTAAAGGTCAGTTCACTTATTTTGTTAGTTTTTTTTTTTTGAGATTAGATTTGGAATTAGTTTCAGAGAGAGAAGAGAAACAAGAGGAGGAAGAAATAAATAAAGCAAAGGAAGGAAAAGGAAGTACAAGGAAATCAAGGGACAAGCGAGGAAAATTTGGATCAAGCAACTTTAGAATGAAGACTTGCAAGTAGCAGGTTGCATGTCTGATTTCCTAGCTAGTTTGCCAATGCATGGTACATGCATTTGTGTACTTGGTTCTATTGGTATCATTGGCATGGTTTTTATTAGTTGTGATAATGGTTTTAGCCTTGCTTTTCCATTTCTAGATAACCATGGTGTGATGGGTTTTTCTATTTTCTTCAGATTTGGATTGATGGAAGGTTTTGGAACCAGGTGAGGTGGTCTCAGGAAAATTCCCAAGGGTTGGGGGTGGAGGTGGCTTAACCTTTGGGAAGCCCTCAATAGGTGGGTGTAGACAGGAAAATTCCTCAAGGTATTGGAGAATAAAATATGAAGAATCCATTATTATTTTGGGATTAGTTATCTCTTGACCAACTTTAGCGAGATCGTAGTAGCCTAATGGTGGAGCTGGTTTAATATCTAGGAAGCCTTGGTTATTTATGTTTTGGTTTGCTTATGTGATATCTTGACCAGTATTGACGAGATCACAGGAGCATGAGGGTGGAGGTGGTTTAATCTCCAAGAAAACATGGCTTTTTATGTCTTGATATCCAACATTCATGCTTAGAATATGGAACAAGGGTGTTTGGTTGAAATAAATATTTGGTTCATCTCAATCTATGGTCGGGTGGTATCTGGTAGTCCTTGACTTGGTTGGATTTTTCATATTTTAATAAGATCTCCTTTCCTGTTGTATTTTATGAGTACTTGTACTTATTATTATGTGGCTTTTATGGTTTTTTTATCATGGTTACACTACAAGGAAAATACCATCTAGTAGAGCTTATAAATGAGGCTTTTAGTGTTATAAAACTGGCCAAAATTGTCAAAAAACATTTTCTACAACATCCATTTATGGTTACGGAGGTCCTGGCAGAGCTTTTAACGAAAATTCAACACAGCTAAAAAACAAATGGGTGGCCGAAGGTTATTACAGATGTTTTTTTCATCGGTGCGCTACTCTAGCTTTAACGCACCAGTGCATACATGTAGAAGGTGCCCCGGGGTGTTCGAAGGAGAATGCACGGGGTCGTTAAGGTATAAAACCACATTGGGTGTAGTGTTGGTGATACAATGCATGGGGCCAATTTAATTGGTTTTGAGATTTGTGTAGTGCCCATAGGTCGTATCAACGCACCGATGTATAGAGTTATAAAAATGCATCGGTGCACAGTATCAAAAAAATGCACCGAGATTTATAGTTGGTATCGGTATTCATGTGGTGCCCATAGGTTGCACAAACACACCGGTGCATATAGACACATAAACGCATCAGTGCACAGTATCACACAACCACACCAAGATTTATAATTGGTATCGGTATTTGTGCGGTGCCCATAGGTCGTACAAATTGAACAGTGCGTATAGAAACATAAACAAACCAGTGCCCAGTATCACACAAACACACTGAGATTTATAATTGGTATTGATATTTGTGCAGTGCCCAAAGGTCGTAGAAACGCACCGTTGTGCTTCATAATACAAACGCACCAGTGTACAGTAACTCACGCGCACCGATTTTCATTTCTTTATTGTTTGGAAACATCAACCTGTGACAGTGCAATTATTGTGATTTTTTAAAATTCATTCTCATCAAAAGTCGACACATCTTATAGCAATATTGATATTAATTAAATTTTTATTAATGCATTTGAATGTGATGCTTGGATTAATTTGTTATATCATATCATAATTATTTTGATTTTTTAAAATTCAGTATTCATCAAAAGTTGACACATATATATCTTATAACAACATTCATATGAATTCAATTTTTATTAGTGCATTTGAATGTGATGTTTGGATTAATTTGTTTTATGATATCATCAGATTTCAAATCTCTTCATTGTAATATTTAATCATCCATAAATTTAATCAGGGGTGTTATATTTCACTGTGACAATGGAGAACGCAATAGGATAAATTAAAATATATATATATATATATATATATATATATATATATATATATATATATATATATATATATATATATATATATATATATGAATAAGACACTCTTTGTCATACAAAATGGGACAGTTATTGGTATCCTTTTGTCTTTCAATTGGGACACTATGTCCATTACATTAAGCAAAATTTCTGGTTTCACTGGATAATATTTCAAAAAATTCAACGCCCTACTTTGATATCCAAACATAGTGATCATAATTCTTCGCTTGAACTAGTGTCACTGCTAGAGCTACTTCCATGACTTGGGTTATTTTTAGGAATGTTTTTTTCATGGTGTTGATTGTTCTCTTCTTCTTCACCTTCCATCTAAAAACATAAAAATAAACTATAATGGGTGTATATACATTGGTGAGAATAATGAAAATTGCAATATTAAATAATATACATCAATGTAAATCAAAAAGAAATGATGTACCATTGCAACAATTGACTCAAAAACTATACACATTATTTCAAAACCATGTAACATGCCATATTTCAAGATTTCATTTGTTGGCGCAGTTCCTTACTTTGTTTCCTACAAGTTTTATACCCCATAACAAATCATATATTTAATACAAAAGATTTTTTTGTTCTATTAATTATAGATGGAGCTAAGTAAAACAAGATCGATAGATGCTTACAAATTCCACAATTAAGTTCTGATATGCCAACATATACTCACAACCCATATTTAACCCAATTTCAATCAATTCCTCTGATGGTTCTTCTTTGTATGTTAGCACTTGTTTGAAGACATTCAATGATGATTTTTGTAAAAAAACTTAAAAAATACAAAAATGAAATCTAGTTAAGTTGTTATAAGGAGGTAGCAATTACTCACAAAATTAGATATCAACCTTTTCTTCCTTGTCATCTTGTTTTATGTACTGAAAGGGTTCCATTTTCTTCTCTTTTCTGCAAGAAAAAACTTGAAAATTAATATTTAATGCTAAATTATTTATTTATTGTACCTAATTATCGAAAAATTCAATGATTACATATTACATTTGAAGCATGTTGTTGTTGAGATGGCTCCTCCTGCAATGCAATTTTGTCCATTTCTTTGACCATCTTCTTATACACCTTTTTGGACATTCCTACTGGCATATTTCTGATATCAGCTCGTTCATCTTTTGAGTTTTCATAATCTTCCTAAAAATGTAACATGACAATAAACTATTTAATTTTTATATTGATATGTGAAAAGTAAATATAACAAAAGTGATATTTATAAATAGTTCTAGACAAACATTTAAAGGAATATTACTTTTTCATTCCTTCTTTTTTGTTGTTGTACGTTTTTGCTATTAAAAGTCTGACATGTCTCATTGAAAAATTCTCTAGAAACTCTTCTTGTAGTTTAGATAAAATTTGGTTCTTGGAGTCATTGGATTGGTTTTTGTATTGTAAGTGGAAAGAATGTCTATACATTCATTCCACTAGATCCCTCAAAGTTTTGTAAAATATTTTCCCCCTTTGGTTAACCTCTAGGACCACTCCAGATGAGCTAAGGAGAAATTCATTTTCATTTGCATGTTCTATTTTTTTTCTTTTCTCAGAACAACATTCCTTTTCTGAGTTGTTGGTCCCTGTATAAAATTAAACATATGTGAATTAATAGACTATTTGACACATGTTATCTAATAATTTTAATTGTATTATTAATTAAAATTAAAAAATGAAACTCATATTGGATTGATAGTATTTTTTCATTCACCTAACTCATCCTTTTACAATTTTTCCATCAAGCTTTTATGCTCTTCTATTCCTACATCAGAAATAAAATTATTGAACTTCATCATTTTGTGGCTCTGCATGATACACAATAAACAATACATATTAGTTAAACTTACATATAGTTCAAAAATAATATTTTTTGTAATAAATTTACAAAGAACTTGCCTTTTTTGCTTTTCTTGATGTGTTATCAGTATGTTTGTTACTTGATCTCTTGTTAGTCATTTATTTATCAATATAAAATCTATACGATATCATTCATTAATATATTTATAAATATATTGTCAACTTTTTAGGTAAAAAAAAAATCTCAAGAAACAAGTGTGCCATTCATGGTGTATGCACCGACGCCGATGCATGGGGGTCTTAGAAATGCACCATACAAACAGTATAATAGACCGTATAGTGCACTTTGTCAACAAGGACCACCAGTGTGTTACATGTCAACCATCGCACGGATTAACCATGATAAACTAATAAAAATCATCCAAGGTTAGTTTTTGTAGCATAAACCGGTGCCATATTTTACATATGGCGTACTGATAAAAATAATAATAATAATAATTTTTTATCACATTACTTTCGCAGTGCGCTTGTACAATACAGAGCACCAGTGCCAAGCACACTGATGAAAAAAAAATCTATTTTTTTTTTTTTTAATTCACGCAAGAGCCAACATGAATTGGGATCTGACTATGAAAATTGTCCCGTCAGTTGGATGTCTTAGGTATATATTTAGAAATACAACCGCTATAAATATAAATTGAAAATATGTAATTCTGAAATCACAAAAGGAGGGAGAAGAAGGGCAGAAACAAAAAGAATGTAGAGTTTGTATTTTTTGAAAGTGTATTTTTTTTTTTTTGCGAAAGAGAACATTCACAGTGCGCCATAATGAAATAGCACACCGGCTACATGTTTTGGTGCACTAAGAAAAATTATCTTGTTTTTTTAATTTTTTATCACAGTACTTTGGCGTGCTGAGATAATAGAGCACACTGGTGCGCTAAGTTACGCAGGGCACACCAATGAAAAAAAAATCTTGTATTTTTTAATTTACGCAAGGATCAACATGGATTGGGATCTGACTATGCAAGTCGTCCCGTGGGTTGGATGTATTAGGAATATATTTAGCAATACAAACCCTATAAATATAAATTTAAAAGCCCTAACTATGAAATCACAAAAAGAGAGAGAAGAAAGGGCATAAACAAAAAGAATGTAGGGTTTGTTTCTAAAATGGAATTTTTTTTTGCGCAAAACAACACGTTCGTGGTGCGTCATAATGAAATAGCGCACTGGTGCCATATTTTACATATGGCACACTGAAAAAAAAAATATTTTTTTTTTCTAATTTATTCATCACTGTACTTTCGCGGTGCGCTGCTATAATAGAGCACACCGGTGCGCTATGTTACGCAGGGTGCACTGAGGAAAAAAATCTTTTTTTTTTTTTTTTAATTCACGTAGGAGCCGACATGGATTAGAATCCAACTATGCAAGTAATCCCATGGGTTGGATGTCTCACGACTATACAAAACCTATAAATCTAGATTGAAAAGCCCTAATTCTAAAATCGCAGAAAGAGGGAGAAGAAAGGGCAGAAACAAAAATAATTTAGGGTTTGTTTCTACAAATGGATTTTATTTATTTATTTTGTTTATGAAAACAACAAAAAAAGTAAAAAAGTTGGAGAAAAAAGTAAAAAAACAATAAACTTTGACTTTTTTCTTTTACTAAATTAATAAAACTGCAGAAAAAGTAAAAAAACAATAAACTTTGATTTTTTTCTTTTACTGCATAAAAAAAACTGCAGAAAAAGTAAAAAAAACAATAAACTTTATTCATGAGATCATTTGAAGTTCTATGCTACAGGATTTGAATCACCAGAGGTTGGGAATTCTAATTGTCTGAATACTTATGTTTGAACGTATTTCCCTGCTCCACAATGCTCTCATGCTTTGTTTGCTCCAAGTACGTCTCCTGCAAATCTCTGGCTGAAATTGTTTGCAAAAATAGTGAAATAATGAAAATTGTTTAGTATTTAAAGAAATTTTTTATCAAATTAGATTTTCAAAAATATTTTTCCGCACATTTTTCAATTTAAAACATTTTTTTTCACTTAAAGAAAATAGAGTTGCGCTTTTTTATTTGTGGTTATTCATCACCAATGCGTCCCTTAATCGAACCGCACCAGTGCGTCTGGGTATAAAACGACACTGGTGCGCATTACCAAAAATACACGGGTGCGGTGATCTGTACATTAGGCACTGAAATTAAATTTAGGTATGTTCATAAAAATTTATTATTGTTTTGCTCAAATGCAGGGAGAAAATATCATAATTATATCGAATGGGAAATTCTTCACAATCCAGCTCGTTCCATAATATTTCTCAAAGTCCATCGTGTGGTTCTCCCTATCCATCTCGAGACGTAATATTTACTTTAGATTTTATTTATATTTTCACTATCTAATTGAATTTATGTTTTTTATCCATGCAGTCAATCATGCACAGCTTAATTAAATTTATAATGTATACAAATTTGTAGGTTCATGCATATTTAGCATCGAGTTCAGATGCACAAAATATTCAAAATTCTCCAAAACAGAAGTTCTTCTCAGGAGCTGCATACTGCAAGGTGCATTTGGTAGATGAAAATGGACAGGCGCTTCACCCTGCCAATTGTAACAATATTGCATCTTCTTGCCACAATCTTGAGACAATGATGGTAATAATTAAAATTGTTTGGTATATATATTGATTAATATGTAATTATTTCAACGTCAAACCAATTTATAATCATGCAATATTGTCAAGGTGGTTACTAATTTATATCACATATTTTGTACTAATCATGTTCAATTACTTTTTTTTTTAAAATTATTAGGATTCTAGTGATGATAAAAAACCTACCTACCATCTTACGTTGCACCCCATGACAATGTCAAATCGAGAGAAGGATGAATTAAGGGAGAAAATCGAAGAGTAACGATACCAAGAATGGTTGAATCAACCACCGAATAGGAATGACTGCAACAATAGTAGTTCTTCACAAGCTGGTAATGGAGGCAATCAAATAGAGGTTGGTATGGATGATTAATTAAGGGATACGACTGCCATGGAGAAAATGTAGTTATATGCATTCCAAAACGATGAACGGCTAGGGGATGATGCTCATATCGCTGACACCATTTTCGAAAGCCTTAAATTTTCTTCCACCGCCCCTCTCTTTGGACCTGGCAATCAGTCAAAGTCTACCTAGTTGGAGACAATGATGTTACTGTACAACTTGAAAGCAAAGTTTGGCTTGTCAAATGCATGTTTCTCAGAACGTTTGAGGTAACTTACCATAAAATACTCCCTTATATAAATTTGAAGTATAATCAGTACACTGTAATGAACATTACAAATGGTAAATTTTATTAACGTTAATAATTATATCGACATTAATGTACATTTATTAATATATTTTTCCATGATCACCAACTATAGGTTATTCAATGATAAGGTTATTTCGAGTGATAATGTCTTGCTTGGTAGCTGCGAAGAGGCAAAGAAATTGTTGAAAATGTTGGGTGTTGAGTACATATCATATCATGAATTTCCAAATGATTGTATTCTATATACAAGAGAATATGCAGACAAAGAGATGTGTCCAAAATGTTGGCATGAAAGTTATGATAAATAAAAAAAGAAGGGTAAATCACGTACTGGTCCTCCTTTTAATATATTGAGGCACATGCCTATAATCCCAAGGGTTCAAAGGCTCTTTCGTTGTAAAGAATTAGCTATGTTGTAGGGATGGCATGCCTCACACAGAAGTGAGTTGGGAGTTATGCAAATCTTAACTGATTTAATAGCCATGAAGCATATAGAGGATACATGGCCCGAAAAATTCAAGTATGAAGTACGAAGTGTACGACTCAGCATAGCCATGGATGGAATCAACCCATAATCCCTCCAGAACACCAACTATTCTGTTTGTCCTATAGTAGTGATCAATAAAAATACCCCCCCATGGTTTTCCATGAAGAATGAACATCTTATATTCGCTCTCATTGTCCCTGGTAGAATACAAGTGAAGAATATGGATGTCTATTTACAACCACTGGTAGATGAATTGAAGGAATTATGGGATGGGATAAATGTATATGATGTATCAAGACCCATCGCAATAGAGAGGAGTTTTACGTCGTATAGAATATGTGCTTACACGATACATGATTATCCAGGCTTAGGAGTTTGCTCTGGTAAATTACATGTTTAATTTATTGATTTGTTTATATAATTAACAATATTATCTCACATATTAGTTATTTAGTTCGTTGTAATATTTTTTTTGATCTTCATGATATTCTTTAACATGACGTGCCTATTAATTAATGTATACAATTATAATCTCGCAAGTATTGTAACAAAAGTGTATTTTGGATGTAAATGTTGTGGACCTTCTCTGAAAGGTAGATGGTCCAAGGACCTACGAAATCTAGTGTATGATTTCTCCCTGGTATTCCTATCAGAAGAACACCCTTACAGAAGAGCAACATGCACTTTCAATGGTAAACGAGAGAGAACCCAAAGGCCTCCAATAATAACACCATCTGAATGGCTTAAAGCATATGAGAGAGAGAAGGATAAGGAGTTCATAGAAATGTTTCATTCAAATGGGAAGCCTATGTTCGATGATCCATATATATTCGACACCTATGTTGAGAAATTTCCCATTGGGATGAAAAGGAAATCTATCTTTTATGACCTCCCATATTGGGAGCATATTAAGATTACCCACTTATTAGATCCTATGCATATATTTAAAAATGTTTCAAATTATTTATGGAGGAACATATCATCGAAACAAAGTGACACAATGATTGTTAGGAAATATCTTATTACTTCAAAAACTAAAAAGAAACATTGGCCAAGACGATTAGAAAGTATAGGATCAGAGGCTGGTGTTGTGCAGGTTTAAACCCTATATTTTATAGATC
Source organism: Pinus albicaulis (assembly GCA_034641835.2). Classification (NCBI taxonomy): domain Eukaryota; kingdom Viridiplantae; phylum Streptophyta; class Pinopsida; order Pinales; family Pinaceae; genus Pinus; species Pinus albicaulis. The sequence goes on along the minus strand of CM076572.1, from coordinate 359,707,466 downwards.
TAGTCAAGGGAACTACGGTTATGTTCTAATCTAGGGTTAATGGATTGGGGATTATGTGTTCTTTAGCATGTATATATATGTGTTGTAAAACTAAAAGGAATATAATGAAAAATCAAGTTGGTCGTCTCGATTTTGGATCCAGGGGAAAATCTCTATGTTTATCTATTTTATGTTTTATGCTTTTACTATTTTTTATTTTTTGTTTTAAAGATTCGTTCGTAGATCATTTTTGTACAAGGTTAAAACCTACATTTGTTATCGGAGCAGTTTTGGCTTCAAGGGGATGCCTTTACTGCTGAGGAGTTTTTTGCTTGGGCCTGAGGTAGACCCTGTTCAGTGGGAGATCTGCGAGATCAATTCTTGTGGTGAAAGAAGATGGTGAGTGGCGGGAAGATAGAGATCGAGAAATTTAATGGTCAAAGTTTTGAGTTGTGGAAGCTCAAGATGGAGGATTTTCTGGTGGATAAATATCAGTGGATCGCAGTAGATCTGGGTACTAAACCAACGACAATGTCAGATGAAGACTGGAAGAAGCTGGATCAGAAGGAAAAGAGCACAATATTTTTGTGTGTCTCAGATTCAATATTGTTGAATGTATCTGGAGAAGCTACGAAGAATACCTTGTGGGACAAACTAGGGACCTTACACCAATATAAATCTCTAGTGAATAAGTTGTTCCTCCGGAAAAAGTTGTATAACCTGAGGATGAAGGATGGAGACTCGGTGACAGAGCATATGAATGCCTTCAATACTGTGGTAAGTCAGCTATCATATATTAATATTAAAATATCAGATGAAGATAAGTGCATCAATTTGTTGTGTTCTCTACCAGACTCGTGGGATAGTCTAATTATTGCAATAGGTAGCAATATAACTATCTTGAATTTTGATGATATTGTCTCAGCCATGCTGTCAGAGGAAATGAGACGGAGAAATATGGAGGGTCAGAATGGAGATGAATTATTTGTACGAGGAAGGTCCCAAAATAGAAACAAGAATAAGGTTTCAAGTGGGAGATCTAAATCTAGAGGGAGATCTAAATCTCCTAGAAAGTTTGTAAAGGTGTTCTGGAAATGCAGAAAGGAAGTGCACTACAAAAAGGACTGCAGATCTAAAGCTCCTAAGAAAGGAAAGGGATCTGATGATGCTCCTTCTGTAGAGGCAAAAACCACCTTGGATGAATGTGGGGATGTGTATTTGGCTTCTTCTTCAAATAAACATGTAGATCATGAGTCATGGTTGATTGACTCTTGTGGATCTTTTCACTTCACTCCCCATAGGGAGTGGTTCTACGAGTATGAAAAATATGATGGCAGTGATGTCTTCCTAGGGGATGATAGGAAGGCCAGAATCGTCAGACGTGGAAAAGTAAAGCTGAAGCTACAAGGTGGAAGGATTAGAACACTTCCTGGTGTTCTTCACATTCCTGCATTGGCTAGAAATCTGATTTCTGTGAGCAAGATGAATGATGCAGGTGTAAAAATAGTGTTCGAGAAAGATACCTGTAATATGGTTCGGGGAGCACTGGTACTAATGCAGGGAGTTCAGATTGGAACTCTGTACAAGCTTCTAGGAAGCACTGTTATTGCTGGGTGCAACATTTCTGTGGTTCCCGAAAGTGGAGCGGAAAGCCTAGCGGTCTCTGGAGAAAAGACCATGCTATGGAATTAAAGGCTTGGACATATTGGAGAGAAGGGCCTTCGGATACTACATGGAAATGGTATGGTAGAAGATATGTCTAATAGCTCTCTGGATTTCGATTTCTATGAACATTGTGTATATGGAAAGCAGAATTGGTTGAGTTTTCCTTCTAGTGCTAAGAGGGCGAACAAGATATTAGAGCTTGCGCACAGTGGTGTGTTTGGACCTGTGTTGGTTCCATCATTGGGTTTAAGTCTGTGTACTATGTTTCATTTGTAGATGACTTCTCAAGGAATACATGGATATATTTCTTGAGGAAGAAATCTGAAGTCTTTGACAAATTTAAATAATTTAAGGCTTTGGTGGAAAACCAGACAGAGAAGAAGATAAAGGTGCTGAGCACAGATAATGGTGGGGAGTTTTGCAAGAAGGAATTTGAAGAGTTCTGTAAGAAGTGTGGTATAGCATGACAGAAGACTACTCCATACACCCCTAGAAAAATGGAGTTGCAAAAAGAATGAACATAATGTTGATGGAAAAGGCAAGAACCATGCTCAGTGATACCAGGTTAGGACAAAAATTTTGGGCAGAGGTAGTGGTGACTGCATGTTACTTGGTTAACAGATCACCTTCATCAACATTGGAGGATAAGACTGCACATGATGTCTGGACTGGTAAGAAACCCTCTGTTTCACATCTGAGGGTATTTGGATGTGATGTACATGTTCCAAAGGAGAAAAGGACCAAGTTGGATAATAAATCTGAAAGGTGCATCTTTATTGGGTATAAGGATGGTTTAAAGGGTTACAAGCTTTGGAACCCAGAAACAAGGAAGGTTGTGTACAGCCGAGATGTGGTGTTTAGAGAGGTGAAATATATTGTTAAACATGAAGTCCTACCAAAGGAACCTGAGAAGATAGAGTTTGAGCTAAAGGAGGATGAATCGGACTCTATAATAGAAGAAGACTCAGAAGAGGAAGAGCCACAAACTCCAATTATGAGAAGATTAGTTCGAGAAAGAAGACAACCAGAAAGGTATAGTCCATCTGCTTTCTTTTCAAATTTTTCTTTAACTATAATTAATGATGATCCCAGAACCATCAGGAAGGTAGTAGTTTCAGAGGATGGAAAACTCTGGAAGGAGGCCATGGTTGATGAAATGGCATCCTTGCATAAAAATGAGGCATGGGATCTGGTGGAGTTGTCAGCTGGAAGGAAGCCCATCGGGATCAAATGGGTGTTTAAGAGGAAGATGAATGTAGAAGGCAAGGTGGAGAAATAAAAAGCTCATTTGGTAGCGAAAGGTTATTCCCAGGTGCCAGGAATTGATTTTGGTGATATTTTTTCTCCTGTTGCCAAAGTTACTTTTATTAGATTACTTTTATCTGTTGATGCTGCATTTGATTTTGAGGTAGAACAGATGGATGTGAAGACAACATTTCTTCATGGGGATTTGGAAGAAGAGATATACATGAAACAACTTGAAGGCTTTATGGTGAAGGGGAAGAAAGAGCTGGTATGTAGGTTAAAGAAGTCTCTGTATGGGTTAAAACAGTCACCAAGGATGTGGTATCAGAAATTTTATACCTATATATGGGGACTTGGCTTCACTAGAAGCAAGGAGGATAACTATGTTTATTTTGAATTAATTAGTGACTGTGTTATTTATTTGGTCTTGTATGTGGATGATATGTTGTTGATTGGAAATGACAAAGAAATTATCCAAGATTTGAAGACCCAACTGTTCTCCAAATTCGACAAGAAGGATCTTGGTGCCGCAAAATATATTTTGGGCATGGAAATTAAGAGAGATCGGGCAAAGAGGAAGCTCTGGTTAAACCAGAGGAAGTATGTCGAGACTATATTGCAGAGGAAGTATGTCGAGATATATGGTTGAAGATAAAAGGGTGTTGCTGGTAAAGGTGGACACTTTGAAGAATGTTGCATATGAACTGAAAATGTCTTTGAGCACTTAGAAGTTCTCTTGGTGTAGAGAAAAAATGGTTGTTGCAAAGTTGGGCTAATGATTGAGCTCTCATGTGGCCCCCTGCGGAAATAAAACAACATGTGGGAGAATGTTGGGTTTGTGTTATATTCTTTCCATGACTAATGATGTGCGGGGGGGTAACAAGGGGAGCGATAGCCCCCCCTGTACATTGTGCTAGGCACAACGTCGGGGGGCGGGCGGAAGCGCCCCGGAAAAATTTTTTGGTCCTTATTTTCCGGTGGGCGGACCCGCCCATGGTTTTCTGCATGGGTTTGAAAATGGTTTTGAGGAATTATGGTTTTCGGCCCCTAGTATTTTGTAGATCTGGTCAAGGGAACTACGGTTATGTTTTAATCCAGGGTTAATGGATTGGGGTTTATGTATGCTTCGGCATGTATATATATGTGTTGTAACACTAAAAGGAATATAATGAAAAATCAAGCTAGTCGTCCCGATTTGGGATCCATGGGAAAATCTCTGTGTTTTTCTGTTTTATGTTTTATGCACTCGCTATTCTTTATTTTTTGTTTTAAAGATTCGTTCATAGATAATTTTTGTACAGGGTTAAAACCCACATGTTGGTCCCTCTAATTCATGGGTTTTCAAAGAAGGATATGTCCCATGGATTTTAAAAAAAGATGATATTTCTTTGGCAAAGGAAGTTATAATGGGTGTGAGCATGCCAACTTCATATGGGTCTTCACTACGGCGCTGCTTCACCGTGGATGACCATTTGTTGGGGTTGAAATCGCATGACCATTTGAACCTTCTAAGAGTACATATAATGTCAAAAGAATGATTTTATTATGTTTTATATTAATAAATTTTACCCCATGCGGGGATCATAAAACATAACCAATTTTGTATATTATTGCACGCGTTTATAACTTTTCAGTGTCATTATCCTTTGTTCATGTGTGGGTGTGTGAAAAATTAATTCCCTCAAGACCTAGGATGTGCCATATCTAAATTATCTGCATTTGTACATTCGATCATGTCAAAGGAGATTCATGTGGCTAACATTCCATGGTGGCGTCAAGAGATAGTTGAGATTGTTTGTATGTTTGAGAAGGAACTGCCGACGAGTTTCGTGGACTTACAGGTTCATATTCTAATCCACCTATTATATGAGGTTGAATTAGTTGGGGTGGTATCTTGTCATTGGATGTTCTTCCTAGAGAGGTACATGAAGAAATTGAAAGGTTTTGTTCGACAAACGGAAAAACCTGAGGGGTCTATGGTAGAGGGGTACATATCGTATGAGTCTTTCTATTATGCCAGTGATTACATCATGCAGATCGACAACAAACTAGGTGTGGTGATTTGGGACGATGAAAGGGATGAAGACAAAAGAGAAGGGGAGTTGTTACAAAAGAGTGGAAAAAAGCGCTTGATAAAGAATAAGCGACTTAAAATTTTTCAAATTTACAAAAAGTAATTAATATTCATGTTGAACTTCAATATAATGTATATTTTGATCTTTAAGTACTATATAATTTTGGTTTGATTTCATCAGCAAATGCAGAAATTGAAGAAATAAATAAATTCGTTATTTACAATTCTGAAGTGACGCAACCGTGGGTCGCATTGTATGAACAAAAGAGGATGAAATGGGATAGTGACAGGAAATAATTCAGATGGTTGAATGGTAGAATTGTGCCTTTTCCCAATCATTTAAAAGAAAATATGCCTAAAATATGCCCCAATAGTTGGGTTGCTGACCAAGTCAGAGAGAAATGCGGTGCTACTGGTCGTTACCCGCGTGCCAAAGAGGATGCACTAAACATAGGGATTGGGTGCAACAGCTCGGTAATAATATTTTTAATTTATATGTAAATTTGAAACTTATAAGTCATCTACATTTCATATTTTAACTGTTGGCTTATTATAAGACACATGACACTATGATTTTTTTAACTCTTTTATAATAGGTGCATTTGTTCCCATCTATGTCGCCATATGGACATCATTTTCGCACAAAAAATGCCGATGCTGGAAGCATCACACAAGACTATGGAGTGGAAGTCGAGTTCGATGAATCTATTCGATCTAGCCACGGTGATCAAAACCTAGTACGGGGGACGTTAGGTTACGTCTGAAAGATACAAGAGAACATTGAAGTGGATTTCTCTTCTTTCCAATGTGTTATTTTTAGGTGCAAGTGGTGGGACACCTTTGATCGAGATAATGTAAAGGAAGATCGTGATAGTAGGTTGATATGTATCAACTCTAGAAAGATGTGGGATGAAGCTAAGGAGGCCTATGTTTTCCCCAAACACTGCAACCGGGTGTTTTTCTACCCATATGTGTTGGATACGGATTCGTGGTTCGTATTGACACATGACCCTAGATAAAAACATAACTTTGAGACCAATAGTGTTATCATGCCATGCAAGCTTGAAGATAATGAGGGTGATCATGAGAATTGAGAGTGATACGATACATGTGTTATTTCATCAATATTTATACTTTTAAGATGGGTTTTTCGAAACATTATAATATTTATTTTGAATTAATTGGTAATTTTCATTGTGTTAATGTTAAAATAAATAATTCACTTGATAATTTGCAATTATGTTGATCTAAAAAACAATGGCGTACTGCATAAATTAGTTCTTTTTTTTTGTATCTAGGATCATAATAAAATAATGATAATTCTAAATTACATGAATTTATTTGCATTATTTTCTAAACTTTATTATGTTACAATAATTCATATTATCCTAGATTTATTATTTTACAATTACTTAAAATTTACAAATTTACAAATTTAAAATTTTTAATAAATTCATTTCACATTAATAGAATTAAAATTTTCTCCGGATGCGGATGGCATTCAGCATTAATGGGTCACATGGCCCCGGCCTCTTCCCGAAGTGCGAGGCGTGTGGAGGCCACATGGCTCACCACAGCGCCATCAAAACGGCATTCAATATCACTGACCGCCATTACTCTCCTCCCCCGCGGCGGCGATACAACTATTCGGCTCTGTCTGGCTTCTGCACAATGGACGCTAATTCCTTTTTCTCTGTGCTCTCAGTCTCTCCGGAAGAATGTTTGGCTCCTTTGGACGCGTTTTACATTCCTCAGCATCCGCCTGGCTCTCTGGTTGCTCAAGCTCTAATGGGTGCGCACTGGGTTCAGCTTTCTCCTGGTTCAATTTTTGCTCCAGCCTTTTCTCAGGTGCAGGACATCAACAATTCGGCAATAGTCATGCCTCGACTCCGTCAGCGTATGACTGCTCGTCGTGGAGGCACCCGTGGAAGCTCTAACGCCGTCCGCAATACTTCTAGCAGGCATGACTCGGATTTTCCTTCTGGCCCTCCTGACCGTCTGCCCTCTTCCCCTCAGCGCACCGCTCCTCTTGACTCTCCCACCTCCGCCCCTCAGCCCTCTCGCAGTCATTTCACCCGTCAAACCACGCAGAGAGCTGAATTAAACTTTGATAGTGTTTTCAACCGGCCTTCCATCACTGCTTACATAACTGTCGCACTGCGCGAAGATGCCTCTCTCTGTTCTTCTCCCTGGCCCGGCTCCACTTCTGCTCCCATTCACCTTCCTCCCTCCTCCCTTGCACCCCGGTCTACCTCTGCTGCTACGCCTCAATCTGTCCCGAGTGAGCCCTCCATCCATCCTTATCCATCCCCGGGCCTCTTTTCCATGCAGGCACGCGCTGATGGTGCTCCGAGCACTGAGGATCCTCTTCAAGACGCTGATGTGGACGACCCTGAGGACTACTTCGGGTGCCCAATCGAGAAGGAGCATCCCTCTCCGACGCACTCCAATTGAATCAGTTATGAACAGCACCAGTATGAAGTCTGAACTTGTTTATTGTCTTAGAGTTGATGGTCTTTTACATTACACAGCAGATAGTGATAGTTTTTTGCCTTTGATATTGATAGTATTGTGCAGACTCATAACAAACAGTATAACTATTCCACCGGTTTCCCATACCAAGGGCGGTGTGACAGACACTACAGAGCTGGTTTCCCTATATGGGCAGCTGATTTTTGGAATTAAGCATGGTTTGCAAGCCCAGTTTCAGGCTATCAAAGCTGAGTTGAGGCAGTTTTGTATCATAACATTTACATAATAGAAATTAGTCAAATTTAGAAAAAAAAAAATAGAATTAAAATTTTACAAATATTTTACATACAATCACAATTAAAATTAGAATTACAATTACAATTTTACAATTTCACATACAATTACAATTAAAATTACAATTACAATTTTAGAATTTTACATACAATTAAAATCAATTCATAGCAATACAATTAAAACTTTACAAATATTTTACATACCATTAGAATTAGAAATACAATTAGAATCACAATTACAATTTTACAATTTCATGTACAATTACAATTTTAGAATTTTACGTATATATAATTACAATTTTACAAATTAAAAAAATTACAATTTTACAAATTTATATATATATACCATTACAATTATAATTTTAGAATTTTATATACAATTAGAATTACAAATATTGCAATTTTACAATATCATGATCATTTAATATTAAATTAATTAATAAACATCACGTTCATGATAACCATCATACAAACATCATATTTGACTAAAAAACACATTCAAAATCCCTAACATCATCGTGATCATGACCATCTACCAAAACATAATTAACATTATATATTAACATCATCACAACACAAACATCAAATATACAGCTCCTGTAAAATAAATCATGCTATCACATACACATATATCTGCAAGCTGCAAATTAAATGAACATATCTAACATGACCTAACAATATACACATCATGACGATCACCAACATGTAAATTAAGTACAACTACAACATTGACCATATATATATATAATGTTAAAAATATACAACTGTAATATAAATGTCATGGATGAGCTGGTCGTAGTGCAACATCAATAGAAAAACTAGTGGAGGCCTACTCAGTCAATGGTGCAACCTTGACGATCGATGGTCCGGTCTTCTCATGATCATGAGTACTGATGGATGGTGCAGGTTGTTAACTGGGCGTGGCCGATGGTCTAGCCTCATCTCTGTGATTACTGCTGCTAGATGCTAGTGGAGGCTCATTCTCATCTGGCACAGCGTGAGGTGAACAATCATGAGATGATAAGTCACTGCTCGCGGACTGTCCATCACGTGCTGCAGCTCAACCATGCCTATAATGTGAAACAGTCCTCCTCATTCGTGTAACAGTTGTTGTAGATCCTACGACATGCCGCATCAGGTTGTACATGTCACGTGGCATGCCTTTCCGCATCTATAATAGCCTATCGTCATCATATATGTCTCTGTAATGAGCAGGCTATATATATATATATATATATATATATATATATATATATATATATATATATATATATATATGTAAATATTAAAAATATACAACTATAATATAAATGTCTTTGGATGAGCTGGTGTTAGTACAACATCAATAGAAATACTAGTGGAGGCCTGCTCAGTCAACGGTGCAACCTTGACGATCGATGGTCCAGTCTTCTCATGATCATGAGTACTGATGGATGTTGCAGGCTGCTAACTGGGCGTGGCCGATGGTCTAGCCTCATCTCCGTGATTACTGCTGCTAGATACTAGTGGAGGCTCATGCTCATCTGGCACAACGTGAGGTGAACAATCATGAGATGATAAGTCACTACTCGCGGACTATCCATCATGTGGTCTGAAGGCTAGCTTGAAAAGGTGGCTCATAATCTTGGACCACACCCTCTGAAGTAGAAGTTTTGGGCTATACCTACACCCTTACAGGCTTATGCATGCGGTTGGAGGCTTATGAATTCTTGGAGGTCGTGTCATGCATGTGGTTGTGGGCCCAAGTGACTAAAAGGAAATCAAGCTCAAGGTTTGGCCACTTGGAGTGGTTGTTTAGCTCCTGGGTGTCCCCTTGCTCCTGAGGAAAGTAAGTAAAGTTCCAGTTTTTTTACTCCACTTCCTTAACTGCACTTAGGAGGTTGGTTCATGTCATCGTAGCCCTAAACTCATGTTTACTCTTCAGGGTAGTTAAAGTGGCTAAATATGGGAGGGGTGGTTATTACACCGTTTGAGGAGGCATAAGCAAAGGAATCATCTTTTGCTTCTTATGTATGATTAGAATGAAATGTTTTCACTGATGTATTGAAAGTTTAGTTTTCTATGATACATTGCACTTCCAAAATATTTCCATCTCATTGTGTTTCACAAATGTTTTTTTGATTAGTTCACATGTAAAATGACTTTAACCACAACAGAGTGTTTTGCATCTATGCTGACTTCACCGAAATTTACATTTCTACAATATGCCACATTACACCAAACTTTCATGTGATATATCACTCTACACCACAATTGTATTTTGTGTGATACATTGCACCCAAATTTTTTCCTCTCTTGATGTATTGCATCAGACCAATGCTTAATTTCCTATGATTCACCACATTGCACCAAATTTTACCACATTACACCAAAGCTTATTTTTGTGTGCTACATCATATCACACAGAAAATTATTTTTGTGCACTACATAACATCTACCCAAGTCTCAAAGATGTCTGATATACATCAAATGAAATCAACAAAATCTTTAAACATGGTAGACACCAAATTAAAGTGTTCATAAAATTTATAATGATGTCGTTTTTGCAACTTCATGAGAAACTACTAGTTATATTCTTACAAATCAACCAAATCTTTAAACATGATAGACACCAAATTAAAGTGTGCATAAGCCTTATAATGATGTTGTTTTTGCAACTTCATGAGAAACTGCTAGTTATATTCCTACTCTCATTTCATGTTGACAATATTATGGATATTTTATAAAATTCCTGTCATTTTCACATTAATATTAATACCAATGTTTTATGTCTTGATATTCCTCTAAAAAATAGTGTAATTATTTAATAATTTTTTCATTTAAATGTTTAATTTGAAAATATAACAGTATACGAGGCGGGACGTTATAGAAGTCATCACAGGTTCAATTCCTTCTGGATCGGGGTGATGTATCTGGACATGTTGATGCAAATGGAAAAAAAGAAGAGAAAAATGAAAAGTACTACCAAACTTACAAAAAAAGAAAAGAAAATATAGTAGTATAAAATTTTAATCGAAACAAATTCTGGTCAATTGTTAGATCCTTTAGATCATTGTAAAATGAGACAAAATTCCCACTCAAAATTTAACATACATAAAACATGAATCATAATCATAATCATAATTATAAAACATTTTTTTTACCCTTTTCCTTTTGATAGAGGTGATAAAATCTCATTGTGCTAACCACTGAGTCAACAAAAAGACTATTAAGATTAACACAACCAAGCCATACACCTAAATAATATAATACCCCATGTTTGAGAAAAAAAAAACAAAAACCTCTCATATAAAAATTTGACACTTCAAAATTAAAAATATACTATATATACTTAAATTTAAAGCATTAAATAAACCCCCTCCTCCCAAAATAAAAAAAAATAAAAAAATAAAAGAAAATTACTTATTCCTAATCACAATATAACTCAAATCACACCTAAAAATATAAATATAGATGTGCTCAATTCAACGTAATTTGTATGTAAAATGTAATTTAGTTGCCACAGATTTAAGTTATTTAGGTTTCTCGGCGTTTTTTTTTTTATAAAACCACATCATCAATGATGACACAAAGCAAACTCCTTTTCTTTTCATTAAAAAATGCATTATGCCGGAAGAGAGCGTGGGACACACCTAGTAATTATCAGAATCCTCCGACGAACTTATTTAGTATCCCCATGGTTTTATTTATACTTTACGTGTGGATTATTTAAACCATAAAATGCTGAGGAACCGGGGAACGCCGACTCTTTCATGATGCCAAGGAACAACGTGGGGCACCTCGATACTTAACATTGGCTTTTCTAGGGTTTTATAAACTCTCGGCGCGCAGCTTTTAAATTATAAAATGGTGGACAACGGTAGAACGACGACTTTTCGTGAAGACGGTGGCTTGAAAGCGTCTCGGACAGCGTGTCATGGAAGTTACATCATTTCTGTGACAACAGTTTGAGTTTCATTCGACAATATCTGCCTACCATCATATGTTTCCTTTTGGAGTGAGTCACTGAGCGTATAAGCTCAGCGAGAAAATTTGTTTCCACGGTTTTTTATGCTATTTTTTTTTTTTAGGGTTTGGTGGAGAATTTTGTGGTCTATTTTTTGGAATTTTTGGTGGAGGATTTTCTAGAAAATTTGAAATGAAATTTTGATTTGTATGACTTAAATTGGTTTTTTCACTGTATAAATGGATTCAGCACTCTGAAAAAACTTCTAGAATACTTAGATTGTGTAGAGTTTATCTATCAAACATGTGATTTAGACAAATTAGATCGAAATAATAAATGGAAAATTTTTCAAAAAATAGCATTAAAAACAACTCATTGAAAATATAAGGAATGACTAGGCCATTATTAAGACCAAAAAATTATTATGTCATTATAAAATGTTAAATTAGCTCTGAGTGTAATTAATGGTGATTTTTTTTTTTTTTTTCATTAATTTTATTTGAAATATCATAAGAAAATTTAAGAATCATACATCTAAATTTAAATTATTTAATTTGTAAAATTAAAGTAAGCCAAAAGTGTTTTAAAATGTTTAATCTATTTGTATATTTAAAAAAATAATTATATCACAAAAAAATCTGTTTTGCCATTAGTTAAAGTACTCTTTAAATTGTAAATGGAGTTTGGTTGTACTTTAAATTGTAAATGGAGTTTGGTTGTAAGGTGAAGAATGTCTTGTTAAGACACTAGTGATGAAAAGGTCACCAGTTCCAATTCTCTCAAAGACAAAAAAAAAATTCAGCCATAATAAAAGAAGGTAAAGACTAATATGACCAAGGTCAGGTGCTAACCCACTTTACCTTTTCTTTAATCTCTTGCGGTTACAAGAAACTTTTCTTTCTGAAGTTGTCTACCCAGACAGTGAAATAGTCAGGATGGCAAAAAACTGCTAGAATCCCGTTGGCGAATTTTTTGAAAATCATTACTACGCGTTTATTTAATCTATTGCCGTTGACAAGCGATACAAACCATGCTGTGAAATGTTCAATTCAAATTATGTATTTTTTATTGAATTTGTATAATTTTCTTGTTCTCAATTAAATTCCAAAATATTTCTTAAATCCACCATCTACATAAGATACCATTCCTCTAAACCATATCAATTGTAACGGATTACTTTATACTAATGTCCAAAAGATATGGCTACCAGTTGCACAATCCAGGGAACCATGCTTCTTACGGAAGAACGATCATGCTAGATTGCATTTTGCTTCTGAATGAAACTGAAAAATAAATAAATAAACTTTGATATCATATATTGGAAAGGTAACAAATTTTATTCCCGACATGGAGTTATTTACATATGACGTGGAAAACAAACTTGACAGACAACTAGCCAATATTTACAGAAAATAGAAGCTTGATAGAGCCTCCGATTAGCTATATGTGCATAGCTGAAGACATATCTAGCTGATTTTCATTATTTTGAACACTGCATCGCTATAGTTAGAGACGAGATATGAAATTCTTGTCTCCGGCCCAAGCTTATAAACCTGATGAGAAATGGCGAAGCGCCAAATACCGTCTGCTTGTGAACACAAAAGAACGCCTAATTTTATCAGCATAGTACGTCCGAGAGGAGTTTATAGCGACGACATAATCCTCCTTTTGTAAGGCTGCTCTGACGAGGAGTGCCGGGCAAGTTTCTGCAGCTTTCACTAGACATCATGCAGTCTTGTAAGAGACTCGATCGAGGCTGCCTCTCTTGGGTCCCTACGAATTTAACATGGAGTTTAAGGGTAGGCTTAGTATTAGCTTTCCTGGGTTTTCCAATGGTTTCTGATGCAGATTGCTTCATTGCTCTTCCTTCAGTGGCAGCTACTTCCTTGAACTTCCCAGCTTTCCTTTTCTGTCTCTGAATTTTCTCTTTTGCATCAAAGTCCAGGCACCAGTCACATACATTTATGCTATCAAATTGCAACTCATCAGAATACAGCTTGCTGCAATATCTGCGAGTGTGGCGACATATTCACACACAAAAGAAATAAATAACAGATGATACGAAAACCATAGCAGTAAAATAATAACTATAGAGGCTACAATTGAGAAAATTTGGTGGAAACGAATACCCACATGTGCTGAAATCGGTGGTAGCATCTGCGGCATCTGAACAAGCGTTCCTGAAACCCAACGTCGCCACACATGCAACATTCTTTTCCTTTCCCTTTCTCAGTATTGTCTCTGGAGCTATAATTTAGGGTTTTAGATGGTTCCTGATCCATACCACTTGGTTCCTGATTTAGTTGCTAGCCTAATTTATCACAAGAGCCCTCATTCTTTCTTGATATTATAGATATAATATTATGTTTGCCTCCATTCAAATTAAAGCATATATGGAAAGGTGTGGAGTCCTGGACTCAAATACAGCCTGCTACATTGGTACGGTGAAAAGCAAGGGTTTGATCAGTTTTGCCAATCGCTATCTGTCAAGTCTCAGAAGTCCATATGCATCTGTATCCCATTTTAGAAGAATATGGTTAGACCAATGCAAAACAAGGACCATCTGCCAGCATAAGCAGGACAGAACAGTTTCTTGGGTGGCAGTCAATTTTATGGCGGTCTTATTATATACGTGTTCGTAGAAGTACACAACATCCGATCCGGAGAATCAAAACAGAAACCCTACCGACTTCTTTAGGTCGCTGTATATATTGGGGCTGACTGCTGAGCGCTCCTCTTACCAACCGGATAGGAAAGTTAAATTCAGATTCGTACGAGGGCCTGACGACCGGATCTTCAGTGTGGGTTATAAACCCGACTCTTCTGGTAAAGGATTTCGAATAAGACTTGCGAAACCTTGGGTTCCTCTGCTTTTTGCCAGGGGTTAGCTTTAGTTTGGATTGTATTCATCGATAAAGTGATGCACCGGAATTCTTGCATCTGCCATTTTATTTTCTCATTATCTCTAATTTTTCGTTACGGATGGGTATCCTAAATGTATCCACGTCACTCACAATCAATTAACGTGAATAAAACGTAGATTCAGAAACAGGGCATTTGGTGTTGCTGAATCCGTTTGATCATCGCTGGGTTGGAAAGCTGCATTTTGCATAGTTTAACCCTGCCTGATATTTAGGGTTTTGATTCCAGTAGTTATTTCTTTTTTATTAATTAATTTCAAATTCATTAATAAATAAAATATTTGGGTTTTGATTTTAGGATGGTATTTATAGAAGATGTATTTAGTAGTTATTTGATTTCATTAACCGATTTCAAATTAATTAAGATATTTACAAGGCATAGTTAAAAAAAATTATAGTCAAATGGATAAATTTTTATGATTAAGAATATTTTACATATTTTTTTTTATGTGTATATGATTAATTTAGACATTAATTCATTTTATATTTTATATGGATAATAATAATTTGAAATAAATTTATAATTCAGTTAAGTTAAGGTATTGGTCCATAGTATTATAATAAAAGGTATTTACTACTCCAAATATTTCATAGTAAAGTGAAAATTAATTTTCATAATTAAAAATTTCCATAGTAAAATGGATAAATCTCCATAATTAAAAACATTTCTTACAAGTTTTTTAAAATGTATATGATTAACTGAGATATTAATTCATTTTATATTATTAATAGTAATAATTTAAAATAAATTTATAATTCTTTTATTATACTTGCCTAGCCATGGTATTACTCATTTAGTTTTTCTTCTGACTGTTTATTGGTTTGTTTTTGACCAAAAATTATGTAGCTTATTCATAATTTAACATTGAAAATTTATTTTTTTGTTATTATTTAAATTTATTTATTTGTAATTTTATTGGTTGAGGTCTTATTATGAGTTGTTTAATAACTTCTATTTCTATTAGTTACTAATTTTTTGTCTTTAGTTTTATTTCTTTTTTATATAACTTTTTGAATTTTTTTTTTTTTCCATTTTCTATTTACTTCCATTTTGAATTATAGTTTTTTCTTTATATTTTCAATTTTTCTGTCTTTTGTTATGTTTTTTTTTTAAATGACAAATTTTAGAGGAAAAAATAATTAAAATTTATTTTCTTGATAATTTTTTTTAGTTTTATTACTTTTTAATTTCACTTATATGTTTTTGTCTTCTTCTATTTTCAATTCCAATTACATTAATCATAATTTTTTTTCTTGTTTAAACATGCATTTTATAATTAATAATTAATTATAACTATTATGATAATTAGTCATTATTTTTAGAATTTTGTGAGCATCATTTTCCTAATTTTATTAAGGAAGTTTTATTTATGTACAGTTACTAATTTTTAGGATCTTATAAGCATTTGTTTTTAACTTTGTTGAATTTTTTTTTATTTAAGCATAGATTTTATAATTTCTGCCTCTAATTTCTCAATATCAATTTACAAAAAAAATAAAATTATAAAACTTCATTACAACCAATGACTTACACCCTCACAAAAACAACATTTTAGCACAACATTTTCACTTTCATTCTATTTTTTTTATGAAGCTTTAATTGATCATCTCAAAGCCTCTCAGCAGTTCATACTCCAATTAACTATATTTAAACTAAGCAGCAGATACTATCTACTATGTAACACTTGTTTTTCTATATTTTTATTTTTATTTTCATTTACTAATTTAGTTTATTCTATAAAAAATCTAGCTAGATTTAAACTAAAAGATATGTCTATAACTATTAAAATAAAAAATTCAAAACTAAAAGACTCATAAAATACCCATCAATTTTCACAGTTTATATTGACCTGTTGGGAAAATTTTAAGCTATATTTAGCAATAACAAACAATCTACCCTCTAGATTCCAAATCCCATCCCTCGTTATGACTCTATATACCACCGAGTCCAAGACTCTTAAGGATGTTTATTAGGATTCTAACGTCCACGAATCTGCGTTATTAACGCTGATTGTGGGAATGAGGATAATCCGTAAGTGTAGAAAATTCTGGTGTATTCGAATTAATTGATTTCTTTTTTTTTTTAATTGTAGAAATCGCCCTGAGGAATTCTCAAAGGCACAGATTTTTGCCTAGGATTACCAAACCTCCACAGGCCATTGGACCACAGCCACTTATCCAATTGTGAATGTATCAACCGACTGAAATGTTGAAATATTTTTTTTTAATTTTTTATTATTTCTAACGCATCTTTACCAAGTTCTATTTAAAAGAAATAAAAAATATCAGAAAAGATTCGGAATACGGCAAAAATTATTGTGCCAGACAGTTTGAAGACATCGCTATGTCATTTTGGGCAGAGTGCTTGAGTATGTGCATTAAGTTAGGTTATGTATGTATGGCAGCAGGTCTTTCTGTGATGTATTTCGAGGTCTCCATTGAATTTTATTGTGCGTTGTTTACGAAACCGCACTTTTGAAATCCTTTTGGACTATAAATTCACGCAGTAGTTTAACTGAATGTTTTTTTCTCTGGGAATCATGGAAATTTTGGTAAGATTTTAAGAAAATTTGGTAAAGATTTTTGTAAGTCCAGGTTATTGCTATTAAATTTCAATATTTTGGATGCTTTAGAGGTTTTGATGATCCTGAATCTATTTCCACCATAAAAAACAACGATTCACTGGCACTGGAAAATTTAAAAAAAAAAATTGCTAGAATTCGGGCCAATTTTGGTCTTTCCGGCAATTCCCTGCCTCCCTAAACAACTCCTAAATTCAACACTATCAAAAAACCTAAAACACCCAAAATCTCCTAAATTCAACACTATCAAAAAACCTAAAACACCCAAAATCTTGAAATTTTACAAGTGTAACCTAGATTTTAAAAAATTTCTGTAATATTTTGTCTAATTTCTATTATTTTTTAAAGTAATTTATAAATTCTTTAAATTAACACCTATGTTCATCTCCTGCCCCTCTCACTTGTCTATTTAGGGTTTGTTCTCTCAATTGTTAAATAACATGGAATGACGACCACAAAATATAATGCACAGCATTCCAACTTGGGAGCTACAGGGTTATAAACTAGAGGATTATAAGTATCCATCTCTTCCTTTCTTTTTTTTGAGAGATGACTGGCCAGATACCAGTATTTTTTTTTCTCAGGCAAATATAGTTAGCCAAGAACCAATTTCTCTTTGAATACACATCTATAAAAACACAATCACATATATTGCAGAATGGTGAACTGGCTTGGCTTGATAATTATAGTGCCCTTGCACCAAGGACCTTTCTGTCTGTCACCTTCCTCCCCAGTATTCTCTCCGGGCAGGGTTTGGCGCACATGTGGCTGTGGTGCCTAGATAAATCTAAATAAGAGTTATCAATATCATATATATTGAAATGGCTGTGGTGCCTAGATAAATCTAAATAAGAGTTATCAATATCATATATATTGAAATGGTGGTCCGGGCTGGAATACGATTGCAGAAGTACTGGTAATCTAGAGTTTGTTCTGGATCCTTTATAATATAAAGATCATGAATCTTCATGCAGATGGAGATTCCCATTCATGCATATGGAGATTCCCAAACTGTCATTGATAAGATAAATGGCCATAACACTTTTCTTTCTTCCTGTGCATGTGCATATACAAAAGAAGAAAATACAAAGATGCACACTCTCTCAAAAAAGAGACTACATGAACAGTTTGGTCACATACATGTACTGCATTTCAGGAAAGAAGGGACTACATGAACGGTTTGGGCACATACATGTACTGCATTTCAAAAAAGTTCAACTACTGGAAGACAGCTCCATACAACTCCCATGGTCCCCGTCCTTAGGAGTTAAAAAGATATACGATTTTCCTTCATTCCTTTTTGTTTTTGGCTAATGTGTTGTAGACTTAATTTTCAGTCTCTACTAAACTGTTTCATTCTGATAATTCAAAGACAGTATGTTATGTTACAATTTCTTGTCTCTATTCACTAGGATTGTCTTATAGGATTGTCCTATTATATAGGAGTCTAATTATGTACAGTTTACAAATCTGAATTTTCAGCTCTGGAACACAAATACTGGACACCACTTGATCACATGTACTATTTGCTATTTATCTAATACAAAACAGTATTTTTTTGCTCTGGAAAACAAAATTCTTTAGATTAAGCTACCTTCAACTGAAAAGGGGCAGGGATGGACGGAATTTCCACAGCACAAAACTGTACCCTTGCTTTTACCGTCTGTTTGATAGCAGATATCTGAGATTTAATTGTCTAATTGTTTATGACTGGGGTGGCTACGGAATTTGTGGAATTTGACTGGACGTCCAGAAGTAATTCGCTAGATAAATATTAAAAAAACAAATAAAAGATTTTTAAAATTTGGAAAAGGGTAAAATATTTTCAAGGAACCATTTTCTGAAAACAAATAACAATGATGTAATCCTGTTATTCGGTTTTGAAATATGTTTCTATTTATTTATAGTTTTTATGAGGAAAGAATGAGCTTATATTTATAAGTGTTTTTCGAATTTGATTAAATAATTTTTGTTTAGATTATAATTTTTTATTATTTAAATTTAATTTTTTGAAAAACTCTTAGAATATTGGTACTGGGAAGAGTTTATAATTCAAACTTGTGATTTGTTAGATTATGATTTTTTTTTATTCAAAATAAATTTATGAAATGTATTTTGAAAAACTTTTAAAAACTTATAGATTATACATATATTTTATAATTCAAAATTGCTATTTCTAATTTCAAAAATATTTACTAAATTTAACCTAGTTGTCTTTTTTGGAAGTTTTTCTGGTAGATTTTTCCAGTCTGAAATCTGACAAAAATTTATTGAAATCACAAGCTTGCTTGATGGATAAACCTGCACAATCAAAGTTTCTTAGAAGTTTTCCAGAATACTAATTTCATATATACACTCAAAAAAACAATTTAAATAACAAAAATAAAAAATTAATCCAAAATTAATCCATAGAATTCAGCCACCTAAAATTCCAAAAAAAACACAGCAAACCAACTCAAAATTAAAAAGATCCCAACATTAACATGAATAAGGCTCACCGACTACGAAACCTGCCTTTGAGGAGTGACCCAAGGGGGACGACTGCGAGTACGTGCGAGGAGACAAAAATATTTGACAGTGAGGCAATTGATAGGACACCAAATAAAGGTTGGGAATGGAGTGGATAAGAGAGCCACTGTCACACTATCATGAGAGGACAGCACGGGAGTAGACCAAGATACTGATGTGGCAGCGGGTCGTGTAAGCAAAGTCGGTACTGAACAGTTTTGATTTTATTAGTTTTGTTTAAAAAATTTGCACTACCTAATAATAAAATTATATCTCGGTAAAATTATATAGAGTTGTTATTTGTAATTTCATTTACAATATAATTTGTAAAATTATAGAATTTCACTTTATTATAATTTAGGATTATAGTAATAGTTTTTTTTATTAGTAGATCTTTTTTCCACAATATTGAGGCTAGCCATGACTAGTTCAGTCCTATTAAAAAAAAAAAAAAAAAACCCTTTCCACCAAGTTTTATCAAATGAAAATTTAATTATAAATTTAAATAAATATAAAATAAAATTGTTATAAATTTAAATGACTTATAAAGTAGATCTGAGATCTAAGGAAATTGAAAATTAAAAATTTCCTATAACGGTCAAGATGCTATGAAAATTGCGTATATGATCTATGCTCACTAAAAATGAGGATACTTTACCATGATTGCAATATACGTTTACAGTCATACCATTCTATATAATATATGTGTCAATATATAATTGTTGGTATGTTAGTTTTGAAAGTTAGTTAGTTTGGTTGAGTGAGTTCAGTTTCTTTATTTCACTTAGTTCAAGTTTAATAAGTTAGAATATTAAAATGAAATAATATTTTCAGAATCAAATCCAACATCGTTAGAATTTTAAAGTAAAACAACTTTTTCAATTTAAAAAAAAATGAATTAATTATTTTCAAAATTCTCAATTATAAAAAAAAAAATCATCAACAGTTAATGAACAATTCACTCATTAAATTTCATCCCTACAACCCATTGTTTCTATCAGATATTCGTTACGTCTATTCGTTTATCCTACAGCGATTTAGATCAGATATTCGTTAGGTCTATTCATTTATCCTACTGCGATTTACTTTGTAGAGTGCGGTAACAGATGCATAATGTCAACCATGAAAATAACTCTATTTTATATTCATCTTCGGTTGTAACAAAGAATTGACTTGACAAAGGAGGCAAATCGCAAAACTTTGATAGGAAAAGTGGGTCCTTCATATTTACGAGGTTTTAAGCATCATTTTATTGATTTTATTGCAGGTGAAAGTTATGTATATTTTTAAAGGTTTATTTAAATTGGTATATTAAACTATAAATTAATTATATTGAAAGAATGTAGATAAATTAATATATATATATATATATATATCTATATATATTTTGATATATATATATTGATAGGAAAAGTAGGTCCTTCATATTTACAAGGTTTTAAGCATCATTTTATTGATTTTATTGCAGGTGAAAGTTATGTATATTTTTAAAAGTTTATTTAAATTGGTATATTAAACTATAAATTAATTATATTGAAAGAATGTAGATATATTTTTATATTTATTAGCATATATATATATATATATATATATATATATATATATATATATATATATTTGTTTATTTCTTTCTTTCTTTCTGGTAATATATATCAATTTTATTACATTGCAAATACAACAGAAATAACACACACAAAAAAAAAAAATTACTTTGCCACAATTGACATTTTGTGTAACTACATGAAATAAGTATATTTTAACCAAAATGAGGCTTATGTGTAAAATTTGTGACTGCTATGTGCTCTATTTAATTTTCACTACAGCGGAATTAACTCTAACAATGTGATGTTCGTTAATATTACCATGGTTTTTGGTAAAGCCATGACACCACCTTAAGTCTCATTAATTCTGACACTTAACTTATCAGTACTCATAGCTCATATCATTTATGACTTCAGATTTTTATTTTTGTTTGAGGCGTTATACCTCTCATCGAGCTTTGTGAAATGCCAACACGTCAATGGTTATGGTACCTGGCATTAATTTACTCTAAACTCTTGACAGATATTCTGCAATCACGATTTGCATTGGCTTCGAGCCTAATACACTTGGGTGATTTCGGTTCGTCAGATTGCTTACTAGATCGATGGCAGATGTGCATTCTCCCAAAGTTGATCTTTGAACTAAAACCCAAAAACCCTAACTTCTTGGTTCATTTGCGCTGAAATAGCTGGGTCGAATGGCTCTATTGCGGTGCTCCACAGGTTCTTGCCAGATGAGGAATTCCCTCTCTTTGCTTGTAGGAATTCTGTCCGGCCGACGTTATGGTGATGCTCATTGTTCTTCGACCTGCTGCATTCGTGGAGAGAATTCTCGAGAAACCATGGGTTTTGCTCTTGCTCTGTCGACCCTTAAGAATTCCTTTCCTCGCGCAGAAGACTCCTTCAGGATGCAGTCCATTCTCCCACCATGGCAATGTTCTATCGAATGTTCAAGATTTTATTTCTTTGTGATTTGTTTTACAGTTTAACAACTCAAGAAGGGTTCTAGGTTCGGAGTTTTAACTCCCTCCTCTATAATCTCTTACAGGTGGTTGTACTTGGCATTTTCAAGCTACATACAGGTAACTATTCTGTTTTTGGGTTAATATACTTCTTCCATCTTCCTTATAATATCTAGAATACTCTCTAAAACCCTGGTTGTATACTTGTTTTGGTAGGTACACTTCACCTTGTTCGTTTTCTAGCTAATTTCACCACTGTCATGTCTTCTTGGCTCAAAATCTACTCTTCAGTTATTACAGTGATTTCTCTGTCACAGGTACCGTAAATGGTTTTCAATTCCCCTTTCGTCATTAAGTTGCTTGTGGTCATCTATTGCTCCAGTGTTCTGCTAGCATACAAGTCCTCTTCGATTTCGGGGTGATATTAGACAATTTAGGGGAAAGATTTACATTCAAGTTTGTCTTTTGTTAAAAACTTATACTTTGTCTTCCGAGTGGTTTTTTTTTAAGAATTTTCCGGAAGAGGCTCTTGCAGGTATGATATCTGTATTATACTTTTCATTGTGTAAATCGTTATAAACAATTATTGAGAAGTGCTGGACTTTGCAACTTTTCTGAACTATATATATTGTTAGTTCTTTTGCGAATGTTCCTTCTTTGGCTTCTTTGAGTACTTGTAGAAATGTTTACCTTAAATTACTAAATTTATGAAAGAGGAATTATTTCCTTTTTTTTTCGTTGTCATATTGCATTCTCAATCAGTAACTATGCAAGGTTTACAGTTCTAACTGTGAAGTTTATCGATGTTCTGTTTTCTTTATCGTTTCATCATCTTATAATAAATCTGCACAATTTGTTAGCGTGGTAAACTCTATATGTCAAATTTGTTTGGACTATACTCAAATCTAAGTATAGATTGCATAATTTTTCAGTTACAGCTCTGTGTATTTTTTTTTAAGAGATTTAGACTTATTTGGAATTTTCTTTTTGCCTTCGTATTTTCTAGATAGTATGAGGCCATGTATATAATTCTAGAAAAAAATAATTCTCTTGCATACTCGTCAATGGATTTTCTTGCTGTAAATCCTGTGATAATATTACAATTTTTTCCATAGAATTGATATCTATATTCTATTTTCGTTAGTCTTGGTTTAGCGTCCTTACATTTGTGTCTATGAAGAAAATCTCACTTTACATTGGTTCATAACAAATCCTTTCCTTCACAATAAGTTCTCGTATTATTTCTTGTTCTTGTGACCGGACCACTTCTGTCTGTGGATTATCATAGAAACAGAGAGCAACCTTCACAAAGTTTTCTTTCGAGAATTCTGTGATAACTTCTCTCTGCATAATTATATTCCAATAATACTTGCTTTCTTACAGCTTGAGTCTTTTTCTAACTAGAAACATAAGTCAAATATAAATATTTCTTTAATCAAGAAAATATAAAGTTGCCTTTGACCAGAAAAATATAAACCCTTCCATAACAGAAAATACAAATATTTCTTAAAACATTATAATAATATATACACAAATTTTTACTTCCTTCAATATAAAAGTAATATTCGCTCTATTTTCTTTCATCATTTTAGATAACATAGAAGTATTGTACTTATCTGTCACTCAAAATTCGGACTGATGTGGTTATTCCCTATCACGAGTGAGGCAATCACATCCTCACTCTCCCCCGTGCTCCAAGTCTAAGCTCTACAGTTGACAAAATCCTCTGGAAGAGACTTCGGGACAATCTGGTCTAGTCTCCAATTCCAGCAGTGTCGGAAGTTTGAAGTGTTCCACTGGTTATCCCAGACCAGGAAATTTCTCCATAATTCTTCCTCTTAGTTACCGAACAGAACCCCTCTACCTCACTGAGATCACCATTTATCACTAGAGGTGAGGTAACTGTTTCAACTGATTCTGTTCAACTAACTCATAATCTTGAATTATTTTAACATTAGTCTTTCACCTTATGGAACCAACTCCATAATCACTTTTCATTTAATCAAAATTAAATTTTTGTTCATAATATTTTGAAAAAAAAGATTAACAGTAAATGTTTAAAAGTCTTAACAATTCACTTAACCAACGGTTAGTGTCTAAACCTGTAGTTACAACTTCCGCCCTAGAAGTGAACACCGTCCTCAGTGTTCTCAATCTACTCCAGCAAAAATTTCAAGATAGGCTTCCCGAAAAAAACCTTCATCCTCCCAGGCAGCTTCCTCTCGGCCAAAGTGATTCCATTACACCTTAACCTGGGCGATGACTCGTTTTCGTAGCATGATTTCTCTCTGATCGATTATGCTATGAGGTTCGACCAGAAATTCTCTGTCCGACTCGACCTGCAAATAATGAGTTTTTTTTTTTTAAAATTAGTTTTACTCATAAATCTTATCATCTTTAACAAATCTGGTTTTTTATATTCTACCTGAATATTCTGCTAGTGGATGATATGCTTTAGATCATGAATGTATCGTTTCAATAACGATACGTGAAAGACATTGTGCATTCGTATATGACTAGGCAAAGCCAATCGGTAAGCCGCAGGTCCTGCCCTTTTCAATATTTGGAAAGGGCCACAAAAACTGGGAGCTAATTTGGCACAAGATGCCCATCTCAAAGTACTTTTCTTATGCTTGATTCTTATATACACATGGTCTCCCACTTCAAATTCATGATAAGTTCTTTTTTTATGTACATAAAAGTTTTGTCTATCTTGAGCCGCCCTCAAATTTTGTCAGATCTTCTTTACCTCTACCTCCATTTCAGCTAGCATATCTGGTCCAAGCATCAATTTGTTTTTTGGACTGCTCCAGTTAATAGGAGTTCTACACTGTCGCCCATATAAGGCTTCGAATGGACTCATTCTAAAAGATTCTTGATAACCATTTTTATATGCAAACTCCACTAGGTGCATATATTCTTCCCACCTAGTTGGCTATTGCATGACATACATACGTAGCATATCTTCAAAAATTTGATTTACTCGCTCCGTTTCCTCGTCCGTCTATGGATGGTAAGAGGTGTTGAAGTTAATTTGCGTCCCCAATCCTGTGAACTACATTTTCCAAAATGCTGATGTAAACTTCACATCCCTTTCAGATATGACAGTCTTTGGAATACCATGCAATCTAAAAATTTCGCGCATAAAAATGTCTGCTGTTTGCACCATCTTGTATGTAGACTGCACAGGTATAAAATGCACTGATTTGCTTAACCGATCCACTACTACCATAATTGAGTCATTATGATTCTTTGATCTTGGGAGTCCAGTGATAAAATCTAATGATATCACCCCCCACTGCCACTCAGGTATCGATATAAGGTGCATTAGCCTAGCTGGGTGCCAATGCTCTACTTTTACTTGCTGACATTCTATACACTTGTTTATATATTCTGTAATATCTCTTCTCATACTTGGCCAGAAATAATTCTTCCTTACTGTTGTTAGCATATTTTAATATCCAGGATGTCCATAGTAATTACTTTGATGATATTCATTCAAAATCAACTCTTTCAATTCCATTATGTTTGGAACTAAAATTCTCTTTTTGAAAATCAGCAACCCATCCTTATCAATTTCATAATCTGTAAATTTTCCTTGGTCTTTGAACTCCTTTGCTTGGTGCCACATAAACTTATATTCAAGATCTTTATCTGCTTCTTCTTTCATTTTCTCTAGAAATCTGCACTCAACCTCATTATAATACAGTTCATAAACACCATGCAATTTTTTGCTTAATGCATCAACTACTCTGTTCTCCTTACCTTTTACATGCTGCATATCAAAATCAAATTTCCTCAGGAAGGCATTCCACTGTGCCTGGCGAGAATTAAGATTATCTTGCTTAAAATAGATGGTTAAGCTACTGTGATCAGTTTTGAGCACAAATATTTTCCCAAGTAAGTAATGCCTCAATACCCAGAGCGCATGTACTACTGCGGTCAGCTCCAAGTCATAAGATGAGTACCGCTGCTCATTATCCTTTAATTTCGTAGACTCATACGCAACCACTTTACCTTCCTGTGATAGAATCCCTCCAACACCACCTTTGCATGCATCTGTACAGACTTCAAATTCTTTATTAGGATCAACTACTCTTAACACTGGAGCTGTAGTCAATAACTGTTTCAGTTTTTCAAAGCTCTCTTGACATTCCTTTGTCCATTTGAATATTTTTCCTTTCCTTTGTAGGGAAGTAATTGGATAAGAAATATTTGAAAAACCCTTAATAAACTGCTGATAATAACCCTTTTGAGGTACCTTCCATTCCATAATCATTCTGATTTTGTCAGGGTCCACTGCAATACCTTCAGTGGAAATAACATGTCCAAGGTACTGTATCTCTTCCCTGAAGAAATCACACTTGCTGAACTTTGCGTACAACTGATACTTTCTTAACATTTCCAACACTAACCGCAAGTGTTCTTTGTTTTCTTCTGCATTCTTAGAATAAACTAAAATGCCATCAATAAATATTAATACCAAGTTATCCAGATAGGGGTGAAATATACCATGCATTAGCCTCATCAATTTTTCTTGTGCATTGGTCAACCCGAAAGGTAGCACCACAAATTCGTAGTGTCTGTACCTTGTACGAAAAGAATTTTTATGAATGTCTTCATCCTTTATCCGGATCTGATGGTATCCCGATCTTAGAACTATCTTTGAAAATACAGTTGCTCCCTTCACTTGGTCAAATAGATCATCAATTCGCAGTAGAGGATATCTATTCTTAACAGTTAGTTTATTCAGCTGACGATAATCCATGCACATTCGCATGGTTCCATCTTTCTTCTTCACAAACAGTAAAGGTGCTCCCCAAGGAGATACACTTAGTTGTATATATCCCTTATCTAATACAACCAAGTGTATACAACTGTCGGAAGCTCAGTTAGGATATATACAAGGGCACCCTAATTTCAAGGGCACCGTATCTAATATAACCAATTTCAAGGGCACCCTAACTGAGCTTCCGACAGTACTTTTAAAATTGCTGGTTCTATTTCTTTTAAAATTAGAGTTTCCCTTATGCTCTTTCTTAGCCTGCCAGCTTTTATCTTGTTCACCTTTGGCTTTAGCTTGCTAGTAACATATTCTGGCTTTTCTGATGGCCTCATCCATAGTCTTAGGATTCACTAACTCAATAAATTCTTTCATATGAGTCGGAAAACTGCTTAGGAACCTCTACACTTTAGATTTTTCATCTCTTAGATAAGAAACATAACATAGTAAAGAAGTAAATTTAGTGATGTACTCATCCATTATCATTTGCCCCAACTTCAAATCATGGAATTCTCAAGGCTTTTCATGATATAAGCGTTCTGTTAGGTACTTATCTTTAAAATATTGTTGAAATGCATCGCAAGTTACATATTGGTCATCTATACTGCGGACATTCTTCACTTCCTCCCACCATAATGTGGCTTTTTCCCTTAGCTGATAAATAACCAATCTGGCTTTAAGATTACTATTGTATTCATACACTTGGAAGTATTTATTCATGTTTATTAGCCATGCCTCAGCTACTTCCTCCTCTACTCCATCAAATGTAGGAGGTTTTATTTTCCGAAATTCACCTTGCAGCTCTACTTTTTGTCTCCTCAATTCCTTTTGATCTGATACATTATCTAATTCAAATTCATTATAGTTCTTATTTCTATTACTACGCTGAGACTGACTTCTTTCCATTCTGTCAGTATCATGATCTCTTGTTTACTGTTCATTTCTTCCCTGAAACTCTCTATCAGTACTTGGCTTCTCATTTCCTTGATTCTGTTGGGCAGAGAGGCTTTTCAATATCCTCTCTTGCTCTTGCATGAAACGTGCATTATTGTCTCGCACCCTCTCCATTTCCTCTTGTATCTTTTGCATAGTTTTAAGAGAATATTGGTTTGGTGTTGTTGTTCCTCTAGTAGCCGACTGGTTTGTTGGTGCTACTCCACACCCAGCTGTATCCATATTTCTAGGTTTATTTCAGGTCGGGGTTGTGTTTCCCCAACATCTGGAGGTGGTTTCTATGTCGGCACCCTCCTCATAATATCCTTTTAACTTCTTTCTCTCTCTCTCTCTGTGCATCAATAATACACAACTAAAAACATTAGTTGACCCATAGGGTCCCAGCATTACAACGCTGCTCTGATACCACTTGTAACACATATCAATTCTACTACATTGAAAATACAACAGTAATAACACAAAAATAAAAAAATTACTCTGCCACAACTAACATTTGTATAACTACATGAAATAAGTATATTTTAACCAAAATGAGGCTTACGTGTAAAATTTGTGACTGCTATGTGCTCTATTTAATTTTCACTACAGCGAAATTAACTCTAACAATGTGATGTTCTTTAATATTACCATGGTTTTTAGTAAAGCCATGACTCCACCTTACGTCTCATTAATTCTGACATTTAACCTATTTTAACTCCTAGCTCATATCATTTATGACTTTAGATTTTTATTTTTGTTCAAGGCGTTATACCTCTCATCGAGCTTTGTGAATTCCCAACATGCCAATGGTTATGGTACTTGTTATTAATTTACTCTAAACTCTAGGCAGATATTCCACAATAACGATTTGCATCTGGCTTCGAGCCTAATACACTTGGGTGATTTCGGTCCATCAGATTGCTTACTAGATCAATGGCTGATGTGCGTTCTGCCAAAGTTGATCTTTGAACTAAAACCCAAAATCCCTAACTTCTTGGCTCAATTGCGCTGAAATAGCTGGGTGGAATGGCTCTGCTGCGGTGCTCCACAGTTTCTTTCCAGATGAGGAATTCCCTCTCGTTGCTTGTACGAATTTTGTCCAGCTAACGGTATGGTGATGCTCATTGTCCTTCGACCTGTTGCATTTGTGGAGAGAATTCCCGAGAAGCCATGGGTTTTGCTCCTGCTCCGTCAACCCTTCAGCATTCCTTTGCTCGCGTAGAAGACTCCTTCAGGATGCAGTCCATTCTCCCACCGAGGTAATGGTCTATCGAATGTTTAAGCTTTTCTTTCTTCGTGATTTGTTTTATAGTTTAACAGCTCAACAAAGGGTCTAGGTTCGGAGTTTTATATCCCTCCTCTATAATCTCTTACAGGTGGTGGTACTTGGAATTTTCAAGCTACATACAGGTAACTATTCTATTTTTGGGTTAATATACTTCTTCCATCTTCCTTATAATATCTAGAATACTCTCTAGAACCCTGTTTGTATACTTGTTTTGGCAAGTACACTTCACCTTGTTCATTTTCTAGATAATTTCACCAGTATCATGTCTTCTTGGCTCCAAATATGCTCTTCAGTTATGACAATGAATTATCTTTCACATGTACCGTAAATGGTTTTCAATTCCCCTTTCATCGTTGACTTGCCTGTGGTCGTCTATTGCTCCAATGTTTTGCTAGCATACAACTCCTCTTCGATTCTAGGGTGATATTAGATAGTTTAGGGGAAATATTTACATTCAAATTTGTCTTTTGCTAAAAAATTATATTTTTTCCTTCGAGTGGTTTTTTTTTAAAGAATTTTCTAGAAGAGGCTCTTGGAGCTATGATATCTGTATTATACTTTTCGTTGTGTAAATCGTTATAAGAAATTATTGAGAAGTTCTGGACTTTGCAAATTTTCTGAACTATATATATTGTTAGTTCTTTTGCGAATGTTCCTTCTTTGGCTTCTTTGAGCACTTGTAGAAATGTTTACTTTAAATTCCTAAATTTATGAAAAAGGAATTATTTCCTTCTTTTTGTTGTTGTAATATTGCATTCTCAATCAGTAACTATGCAAGGTTTACAGTTCTGACTGTGAAGTTTATCGATGTTCTGTTTTCTTTATCGTTTCATCATCTTATAATAGATCTGCACAATTCGTCAGCGTGCTAAACTCTATATGTGGAATTTGTCTGGACTGTACTCGAATGTAAGTATAGATTGCATAATTTTTCAGTTACAGCTCTGTGTATTTTTTTGTAAGAGATTTAGACTTATTTGGAATTTTATTTCTGCCTCTGTATTTTCTAGATAGTATGAGGCCATGTATATAATTCTAGAAAAAAAAATATTCTCTTGCATGTTCGTCAATGGACTTTCTTGCTGTAAATCTTATCATAATATTACAGTTTTTCCCACAAAATTGATATCTATATTCTATTTTAGTTAGTCTTTGTTTAGTGTACTTAAATTTGTGTCTATGAAGAAAATATCACTTTACATTGGTTCATAACAAATCCTTTCCTTCACAATAAGTTCTCATATTATTTCTTGCTCTTGTAACAGACCACTTCTGTCTGTGGATTATCATATAAAAAGTGAGCAACCTTCACAAAGTTTTCTTTCAAGAATTTTGTTATAACAACTATCTACACAATTATATTCCAATAGTACTTGTTTTCTTATAGCTTGAATCTTTTCTAACAAAAAACGTAAGTCAAATATAAATCTTTCTTTAATCAAGAAAAATTTAAAGCCGCCTTTGACCATACAAATATAAACCCTTCCATAATAGAAAATAAAAATCTTTCTTAAAACAGAATAACAATATATACATAGATTTTTACTTCCTTCAATATACAAGTAATATTCGCTCTGTTTTCTTTCATCATTTTAGATAACAGAGAAGTGTTGTACTTATCTGTCACTCGAAATTCAGATTGATGTGGTTCCTCCCTACCACGAATGAGGCAATCACATCCTCACTCTCCCCCGTGCTCCAAGTCTGAGCTCTACAATTGACAGAATCCTCTGGAAGAGACTCCAGGACAATTTGATCCAGTCTACATCACTCAAAATTCAGACTGATGTGGTTCCTCCCTCCCACGAATGAGGCAATCAAATCCTCACTCTTCCCCGTGCTCCAAGTTTGAGCTCTACAGTTGACAGAATCCTTTGGAAGATACTTCGGGACAATTCAATCCAATATCAAATTCCAGTAGCGTTAGAAGTTTGAAGTGTTCTACTGGTTATCGCAGATCAAGAACTTTCTCTAGAATTCTTCCTCTCAGTTATCGAACAGAACCCCTCTACCTCACTAGGATCACCCTTTATCCCTAGAAGTGAGGTAAATGTTTGAACTGATTTTGTTCAACTAATTCATATTATTGAATTATTTTAACATCAGTCTTTCACCTTATGGAACCAACTCCATAATCACTTTTCATTTAATCAAAATTAAATTTTTGTTCATAATATTTTGAAAAAAAATATTAACAGTAAATGTTTAAAAGTATTAACAATTCACTTAACCAATTGTTAGTGTTTAAACCAGTAGTTATATATATATATTTGGTGGATGAAAAAAATAATTGAATTTTACTTTTATCGAAGTTTAACTTTTACAATTAAAAGTGATGAGTTTTAATGTCATAGCCTGGAGACTTTTTTATTGAGAATGAATAAGACATACAAACTAGAACATTATAGGAAATATAAAATGTTTTGCAAGTGAAATATATATATATATATATATATATAAAAGAGAGCTAGGACAATCCAAAGCATTTTCAGTATTACACATTTTTTATATATTGAAAACATCACATAAAATGATATCAAAATTATAATTATATATATATATGAAAAGAAAATAAAAATAAACAATATTGAAATTTAAAATGAACAAAATCCTCACAAATAAGGTTTTCTAGAAAAAATCAAACTACTTAATAAAAAAATATCCACTAATTTAATGTCATATTTTATTAAAAAAGAATATTTATTCACTGCAAGTTTAGTGTTATTTTAATAATTTAAACTTTTTGTCTTTTTCAGTTAATCAAAACATCACACTTTAAACTTTAAATAGAGTGATATCAATTAATATATATGAATGATAAGAAAATAAATATAAACAATATTAAAATAATATTACAATTTAAAATAAAATAAAATATTTACAAATAAGGTTTTCTAAACAAACTCAAACTACTTTTAAAAGATGACATTCTTTTATTTAATTCATACGTTATCAGAAAAGTATATTTATTCACTACAAATTTAATATTGTTTAGAAATTTAATTTAATTAAATAATTTATTTATTTATTTATTTTTGTAAGTTTAATCCATAGAATTTGGTTGAAATAATAAATTTAAGTTGTATAATTGCATAATGAGAGTGTTATAAGTATTGTTAAAGTGTGAATCTATTTATACAATAAAAAAAGACATTTTAAATAACAAAAAATCACAATTTTATTTAAAAATATATTGTTCAATTTAATAAAACAAAAAAATCCTTAAAACAATTAAATTATGCATTCAACAGTTTTAAAACAAATAACTACATAATTCTAATTAGTCAGCTACTCTTATGAGAGATTTAAATCTTAAATCTCTTAATTTACTCCATATGCAAACAAAAAATTAACATAAAACTAGAATATAAAAAAATTAAATTGCATCATAAAATACATCATCTCCACATCCAAAGGGAATTCATCGGCAATCACAATTCTGTATAATCTGAATTTGATTGGACATGTACCACCCAATTTAGTATCAAGTTTGAAGTAGCATTGCGACTCGACATGTACCACCCAATTTAGTGTCATGTTTGAAGTAGCATTGCCATTTGTTCAGACTTGACGCTCTTTTGCTTGTTTTTTTGTAAAAAAAATAAGATGGATTACTTATATATATATATATATATATATATATATATATATATATATATATATATATATATATATAAGTTTAGTATTTCCTCCTTATTTTCCATTAAATAAAAAAAGTGAAAATCAGGTTCCAAACAATATTTATGTTGGATGGCCTCAACCTGCCCATAGTAAACCATGTCTGTTGGCCACCTCAAAGAGTTAAAGGCCAACAAAAATTGATAAAGTTTAAACTTGATACTGTCTGCCTTAACAAGTTTTTTGTCTATTACATCCAAAGACTTAATCATAATGTAAATTCTATCTGTGATGTGCATCTAGAAAATATAAAAAGTAATAAGTTTCAATAAGACTCAATCAACAGATGACTCGATAGGCATCTGGTCCTTAACATTGGACCCGGGCATATCAACTTGGTTCATACTTTGTAGCTGATGTTCAATGTGGCCCAGGCAAACATTTTGGTGATGTTGCAGAAGGTGTATTTCCTGGATATCCCTTCTCATTTCAACTAAAATAGATGCCGATTTCGGATCACCACCTATTTATTGAACATTAACTATGGCCTTGGCTAATAAACATTTCATTATCCAGTATGTATGGACTATTTAAATAATGATATTCTTCCCATGGTACTACCTGGATCTGTAAAAAAGTCCATCTCTTCCTCTGAGATGTCCCCCTCCTCTTTTTTTTGATCATCACGCTCCTAGCCTGAAATAAGTGATTTTACATTAGCAGATATGCCTACCCCACAGTCTTCAAAGAGATTTTCCATAATTTATTTGCCTAACTTTCTTCCCCTCCTCCTAGGGCCCACTTTTGACTTTCCCTTGTTTTTCTTTCCTTTTTCCTTTGATTATTTTTTCGTTGCTTTACCTTTCACTATTTTACCTTGCAGATAGAGTATCGACCGTTCGATTATTTGTCTCGGTCGGGACAAGTGCCAGACCAAGGGTAGAGGAATACCTGTAGAGGAACTAAAAATACCTAGAGAAGTACCGTGCAAACTTTTTTGAACCCCTCAACTGTTTTCCACCTTCCTATTCTTCTCCCTACTCAACAGATAACTTCAAAACCAAATTACCACCCTTACCAAACGATACATTCCTCCCAAGCTAGCGTTTTTTCCAACCCATGTCTAACATCCTGAGTTGGCTTCCACCCATATTAAATTCCGCCATTATACAGCGTGGGTGGTAGCACCCACATTCCTCCCTGCGTGTTAGCATAAACTCTTCATGTCGGCCACACGATATCATGCCACCTCACCTCTTGCAGTAGACACTTGGCACCCTGATTGGAGATTCTGAATATTGTTGTTGTCCTTGTCGACTATTTCATATAGAGTTTGAAGCCCCTCCTCCTGATCCATTCCGTCCCAGTTTATGTTAAGTTGTTGTCCTTCGTGAGTACAACCCCAATTCGCCAAGTAATATACCACTTCATTCCATACTATGAAAATATGGGACAAAATTATATATCCAATATTATGGAGAATATATTTGATTTCCTGGATTAGACAGGCTGTCCTCCAGCTTTGATTGATTTTATCCCACTCTGCTCCTTGTTGCAGCTTCTGCAGAACCCAAGTTACCATGGCCGAATCTCCTTGTACTATAATCCTATGATAATGTTATCGTACAATTTTCAAGAGTCCTTGTTTTACTGCTGTGAGTTCAAATTAATAATTTGTAGCGAAACCCAAATCATCCACATAGATTCTTATTACTAGACCCTGTGAATCTCTAAAAATACCACCTGCTCCTACTTGGCTAGAATTACCTTTAGAGGCCCCATCATAATTAGGTTTCATGAAGCCTTGATGTGGATCACCGAATTTATCCTTTGGATGACTTACCAGAGGTTTTTGTTTCCATGAGGCCAGGGCAAGAATTTTGGGTTTGAGATTGAGTTTGGCTAAAATCCGGGCCTCAATATCATTTAATTTCCAGTCCTCTTGATGCCATTTTTTGGCAATAATGGTTTCTCTTATATTCTTTTTAACTACGTTCCATGTCTCTTCAAATTACTGGGAATCCTCTCTCAATGTTCTCTTGTTTCTTTCTTTCCAAATTGCGCATATGAGAAAGCCCATAGAAATCCCCCATGCCCTTTTAAGAAAATGGTATTGATATCCCTCTTTCCTCCAGGCTTCAATTATATGTCTGATACTCATACCGTCCCTATCCATTTGTTCAAAGAGGGAGGAGAGCTTTTTCCTAAGAAACTCAACAACGGGGCATTAATTCAACGTGTGTTCCATTATTTCTACATTCTTCAAACACATCTTACAAGCCGATGGGCCATGCATTCCTCTCTTCTGCAACTAATCCTAGGTGATCATATTTCCATGACTAACTAGCCACATAAAGTATTCAATTTTCGAGCCAATGTTTTGCCGACCATATCTTTTTCCAAAGAGGTACACGTACATTTTGTATGTTAGTAGATTTGATATAATATCATTCTTGTATTGTAAACATACCTTTTGTGCAATATCCCCATTGGAGGATATCCTCTCCCATTACTACTGTTAATTTTTTAGATTTGATATTTCTTTCATAATTTTCCCATTAATGAGTTTCAGGAGCATGTTTCCACTTGTCTTTTAGCTTCCATTTTCTCCATTGAAAGTCTATCCCTTCATCTCAACAATGCGCTATGGACTTAGTATTCGACCTGTTAGTAAATAAAAATATCTCCCCTAAATCAATTCGACTAAAAAATTTCTCCCGTTGTTGCCATGAATCCTCCCAAAACCGGGCAATGTTACCTCCGCTAATTTCCAAGAAACTATGTTCTCGGACGAGCTCTTTATTTAATGCCGCCAAGTTCTATATTGTAGATCCTTTAGGAGTATTTTTAACTTTCAATTTCCCTACAATAGTTAATGACATTTCATACTTATTTTCCTAGATATTTTTTCACAAATCTCTGCCTCCGTGTATCCATCTCCACTAGAGCTTAGCTCAGATAACTTGATTTAGAAAATATGGATCTCTCAACCCCAAGCCTCTGGTCCTTTTCATTTTCGTGAGATTTTCACATGAAGGAAGAGCCCATTTTCGGGATTGTTGGGATCCTTTCCACAAGAATTTTTTAAACATCTTAGCCATATCATTACAATTGGTTTTAGGAGCTGCCAATCCCGAAAGCTGATAAATAGTGATAGATTGTAAGACTGGATTCAAAAGAATAACATGGATTTAAGCACTAGAAACGAATAACTTTGGAGTCAAGCTTGGATACGGTGAAGAAGATCTTTCCACCCCATAGACCCAAAGGGAGTTAGGGCTGAGATGGATTCCTAAATATTTCATAGGGAAGGGTCCTATGTTAAACCCCAAGGCACGCACCAGAAAACGTTGGGATAACAGATTAGTATTAAAGAAAAACACATTTGATTTTCCATTATCAAAAAGAGTCCCAGAGGCTTCCAAGAAATCCTTGAGAATGGAGAGAATTTCCTTAGATTCTTTTAGGGTTGCTTGATAAAAGAGCATAATATCATCAACAAACTGTTGGTGGGATAGATTGAGGAATTCACCCCATAGATTTAGACCCTTAAGGTGAACTCCCTGGATCTTGCTCTTAGTATGTCGACCTAGGCCTTCTGCTTCTATAATGAAGAGGAAGGGGGATATCGAGTCACCTTGTATTAACCCCCAGGTTGCATTAAAAGGAGTAGACGAGACACCATTAAGCAGAATAGAATAATTAGGAGAAGAAATTAAAGACATAATCTAGTGAATCCATCTCAAATCAAATTTAAGTTCCTGAATAATATATTTTAGATAGTTCTAGCTAAGATGGTTATAATATTTTGAGGGATCAAGTTTGAGCATCATACCTTTAGCTTTGAGGGTTCTGAGAGAGTGAATAGCTTCCTAAGCCATAATTATATCGTCCAAAAGTTGTATCCCTTTCATAAAACCAATTTTTTCTGGAGAGATTAAGGCTGAAAGAATAGGCTTAAGGCGGTTTACCCTAATATTGGACAAGATTTTATATATAACATTGCATAAAGATATTGGTCAAAGGCCTATTGGTTCATCAAAATGATCATACTTGGGAATTAAGGAAATGAGAGTGGAATTCAGGGCTGGATATACCTGCCTTGACTGGCAAGATTCCTCTACTAATTCCCATATGTCTCTACCCATGAAGGAGAAAGTTGTCTGGTAGAATTATGTTGTAAATCCATCAAGGCTGGGGGCTTTTTTTTTTTGCTATATCTTTGACTGCTTCTTCCACCTCCTCCATTGTGATATCTCTTAAAAGAGCCAGATTTTGTTCACGACTAATTATAGTAGGTATGTTTTTCATTATTCTTTCAATGGCTATTGTCATGTATTGGTTTGGTGCTATCAGGATATTACTGAAATGGTTCACCAACAGGGGTTCCATATCGTGATGTTGTACTAGCATGTTTCCTGTTGGATCTTTCAGGGAGACAATACGATTATGTTGTCTCATTTGAATCATTGCCTTATGAAAAAAGTTGGTATTTTTGTCCCCTTCTCTTAGCTAATGTATAGAAGATTTTTATTTCCATAGAATTTCCTCTTGCTTCCTTCGCTCTTCTAGTTTATTTAGAAGGTTGCCTTTTTCTATCACCATATGCTCTGTTCTCCCATATAGAACCACTTTTTGCTGAATTTGTTTGATTCCTCGTAATCTTTCCTTTTCCTGTTGAATATTTCTGAACTATGTTCTATTGCATTTTTTAATTTGTTGTTTCAAGTTTATTAGACAATGTTGGAATGAATGCATCCTATTATTTCCTTGAGCTTGACTTGATTCCCATCATCCATTAGCTTTCTCTAGGAAGGTTGGGTCCCTTAGCCAAAATCCCTCAAATCGAAACGATATTTTCTTATTACACTCCTTCATATCTACCTCCATACATATCGGCCAATGATCTGATCCCAAGTGTTGGAACAAGGTACCCTAGTTGCATTTTGATATGTTCCAACGCTGCGTATTTTATATATTTTTGTAGTAATTGGTCTTGCGTAGGGGCTTTGGGGTGGGTCAGAGCCCCCATTGTATTGTAATGGGTCAAAGGGTAGACCTAGAGTCCACAAACCACGATTTACGGACCACAGGATAACGATGGCTATGATGATATAAATAGATGGGTAGTTTGAGTCTAAAGGTAAGTAAGTAAGTAAGTAAGATTGATGCTATGAATGAACTGTTGAGATATTTTTTGGGTAGTTTTGGGTAAGGACTCCTGTTGGCTGTGTGTGTGGAGATACTCAACCTTGCTATTTGTAGACCCCACTGGCTGTGTGCGCGGGCTATGAATTGGGTTTGTAACTTTGTTTTGGATGTTAATGAATGCAAAATCTACTGAAGTATCTTTATGCTATTTGAAATGGTTGTGTTTATTACTGGAGTACCTCTGTGTTATTTGAATAAGCTGAAATTAGATTTGCCGTATATGAATTAGCTATGATTGTGATGTTCTGTGGTGAGAATTGCTAATGCCCACGTCGATGTGAATGAGTTGATCAAATCTGTTTAATAATAATAGCTTTGTTTATGTTTACATGCAGATTATACTGTTAAGGGCTCGATAATATGCTTGTTTCTATGTGAACCTCATAGAACTTGACGAGATAGGCTTTAATTGCCTACTCTATCCCAGGGTGTGGAAACCTGGTTCCATCACCCACCCACACTACTTCGGGTGAGCCCTTGGCCTGCGAAAGTGGGTCATTGCCGAAAGGGCCAGTAGTGTAGGGGTTTGCTGGAAAACCTTAACTCCGAACCTGGGTGAGGACCCTTCAAGCCAAAAAATGGTTCTGTTGCCAGTACCAAGAGCATTTTGAGAGAGAGATCAGGTAATGCCATGAGGCCATTGGAGGCTTGAGAAATTATAGCTCGAAGGCTGGTTCGAGAGACAGATTCAGGAATTTTCAGTAAAGGAGAATCATAGCACGAAGCTAACAGTTGAGAAGTGGAAGAACAAATATATTTT
This sequence comes from Pinus albicaulis, assembly GCA_034641835.2. Taxonomy (NCBI): domain Eukaryota; kingdom Viridiplantae; phylum Streptophyta; class Pinopsida; order Pinales; family Pinaceae; genus Pinus; species Pinus albicaulis. Next base: position 359,668,685 of record CM076572.1, on the reverse strand, counting down.
CACAGAAGTATATGAAATTTACTTTGTGAATTTTGTGCATGAGCTCCAAGAGTGACTAGCAAGGCTAGTAGAATTCTAGATGTGTTGGAAAGACGATCAGGTTATGCATTGGACTCCAAAATTGATTCAAAAGTTGGAGAAGGCTGACAACACAATCACCCACATTGTAGATCATTGGGTGGATAGTGTGCTAGGAGGATTTGTAACATAATTCACAGTTAATCAGTTTGTATCCTACTCTGAGGCAGAGCGGAGGTTCTTCAAAGGATTCTAGGTAAGTTCTTGAGAAAATTTCCACTAATAATTAAAATATTACTATGCGAAAAGGGAATTTTTTGCAACCACATCGAATGAATGATCTCTGACCAGAGTGAGAGTACAACACGAAGTGGTAAGTACTACCGAGCCAACTAAGAAGGGGATAGATCCATCTATAGTCCACTAAGAGAGCCAGCTGTGCACGCAGGAACTAGTCCTCTGACTACACCATCTTCGAGTCAGCATAAGGGCAAGAACTACCCTACACCTTTGCCACTACCAGAAGAAGATATGGCCACACATATGAAGCTTCCCACCTTAAATGGTGTAGGAGATGAATATATGGAATGATTTTGGTTCGTAGAGAAATCAATATGAACCGCGCAGAATGTGGCTGGCAATGCAGTAAAAAGGGCGCAACTATCCCTCGCCTTTGAAGGAAGGGCCCTGGATTGGTACATGGGGTACATAGGCCAGCATGGAGATCCATCTATTCAAGAGATTAATAATGCTTTAAAACAATAGTTTTGGAAGCCTAAGTCATCTGTTCAACTGGTGGTTGACTTGAAATACTTTAGACAAGGACCCACTGAGTCGGTTTGGGAGGTTGATCATCAGATGAAGAAGGTTATCAGAGATGGGGAATTTTAGTATGATGATAGAGAGCACAAGGAATGGTTCATCACCATGTTATTACCTCACCTGCGTGGAACTATGGGTCAAAAAGTGATTGAGACGCAAGAGAAAGCCTTGGAGATTGCTATGAAGCTAGAAGCTATACTATGAGATGATGCCTAGTTTGGGATAAAATAGATCCAGGGACAGCTAGAGGAAATGCACCTTGAAATCAAGAATTTGTGGAAAGAGAGAGGAAAAGAAGCTAGCTCAAATGTATGGTGCATAAGATGCAGGGTGTCAGGCCACACCAAGGATCAGTGCCCTCTGTTGATGAACTACAGGCAGGCTAGGGGGCCCAACCCATTGCGCCCTAAAGAGGTTGCAGGACCAAGTGGTCCTACGTTATGGTGCGCTGGCTGTCTCATAGCTGGACTACATGATACCAACCACTGCCCCCGTCTTGGTGCTTATGTTCCAAAGTTGAAGCAACAAGGCTGCTGATTCTACTCATCTGTGGGACATGATGAACACAACTGCCAGACATATGACTTAATGATAGACCGAGGAAACTTGTAAAAGGTATAGGCTGACCCTTCCTCACTGCTATCTCCCTCAGGATGAGGGGGCTCCCCAAACAGAGGTCGGGGATGGGGAAGGGGTGGAAGTACAGGTTGGGGAAGAGGGTAATTGATCTTTTATAACTGTGGAGAAGTAGGGCACTTCGAAAGGGACTGTCGGAACCCTGCACGAAAATATTGTAGATATTGTAGAAAATTGGATCATGTGGGACCCAATGGTAATGCAAAGGGTTAGGGCAGAACCGCGTGATGAGAGTCCCAGTATTAATGTCATAACACACAGTGGTATGGCTACTGGAGGAGTCGAGGAGAGGCTGTGGCTGAACCCCTTATCCGAAAAGCTGCTATCAAAAATGAAATATTGGACCTATAGAAAGAGAAAGAAACCTTCATTGAAGTTCACAAAGACTTTACTAAGGTTGGGGCATCTACTTCCAAGGCTCCAACAAACCTAAGAGCGTACGGCGAAGTTAAACTATTTCGGCAGGCATGTATGAAGTTGCTACACAACTAGAAGGCAATAGAAAATATTCAAGCACTGATAGATAGTTGCGCAGAAAGAACTGACCCTCCCACAGAAGTTAAATATGTTCACAAACTATACAAGAATAAGAAACACATGGGTTAGGAAATGCGGGTAATGGTGCAGATTGGTGATTATGAAATGGATTAGGTCATCCTGGATCTGGGATGCAATGTGAATGTCCTACCCAAATAGATGTAGCAGAGGATGGGAGAACCTATGCTAGAATGGTCTACTATATAGATGCGCATGGCTAACTAACAAAAGATCATACCATTGTGGAGACTTTCAAAGATTATGGTAGATATTGCAGGGGTTAGGGTATACGCGGATTTGAGGTAATTAAAATTATGGAAGATGCAAACCCTTATCCTTAGCTCCTGGGACTTGATTGGGCTATTTTCATGGGAGGCATTATCAACTTGAAGAAAAGGAGCATGGTTTTTTAGAATGAGGGAACAAGAGTAATAGTCCCTCTAGAACCAGCGGAATGAGAATGGTATACAGAACCTGTGCGCAAAGAAGACAACGTGGATCACATCTATACACTAACCACCTAGGATGAGGATTGGATTAACCCTACGGCTAATGGTGTGCTTTTCTAGTAGAAAGATAGTGAATGCCTCTTCGACTCTGACGACGAGATCGAAAATTGGCAGAATCGATTACATGATTTGTCTGCGCTACAATGTCTTAGGATCACGAAGAACTTCTGGTGTATCTCCTCAGAGGTAAGAGAGCTGCCTTACTTTGATGGCTCTGGTAGTATTAGGTATTCTCTTAGAGAGTTTGAAGAAGAAGTCCCAAGGGAGCGAAAAATGTGGGCACTTAACCTAGCCATGAGTGCGACCCCTGCGCAGTGGTGGGAAACTCATAAGCGGACACTCCAGGATTTGGAGGAATGTTGCAAGATGATGATCCTATGGTTTGAATCTTTGGTTCACCTACACGTAGAGACTTTCCTTGGCCTAGGGGACCCGCACAAGCACTTTTCTACATGGATGGAGGCGTGGTGCGAAAGGACCAAGGAAAAATGGGTCCACCTGCTAATCATGCCTTAGGGCCAATCCCCACCGCATGGTATTTGGATGTAGAGCTACATCACCGTACCTGCCACTGGGAGACCATGAAGGATGATTTTGTGGGGCCGTTCGGACTGATAGGAAGAACTGAAGCATTAGAGGAAGCCCTGCAGGACATGGAAGCCCTAGTATTTGATGAATTGTTCCCTTGTGTGGAGTATGTGGCACTAAATTGGGATACGCAGATGCAGGATATTGTTAACTGCCACAATCTATCAATGGAGGAATGTGACAAAGACTCGCAATATATCACTATCCTGGAATCAGAGGGTGAATGCATAGTTGCTGGACCCCTACTGCAGACCGTCGATGTGACGAAGCCTCTTAAGCTAAGGGAAGTCAACAGTGGAACAAAATGAAAACCTAATCTAGCTAATACTGGGGACTACTTGGATGATGATATTGTTGGGAAAGTCATGGAGCTTCTCATGGCATACCAGGACCTGTTTCCTATGAAATTCTCAGAAATCAATGGTATTACAGGGGACCCGTTAGGGGAATTTTGAGGTCTAAAATGGGCCTGCTAAGGAAATTATAAAATAATAAAATAAGATTTGATTACATCATCAAATTTTAGAGGGAAAAAAATAAAAAACTACATTTCCAACTCGTATTTTAAACTTATCTCCCAAAGTTTGTACTGAAATTTCGAGTGGGAGTACTCGTTGGATGAAAAATTCAATTCCTTATCCAAAGATTACCCATGTTGCATACTTTCGATGGATCCCACTACACGAAAAATTAGGAATACACGAAAAACGTGATTGCAATCACGTTTTTTCATGTATTTCTCATTTTTCATGTAGCAGAGTCCATCAAAAGTATGCAAGATGGGTACTCCTTGGATGAGGAATTAACTCTTGCATCCAATTATTACTCCCAATCGAAATTTGAGTAAAAAAAATGGGAGATAAGTTGAAAAAGTAGTTTTATTATTTTATTATTTTTAAATAATTTTACCCTTTTACTTAAAAAATGGTGAATCATCCCCCATGGTTGACATCATCATCTTGAATCCTATTGCTTCTTATAAAGCTTATTTTGGTTGTACATTTTTCTTAGGAGGTCCATTTTAGACCCCAAAATTCCCCTAATGCTGGGGGTCATGCACATCACTTTAAAACCATATGCATGCCCTATCAAGCAACGACCTTACCGCTTGAACCCCAAGTATAAGTCAAAATTCAAGGATGAAATTGACAAAATGCTAGCGGTAGGTATTATCGAACCAGTAGAACAGTTAGATTGGGTAAGCCCTATGGTGGTTCAAGAGAAAAATACTAAAGGAGAAATAAGAATTTGTGTCGACCTGCGCAAACTGAATGATGCCTATGTACATGATCCCTTCCCTATGCTATTCTCTGATGAAATTATTTGATGGAGGGGAGGAAGCATACTTGTTCCCTGACGAGTTTTTGGGCTACCATCATATTAGGATCGCACTGAAAGATCGTAGCAAAAATACGTTCGCCACCGAATGGGGATCCTTCCAGTACACCGTCATGCCATTTGGGCTCAGAAATTCCCCTGCCATCTTCTCATAGGTAGTGGTTGCAATATTCAAGGAGTTCATCCACAAGTTCCTGGAGGTATATTTTGATGGTTGGACAATATTTAGATTGGTAATGAAGCACGCCTCGAACCTGCGCATGATGTTGGATGCATGTAGAAAGCACTAGATTTCCATAAATATTAAGAAGTGCATATTCTGCTTACCTTTCGGGATCTTCTTAGGTCACATAGTCTGCCGGCAGGGACTGATGGTTGACCCTGCCAAGGTAGTAGTTATCATCAACTTAGCAGTCCCTACAGCTGACAAACAGCTACACTCCATTCTCGGGCACATGGGCTACTACAAGAACTTCATTCAAGGGTACGCACTGATCACGACTCCCATGGAGAAGTTGTTAAAGAAGGACGTTTCATTTTTTTGGGACGCGGAGTTTCAGAAGAGTTTTTAGCTACTCTCAGAAAATATGGTCTTTGCACCTATCCTCATATTTACTAACTAGGCGAAGTTTTTCCATGTCCATGTAGATGCTTCAGAGATTTCCATGGGAGTTGTCCTTACGCAGCCCGGGGAGGGGGACATTGACCACCCGATTGCGTTTGGTAATAGGAAACTCTTTAGTGCGGAGCATAACTACTCCACTACTGAGCATGAGGGGTTGGCCATGGTATATGCCCTGCAGAAATACTGACATTGTTTGCTGGGAGGGCACTTCAAGACGTTCATGGATCACTCCACTTTGAAGTACTTGGTCAATAAGCCTATGTTGGGGGGAAATTTGCCGATGGTTGCTGCTATTTTAAGAATATGAATTTAAGATCATTGTTAAGCTGGGGAAACTAAAAGCTAGAGCAGACCACAAGTCCTAAATCAAGAGTGATGAAGAACCGACCAACCTAGAGGAAGGATTTCCTGGTGCGCAACTATTCGCTATTAAGGTGGTTGATGCGTACTTTTTCTGATATCATTCAATTCTTAACTACGGGGATGGCACTTACAGAATAATCTGTACAATAGAAAAAAGATCTAGTAACTCGTGTAGTGGACTTTACCATCATAGCGGGCCATTTGTATAAGTTGGGAGCTGATGAGGTACTACGAAGATACATTCTGGAGCATGAAAGACAAGACATTCTAGCAGAAGCCCACAGAGGCTTAACAGGAGGTCACTACACAGGGAAAGCGATGGCGCATAAGATCTTAAGAGCTAGGCTATGGTGGCCCACACTGCATAGTGACTCTTACGACTATTGCAAAGCCTGCGACACATGCCCAAGAACAGGAAGACCGTCGCACAGGGATGAAATTCTCTTACAACCATAGATGACCCTGCAAGCATTCGATAAATGGGAAATCGACTTCGTTGGGCCCATCAACCCACCAAGTAAGAAGACAAGTGCTTGCTACATCATCACTATGACTGATTATGTAACTGTATGTGTCAAAGCACAAGCTATGAAGGATTGTACTACAGATACTATTGCACACTTCATTTTTGAGCACATTCTAACTAGGTTTGGCTGTCTGAAGATCTTGATGAGCAATAGAGGTATGCATTTTGTTAATGAAACAATGCAAGATTTGACTGAATAATTTCGAATCCACCATAAAAAAAGTACCCCATATCAGCGGTAGGAAAATGGAACCATAGAAGCTTTTAATAAAATTTTTGAATAGGCACTGGCCAAGATCTGTAATGTCGATCGAAATGATTGGGAGATGCGCATCCCGTTGGTACTTTGGGCCCATCGGACCACGTGCAAGAAATTGAATGGGAAAACACCATTTTGGATGGTTTATGGAGAGTAGGCCATTATGCCCATGGAGTATATTGTTCCTAGCTTGTGCATCGCAACCTTTACGAACGTGGCAGAGCCCGACATCATGGAGGAATGCTTAGTGTAGCTAGTCACCTTGGAGGAAGATTGATTCATTAGTAACTTCCATTAGCAAGTTTAGAAGGCTCAGGAAAAATCAAGGCATGATAGACATATTCGCCAGAAGGTCATTTCAGAAGGAGAATTGGTCCTGTTATACAATAGCTAGTTTGAAAAACACCTGGGGAAGTTCCATCAACACTGGCTAGGCCCCTATATGGTAAAGGATATCACTGATGGAGGAGCTGTCCGATTAGTTACATTGTAGGGTGATATTGTACTAGGATATGTTCATGGCAGCGATCTCAAACCATACCGGATCAAATGACTATATCGCTGGAGTAGCTGTCTTGGGAGGGATACGTGTAGGCAAGAGAAGAAACAAAGACATGCCTGTTATACGTGCAGGGGTCGACCGTAGGTCAGGAAGCCCAGGGAGGTGTTCTTGGAGTGCAGGGATTGAGCACAGCTGTGAAAAATAGCCATTGGAACAGTACTGCTGGGTAAAAAGCCAAATTTACCATTGGAAGGAGCGGGTAGTAGGCAATTAATGCGGCAATTTCTGAAGATTTTTTACCGTTCCCATGATGGTAAGTTTCAACTAAGTTTTATCTAGCCATTGTTCACTCTTCAATGGTATAAATGGAGGAGGGAAACTCCAAATAGGCTTTTGCATGTGCTAAAAATCTTGTACCTTGAGAGTTTACATAACTATTGTGCTCTATTCATGTCTGGGCGTGGTACTCCCTCTGATAGTAGTAACCCCGAGTTCATCTTCCCAGCAAGAATGACTATGACCAATCCCGTTGAATTGTTTCAAACTATGGCCTCTCCGGAGCTAGCATCCGATGAAGTATTGGAGGTCACCCCCGAAGTCGAAGAATTCGTGTCCACACCAAACAAGGGGAATCAGGTGGAGAAAATGAAGAGTAAAGGGAATGGCCAGGAGCAAGGGTAGGGGTGGGATATGAAATGGGCTAGGGGGAGGCCATGCACCTCCTCCTGGAATGTGCAATCTCCCCGAATAGTGCCTAAGGAACACTTTCCTAACCTGAAAAAGCAACCTCTATATGCGCCGGAAGAATCTCAGCTCGCTGCCCAAATCACATGGCGACAAACCTATGTTCAGCCCCGAAGGCCCTTGATGCGTGTGACTAAGAATGTCGAGGGTTTGCACTCTTATATGAAAATTCATTTAATTCCGGGAGAAGCCCCCATAATTGGAGAAGCATACAACAAGTTCTCCTCACTCAAGCTCGATGATCACGACCTTGCCAACCTGGAGGCCTTCGCATAATTGGAATCTAAGTTGTACCTCAAAAGAGTACTAGATGACGATGTGCTAAGGGTCGTACCAATGCCGTGAGCATGAGGGTTAGAAAAATCTGGATTAATAAGCTTGTTGGGGATACCTTACTTTGGTCGATACAATGTAACTAACCAAGTCGTGTGACAGCTGCTAGTCCTGATCCATGATGGAAAATTTTGGATACAATACCACATTCCCCTTGATGCTGCCCTGATTCACCGCATCACTAGTCTCTCCATGGAGGGGCAGAATCCCATGGAGTGCGTCAGCAAGAAGTACGAGAAAAAGATCGCCGACAAGGTGCGACAAGACTACCATGTCGAGCACAACACCAAAGGGTTCATAATTAACACCATTAACAACCCTAGAGTTCCCATGGGTACATTTTTTCTGACCTGGAAAATGATGCGCAAGTGCTAAGCCATGACTATCCCCACCTATGTGATTTAGCTTGCTGGACGCTGAGAAAAAGGGGTTTTCTTTAACTAGTCGCAGTTCCTCTATACTGAGTTCTAGAAAATGTGCGCAAGGCCCAGGATCACTAGAGGATGTGTTGATACTCTTGGATATTTCTCTTAATTTCATTGAATGCATGGGAAGCCCCTGAAGGATCGGTCCTCCCTGAGCTTGAACCAAACATGTGTGAAAGGGTGTGATACACGAACTTATGGGATTCAAAGGATGAGCAACGAATTAGGGAGAAAAAAGTATTTTAGGTGATGAAAAATGTGCAGATTCAGGGCCTCAAGGATCCTACCTGGATGTTGCTACCTTACATGGTTGTTGATGGGGAAATCTATTGACTGATCGTGACTTGGCCATCACACTGGAGATTGGGATTCAAATTTGGCGTGGCTGACACTGCTGGTATAAGCACAGTCCTGAAGAATTCAAAAGGATGTGGCCCGAAAGGCTCCCCCAGGACAAACGACATAGTGTAGGGCGTGGAGCAGGAATCGTACTAGGACATTGACACAAAGGGTCTAGATATGCAGGGTGTTGACTCCCTGCATGGTACAAAAAGGATAGCTGAACCTCTCAAGGGCCATTGAACGAAACGACAGGATACGATGCCCAGTAGGGAGACTGAGGTTACCTTGACCGTAGAATATTTGGAACAAATCACAGATGCGGTCACCCTCACTTCAAAAGACATATGGCTCTATTTGGAAGGGTAGCAGAAGGTCGCAATCACCACATTACAATCTGAGCTGCAAGCTCTGCAGCTCAAGGCCAATACCCTGCAGACGAGTGTGGTTCAAGTGAGGATGCCTCCAGCAACGAGTACTGAGTTAATCGTCATGACTGAAAGCCGCCTTTGCCCCGTGCCAGGCACAACACTCACTCTGAGTCTGCCTACCTTATGTGCGCAAGTCTAGGACTGCGAAGAAGTACATCTGGACTTGGTCCGACTTCCACACGAACCGTTGTAGGTTGTCCATACATCCCTCTTTGAGGAAATATAGCACATAGATCACCAGGTGTAGTAGTAGCTAAGTACACCTGAGCAAAAAATCATTGAAAAGACCACCGAGGCATCCCAAGCATAGGCTGCGTGCATCCTTGCCACTACGCAGTAGGCCGAGTTGGAGCGTCTGATCAGTAGACTATGCACAGATGTGACTGAAGACATCCTAGCCTCTACCACTCCCCAGTCCAATATTTATGGACTCTTCGCAACACTAAATGCATATAGGACTGAGATACAAAATGTCAAGATCAAGATGGAGCAGCAGATTGATGCGTTGCAGGATAAGTTACAACTGGAAACTCCACCTGAGGTATGAGCCCAGAGAGTTGCGCTAGTCACAAAAGCCAAGAATACCGTTACAACTTAGATCACTTAGGGTGCATAATTTCTTGAGACAGCTATGTAGCTGTGTCTAAGGTGCAGGGCAACCCTCCCCTACGAGCATTTACTCAAGAACTGTGACAGAAGGAAGAAGGATTCAAGAAACTGGAAGCTACTATGCCCACTCCGATCCCCACTCAACGCCTGGCACGTCTGCGAGCCAACCATGCGCTCAGAGATGACGTAGAAGAGCTTCGCCACAAGAATAAGGTTCTGAGTGACCACCTCAAGCCATGGGTCGATAAAGCCCTCAAGATATCTTAGGACATGGATGTTGCAGTCAAACAACTGAATCAAACCTTGGAAAGTGTCACTGCTACCCCTAAAGGCCCAACTTCACAGAAGTTGGTGGACATTGCACAAAACACTGCCGTGCATAGCGAAGGAGTGTTGCCCACTCTGGTCGATGTCATCAGGCAGCTCCAGGGAAAGATGCAAACACCACAGCCCCTGTGACTCGAGATGAGTCACAAGATTGTGTTGGGCACCTGTTGGAACAGGGTCCCCTAGTTGTGTTTTGATATGTTACAACGCTGTGTTTTTGATATATTTTTGTAGCAATTGGTCTTGAGCAGGGGCTTTGGTGCGGGTCAAATCCCCCAATGTATTGTAATGGGTTAAAGGGTAGAGCTAGGGATAGCGTTGACTATGATGATATAATTAGGTGGGTAGTTTGAGTCTAAGGGTAATTAAGTAAGTAGGATTGATGCTATGAACGAACTATTTAGATCTATTTTGGGTAGTTTTGGGTAAGGACTCCTACTGGCTGTGTGCGCGGAGATCCTCAGTCCTGCTGTGTGCAGACCCCACTGGCCGTGTGTGCGGGCTATGAATTGGGTTTGTAACTTGGTTTTAGATGTTAATGAATGCAGAATCTATTGAAGTATCTTTATGATATCTGAAATGCTTATGTTTATTACTGGAGTACCTCTGTGTTATTTGAATAAGCTGCGATTTTATCTGCGATATATGAATTTGCTATGATTGTGATGCTCACTGGTGATAATTATTTTTGTGCACGTGGTTATGAATGAGTTGATCAGATCTATTTAATAATAGTAGCTTTGTTTATGTTTACATGTGAATTATACTGTTAAGGGTTCGATAATAGGCTTGTTTTTGTGTGAACCTGATAGAACTCAATGAGCTCTGCTTAATTACCTACTCTCTCCCAGGGTGCGAAAAAATGGTTCCTGCACCTACCCATACTACTTCGGGTGAGACCTTGGCCTGCGAAAGTGGGTCATTATCGAAAGGGCCAATAGTATAGGGGTTTGTTGGAAAACTTTAACTCCGAACCTGGTTCAGGACCCCTCAAGGCAACACCAATCTAGGAAGGATAGAAGGCTCATAAAAAACGTCACTGCTAACAAGGGCTATCGATGCTAAGAATATGTCAAGCCTTGAGGCTACTTGGTGGTCACCCCATGTTCTATTATTCTAGGTGTCATTTCCATTAATAGTGGGAATGTCAACTAGTCGAAGGTCGGTTATTAGATATCTAAAAATTTCCATATCTGTCTCCTCTCTTCTTATATCTCCTTTTTTTTCTGCCAGACTAGTGATCATATTAAAGCCACCTCCTATCAGCCAGTACTTCTCATTATGAATATTTTTTAGCGTTCTTCTGTTGTGAAGGAATTTTTTTTTTCTCCTGGAATATGATTCCCATAGCTTGATGAAATAAGAATTTTGTCTGTCATCCCAATTTGCCTAAACCTACCAGTTAGAATGCGAGGAAGCCCGAGCCAGCCTTCCGCAATAATCTCTACTGGGTTCCACATAATGGTTATTCCCCACGAGCTACCCCTTGAATCTATGGCCATTTCTTCGTAATGAGGTTTCAAGAACTTCAGGATTTCCTCAAGTCTTTTCCATGAGAGCTTGGTTTCTTGAAGAAGTATCACTTGTGGATTCTCTGTCTTTAATATTTCTTTTAAATATTTTTGTTTTACTTTACTATTTAAGTATCTCATACTATAGGAGATAACTTTCATTGGGAAACTTTTTGTAGTTTTGGAATACTGTTGGTAACGGTATTACCCTTCCCAAATTAACTAACATTTCTCCTACCATTTGTATCGATTCTTACAGATTATTTCATCCCCTCTTCTTTCCTCCTTTGGCTTAGGTGTTGGGTTCCTGAGAGGAACCCTTTTGTGAACTCAGATTATCCATCATTTCTGTATGTTTTTGAGATTGGAAGTCAAGTATTGTTCAAGGAATTCTTTATACATCCTCTTATGGTCATATGGTATAAAGCTGTCATCTAAGTTCTTCCATTCTTGCAGTAATATTTTTAGCACTATTTCATCTATACTTAACTCCTCATTGCTGGTGTCCACCTCCATATCCGATTTCTCCACAATTTGTGATTGATCTTCCTTCTCTTCTGGTTCCACTTGTGCTTTTCTTTTAGATTTCAATGCTTTTTAGTTAGCAGTTCCTGACCTTCATAATTAGTCTGTTCAAATTCCTTTGAATTTTCCCCAATATCCTGTAGTATTTCATATCGGTTTTGATTATTCTTCTATTTAATTGGACTACTGATATGATTTGCATGGATTTTACTATCGTTATTTCTACTCGTAATCGTCATAAATCCAACTTCTCTTTCAAGTGACCCTTCGACTCCATATGATTGCTTACCCTCCATCTAGTACAGATTGTTGAGAGGGAAGGTTTTGTAAATGTGGCCATATTCATGACATCTCCATCACCTAAATGGAATATGTTTCTAATCAAGAAGCTGCTGCCATAATTCCCCTTCATATTCGAACTCTATTGATTCTGGTAAAGGCTTTTATATATTCATATAAAAACAGATAGAGGCAAAAGATGTATGGCTATCTCGTCGAGTTTTTTCATCTATTTTAACAAATCTTCCAAGAGAGTTACCAATACCTTCCAATATTTCAGGGTCCCATAAATCCACTAGTAATGAAAAAAGCCGCACCCAAACCGACATGTCTAGGAATTTTTCTTAGTCAACGTTATAACATTTTTCCCATTGTTAGAAGAATAACCCTACATTGTAGTAGAAATATGGGCCTTCCTCAAAAATCCTTTATTTAACTATGAGATTAGTAAAAATTACTGTAAATAATCCTCTGGGTCCAAATTTCAGATCTATATGGCTCTTACGTTTCCATTTTACCTAAATCCATTTGAGAAAATCCTTCTCTGTTGGCCATATGCTTACAAATTTTCAGATTAAGGCATGGTCCTTCATATAACTTTGATATTGATTCAATTTATTTTCAGGAATGAAAAAAAAAAGGTTTCTTTGTGGCTCTTGGCAGACATTGTCCTCAAGTTTTTTCCTACCATTGTGCTCCCAACACCATGCCTATATTAATGCTGGATCCTCCTCCTTGGGGTCTTGTTTTTTTGTTGTTATATTCCCCTGTTGTCACATTCTGGTAGGAGGGGATCTCCCCCACTGAAGATGTTTCCATCCAACCGCTCAGAACTGTCTCCAATCCATTGCTCCTTCCTTGTATTCAATGCTGTCAGATTCTCAGTACTGTCTAAAATCTAGTCGCTTGCCGAACCCTAGCATCTCTCTCGTTAGATCTCAATGTATGGATTGCATAAATATATAAATATATAGGCTAAATTTAATTCTGGGAGTGTTGGTCTCTTTTTCTTTTTGGGTGAAAATGGATACAACACCATCAATAAATCTTGCACCATTAATAACTCTATTCAAATCCAAATCCCAAAGCTTGATAGCTGTAACCCAAATTTCCATCATTTTCTAGGTCAAAACATGACTTGGGTTGTGAGGTATATAATAAGGGACATTTCAATTACATTTAATAATAATTATTTAATACTTTTAATGGTATAAAAACATACTTTAGATTTCCACTAGCTTTAGCTACTTATGAAGCTTCCATTAATAATTGTTTTATATGTAATAAATATTGGTAAAATTATTTAAGATTTTGAATGTTATAAATCTATAGAATGAAGGTATAAAAATTACATCATTATATTTAAATTAGTATAGATCCATATTACATGAATCAATTCTTTGTTTTACACTCAAAAAGAGATTTGTACCTTTGAGAGATCTAATTCCTCTCTGCCTTTGGTAGATTCAAAGCTAAGGAATATCTTCATAAAAATGATTTATTGTCAATATTATAATCAAGTTGAATATCAAAATGGTGTATAATACTAATTATTATTTCTTGTAAAGTGAACTTCTATTACCTCGAAAACATGAGATTACAACTAAAAACTACATAGTCAAGTTTTGTCTCTTAGTAGGGAGATCGAACCATAGCCAAAACTATATTATACTTAGAGTCATAACTGATATAAAAAACATAGCATAATAAAACTAAAATAGGCCTTTAAAGTGTTTCTATTCAATTCAAGAAAAAACAAAGTAATTTGCAAAAACGAGATCAGAACCATGTATCTTCATCCAATCAAGGGAGATGATAAGACTATGATCCTACAACTGTGATTGTACTTTCTTGGTCACTGGGGGTTGGGGAATTTCCAAATAATCCCAAGGTGTTGCTCAATTTTATCCAATCAGTGATCCATCAAGTTGAAGCAACAATCATAGTAACTTGAGATGGCCATGCATGTGCTCCGGGGTATGTTTTATTTCTCTTCTCACTTCCTGGTTTTCCATTAGTGCTTTCCCATAATGAATTTAATTTTTCAATAAAGTTCAATGGTCTTCTATATAGACTTATTCTGCTCCAGGTATTACCTATGTCTAGGATCCACACTTCCCATTCTACCCTCAATGTTGCATCACACAGGGTAATTCATTGAGTGGATGCAATTTTTTCAGGTTGAGTCAATTATTCTTGTACCTACATAGGCTACTGCTCATGATATCATGTTACACATCCTCTTGCCATGTCGTAGAGGTGTGAGTTCCATTTTTTGACACATTCTTCATAATACACAATGTCTCTTCTTAGTATTCCACTCTCCCTTGGCATGATGGGAATAAAATTGATATCATGGACTCGAAAAAAATGAGACTTTAAAATTGATTGAGATGTTCTTACTATCAGAATAATTTAAATTGTTTACCCTCATTGGATGGTGCATATATCACGTGGTAATCGATGACTTCCTTACAAACCCATTGAATATCTTAATGGCTCAACTCTATTTGTCCACCCCCTAGGAGGTAGCTCCAGACCACCATAAAAGAGGCAGTCTACCCTCTCTCACACATGGTAGAAATATGACCCATGATGTAATACCCCTAGTAAATTAGTTTTAAAGTGGCTTTTATTATTTTACAAATTTGACATGTGGCTAAAAAGATGAACACTAAAAAGTAAAATTTTTTTGAGAATGTAAATATCTATTTCTATTGATAAAATGAAACTATTCTACTTATTATTATTTTTGGACATAGAAGAGGTGACACCACGCCAAAGGTTAGACTCCTAACTACCAATAAATTGTTAGAATCAATTATGGTCTAAGAAGGGACATGAAAAACATAGAAAAGGGAAAAAAATCCTCCATTTTGGCCATAGAGGTAGTATTGGTTTATCTAAGTACCAAGAAGATAACATGAATCTAGATCAATTTCTTTGGTATAAGTTGTATGAAGAGGACTGCAAGAGATAAAGGTATTATGAATTAAAATAAAACAAGGTACTAATGGAAGAGAAAGACTAGAGTTGTACCCATAATTACGAGGACTCTTCTTGGGCTAAGGAGGTGTAAAATTCTGAAATATTTTTGATTTTTTTCCTAGCAAGAAATGAGGCTAGATATCAAGAGGAACTGCCGGAACTATATTTCAATGGTTGGGAGGAACATGGAAACCTATATTGTGTTTCCATTAATTTTATATAAGGATATGAGCTATTTTTGAATCTGGTATTAAATAGGTTAAGTTTTCAAGTTCAAGAATGAGAATTCATAAATAATTATTATTATGTGAGCATGTATTACAAATGTGTATCTTAGTGAGCTAGATTTGTTTTTATTATTAATGATTTTTTAGAAAATATGTACTATATATGTGTGTCTATTTATTACTGTAGGAAAAAATGGAAATAGATGTGTAGAAGATTTAAGGCAGACATCTGAAAAGTTAAAATGATAGAAATTCCTCCAACTATGGAAATCTAAGTGAAGGAACCCAAATTGTGAGCCCAACATTTTTTCCACTATATAGAGAGAGTGAGTTATTGGTTAATACAAAAACCATGAAAGAAAAAGGGGGTAGATCTCATTAGATTTTAACCCAAGAAACAATAAATTTATTTATGTGTGCATACAACCTTACATGGCTAGTATTCATAACATTATATGTATGTACATTGGTCAAGTTTGAAAATAAAACAATAGAGTAGTAACAATATGTACAGTGGACATAAATACTAGAGAGAAGGTTAGCATTACCATAGCTCATTGACAAGAAATAAATATCCAAACTGACATGTAAAATTCATGCAATCCTTGCCCATGATAATAGCAGCTCTATGGGAAACCTTTTACAAAAACCCATGAAAGGATTGTACATGGTTCCCTAGCCTATAAACTTACTAATCATATCAATGGTACATATTTTATGTGTGTAGGTATACTAATCATAGTCAAGTATGTCAACTAATTTACTCTAAAGTAAAATTAGAACCAAATCTTTATGCATGTAGAGAATAATAGTTAAAGAAAGCATAACACATATAATAGACCAAGAGAGTAAAGTATCCAACCTTCACCATGAACGCATAAATTCTTCTTAATAAAATTGTGCAACAAGGATAAAATTACATTCATCATAAAAATTTCATAAAATAAGTTTGTTTTAAACATTAGGCCACATTAATTCACGTCTATAACCAAAATTAAAAGATATTGAATATTCCTGAATTTCCCATCCAAGAGTTTAATAAATATTATGGCTATAGGGGCTTCTCATTGTGCCCTATGTCTAAACAAAACTTCTCAATTTTTTTATACAAATAATTGTTAGATATTTCCATCCTTAAAACCCTGTCATTGAGAATTTAGCTCGATGGGACAAGGATCATGCATTTGGAAAAAACCCTTCGAGACCTATAAAAGGCGTGAAAAGGAATGAGTACTAGGACATTACCAGAATAGAAACAAGAAAACCCTTGCTAGAAAATAAATGGTGAGTGTGCCTCTTCCATTGAAACTCCAATAAAGAGTCAAGGAATATCCTACAACATATAACAACCCTTAGTTAGACATTGGATCCATGAAGAAATTCATAAAAGATTAATCTAAAAGAAGTTTTGTAGAGAAAAATTGTTCTTACCATTAACAAGTAAGTGAATCTCCTCAACTTTTCCAAGGAAAGAATGGGGTTTAAGGTTAGTAAACATGTTAAAGCAAGAGATAAACCCCATTGTCAAGAAAATAGACCTAGGGTTAGAAATTATTGTTGGCTATCCAAAGCATAACTACCTCCAAGAAGTTGTGAGAGGGGAGGGTAAGGCTGAAATTCCATGGAAAATATGGTAGCCATGAATGACACCATGGAAGAGGACCTCACATTCCTGTACACAAAATTAAAACAATTTGTATTAGGAGATCAACTCTATGCAAAATTCATGCACACAAAAGTCATAACCTTAATACAAATCTAAAGAGAATATGAAGAAATGACAGGGCTAGTAATAACTTGGCATGGAATCCTACCTCTGTTGATAGCTATAGACACAATCAGCTTCACAAAATATTTAAAACAAAACCAATCCATAGAGGTAGCTCTCCAAATGGAGGAGATACTTTATGATTTCAAGTTCTCTCCATAGTTGTAGTGCTCTGCCCTCGAAATAGGGAAACAAAAATGTGTAGGTTTAACCCTGAACAGAAATTATCTACACACGAATCTTATAACAGAAAATAAACAATAGCGAGAGCATAAAACATAAAATAGATAAACACAGAGATTTTCCCCTGGATCCCAAATTGGGACGACCAACTTGATTTTTCATTATATTCCTTTTAGTGTTACAACATATATATATACATGTCGAAGCATACATAAACCCCAATCAATTAACCTTGGATTAGAACATAATTGTAGTTCCCTTGACCGGATCTACAAAATACCAGGGGCCGAAAACCATCGTACCCCAAAACCATGTGCAAAATCACACACAAAACATGGGTGGGTCCTCCTATGAGTGGGTCAACACACCAAAACAATTTTCGCCGGGGCGCTTCCTCGGACCCCAACAGTGGGGGCTACTTCCCCCCTTGTGACCCCCTTGCTGCGCCCGACGCAACGTACAACGCGTGGGGCTAGTCTTGGAAAGAATATAAAAGATACCTAACACTCTCCCACTTGTTGTTTTCTTTCCACAGGGGGCCACAGGAGAGCTTAGTCATTGTGCCAATTCTCCAACACCGATTTTTTCTCTACACCAAGAGAACTTCTAAGTGCTCACAGACTTCATCAATGCATCTGCAACATTCTTCAATGTGTCCACCTTTACCAGCAACACCCTTTTAGCCTCAACCATATCTCTAACAAAGTGATCTTGAACATCAATGTGATTTGTCTTTGAATGGTAAGCAGGGTTCTTAGCCAAGAAAATTGCACTTTGGCTATCAAAGTCTATCCTTATAGCTTGTTGTACCAACCCCATACTTGAACACAATCTCTGCAACCAAATTGCTTCCTTGCTTGCATGAGTGGCTGCTATGTATTCTGCCTCTGTAGTTGAAAGAGCCACTACAAACTGTCTTTTACTCATCCAACTAACTGCGCCTCCAAATAGGTTAAACACATACCCACTTGTAGATCTTCTTTGGTCCAGATCTCCAGCCTAGTCTACATCAACAAAACCATGAATGTCCAACATTCTTTCCAATCTTGGTCTTCCCTAGTAGCACAAGCCATAATCACTAGTGCCACGTAAATATTTGAAAACCTGCTTCACTGCTGTCTAATGCTCCTTCCCTGGGTTTGACATAAACCTGCTCAATACTCCCACTACATGTGAAATGTCTAGTCTAGTATATACCATTGCATACATCAGACTACCCACTGCACTTGCATATGGAACATGGGACATATCCTCCTCTTCTTCTTGTGTCTTGGGACACTGTTCAACAGACAACTTTACACCTACAGGGATGGGAACATTCACCAGTTTACTATCCTGCATATTGAACCTCTGCAATATAGTCTTGACATACATCCTCTGGTTTAACCAAAGCTTCCTCTTTGCCTGATCTCTCTTAATTTCCATGCCCAAAATATAGTTTGCGGCACCAATATCCTTCATGTCGAATTTGGAGAATAGTTGGGTCTTCAAATCTTGGATAATTTCTTTGTCATTTCCAATCAACAACATATCATCCACATACAAGACCAAATAAATAACACGGTCGCCAATTAATTTAAAATAAACACAGTGATCCTCCTTGCTTCTGGTGAAGCCAAGTCCCCGTATGTAGGTATCAAATTTCTTATACCACATCCTTGGTGATTGCTTTAACCCATACAGAGACTTCTTCAACCTGCATACCAGTTCTTTCTTACCCTTCAACATAAATCCTTCAGGTTGCTTCATGTAGATCTCCTCTTCTAGACCCCCATGAGGAAATGCTTTCTTCACATCCATCTGTTCTATCTCAAAATTAAATGCAGCAGCAACAAATAAAAGTAATCTAATAGAAGTAAATTTGGCAACAGGAGAAAAAATATCACCAAAATCAATTCCTAGCTCTTGGGAATAACCTTTTGCTACCAACCGAGCTTTTTTTTCTCCACCTTGCCTTATACATTCATATTCTTCTTAAACACCCATTTTCTCCCAATGGGCTTCCTTCCAGCTGGAAAATCCACCAGATCCCATGCCTCATTTTTGTGCAAGGATGCCATTTCATCAACCATGGCCTCCTTCCAGAGTTTTCCATCCTCGGAATCTACTGCCTCCCTAACAGTTCTGGGATCATCATCAGTTATAGTTAAGGCAAAACCTGAACATAAAGGAGATGGACTATACCTTTATGGTTGCCTTCTTTCTCGAACTGATCTTCTCAAAGCCAGAGTTTGTGGCTCTTCGTCTTCTGAATCTTCGTCTGCTGTAGGGTCTGATTCATCCTCCTTTAGCTCAAAATCTATCTTCTTAGGTTCCTTTGGTATGATTTCATGTTTAACAACATATTTCACCTCTCTAAACACCACATCTCGGCTGTACAAAACCTTCCTTGTTTCTGGGTTCCAAAGCTTGTAACCTTTTAAACCATCCTTATACCCAATAAAGATGCACCTTTCAGATTTATTATCCAACTTGGTCCTTTTCTCCTTTGGAACATGTAAATATGCATCAAATCCAAATACCCTTAGATGTGAAAGAGAGGGTTTCTTACCAGTCCATACCTCATGTGGAGTCTTATCCTCCAACACTAATGAAGGTGATCTGTTAACCAGATAGCATGCAGTCTCCACTGCCTCTGCCCAGAATTCTTGTCCTAACCCGGTACCACTGAGCATGCTTCTTGCCTTTTCCATCAGTGTTCTGTTCATTCTTTCTGCAACTCCATTTTGTTGAGGTGTGTATGGAGTAGTCTTCTGTTGTGCTATACCACACTTCTTACAGAACTCTTCAAATTCCTTCTTGCAGAACTCCCCACCATTATCTGTCCTCAACGCCTTTATCTTCTTCTCTGTCTGGTTTTCCACCAAAGCCTTAAATTCTTTAAATTTGTCAAAGACTTCAGATTTCTTCCTGAAGAAATATATCCATGTATTCCTTGAGAAGTCATCTATGAATGAAACATAGTACACAGACTTTCCCAGTGATGGAACTGACACAGGCCCAAACACATCACTGTGCACAAGTTCTAATATCTTGTTTTCCCTCTTAGCACCAGAAGGAAAACTCACCCGATTCTGCTTCCCATATAAACAATGTTCACAGAAATCAAAATCTAGAGAACAATTAGACATACCTTACCAGCTGTATCGAAACCTTTGATGCCATAACATGGTCTTTTCTCCAAAGACAGCTAGGCTTTCTTCTCCATGGGGAACCACATAACTAACATTTACACCCATCAATGCCGGTTCTACCTTGCGCTTCTACGAGTTCCGGTCCGGAACTCCGCGTGTACGGTGCTCCCTACCAGACAATACACGGACATCTTTCTTTAACTGTTTTTTACTTTGCATCATCCATCTTGCTTACGGAAATCAGATTTCTGGCCAATGTAGGAATATGCAGAACACCAGGAAGTGTTCTAATCCTTCCACCTTGCAGCTTCAGCTTGACCTTTCCACGTCCGACGATTCTGGCCTTCCTATCATCCCCTAGGAAGACATCACCATCATATTTCTCATACTCGCAGAACCATTCCCTATGGGGAGTGAAGTGAAAGGATGCACCTGAGTCAATCAACCATGACTCATGATCTACATGTGAATTTGAAGAAGAAGCCAAATACGCATCCCCACCTTCATCCCAGGTGGTTTTTGCCTCTGCAGAAGGGGCATCATCAGATCCCTTTCCTTTCTCAGGAGCTTTAGATCTACACTCCTTTTTGTAGCCCTTCCTTTCCGCATTTCCAGCATACCTTTACAAACTTTCCAGGAGATTTAGATCTCCCTCTAGATTTGGATCTCCCACTTAAAAATTTATTCTTGCTTCTGTTTTGGGACCTTCCTTGTACAGATAAGGCATCTCCATTTTGGCCCTCCATATTTCTCCATCTCATTTCCTCCGACAGCAAGGCTGAGGCAATGTCGTCAAAATTCAAGGTAGTTGTATTGCTACCTATTGCAATAACCAACCTATCCCACGAGTCTGGTAGAGAACATAACAAACTGATGCACTTATCTTCATCTGAGATTTCAATATCAACAGATGACAGCTGACTTACCACAGTATTAAAGGCGTTCAGATGTTCTGTCACCGAGTCTCCATCCTTCATCCTCAGGTTATACAGCTTTTTCCGCAGGAACAACTTATTCACCAGAGACTTATATTGGTACAAAGTCCCAAGTTTTTCCCACAAATTATTCGTCATAGCCTCCCTAGATACATTCAACAATACTGATTCTGAGACACACAACCGTATTGTGCTTTTAGTATTTCGATCCAGTTTCTTCCAGTCTTCATCTGACATTGCCTTTGGTTTAGTACCTGGATCTACCGCGATCCACTGATCTTTATCTACCAGCAGATCCTCCATATTGAGCTTCCACAACTCAAAACTTTGACCATTAAATTTCTCGATCTCTATCTTTCCACCGCTCGCCATCTTCTTTCATCGCAAGAATCGATCCCGTAGATCGCCCACTAAACAGGGTCTACCTTAGGCCAGAGCAAAAAACCCTCAGTAGCAAAGGCGTCCCCTTGAAGCCGAAACATCTCTGATACCAAATGTAGGTTTTAACCCTGAACAGAAATTATCTACACACGAATCTTATAACAGAAAATAAACAATAGTGAGAGCATAAAACATAAAATAAATAAACAGAGAGATTTTTCCCTGGATCCCAAATTGGGACGACCCACTTGATTTTTCATTATATTCCTTTTATTATTACAACAAATATATATACATGCCGAAGCATACATAAACCCCAATCCATTAACCTTGGATTAGAACATAACTATAGTTCCCTTGACCAGATCTACAAAATACCAGGGGCCGAAAACCATCGTATCCCAAAACCATGTGCAAAATCATGCACAAAGCATGGGTGGGTCCTCCTATGAGTGGGTCCGTACACCAAAACAATTTTCGCCAGGGCACTGCCCCGGACCCCAACAGTGGGGGCTTCTTCCCCTTGTTGCACCCGGCGCAACGTACAACACGTGGGGCTAGTCGTGGAAAGAATATAACACATACCTAACAAAATGACATAATCAATGGAGGATCAAAGCGTAAATAGTCACCCCAATGGTACATATTTTCATCTCCACCATAAAAAAATGAAAAATCTATCACCATCATTTCAAAGTGTGGTATCACGGGATTGGGGTGTGGCCCGACATGCGGTTTCCTAGCACATGGCCCCATGACGTGGACGAATAATTGTGTAACCCTATGCGTATGAGCCAAGGTGCCATGAAGACATTCTAATCACTCAGAAAAATAACAACTCAATGCATATGTACATGAAATGACTAAGGTAGATCCATAATAGGCTTAATATCATCAATTTTGTGTGTGGAGTGGTATATTTTCATAGAGCCACCATAGGGATTACACATGTCTAATTAAAAGAAAAATAAAACTATCAAATATGTTATACTTAGAATTGTGTTACGTCATTGACCTAGGATGGTCATAATCTTGAGCCCACCAAAGATAAGGTCTTGAATGAACATGAGTGTTATGGTGTAGTATAGAGAGGAAAAATAGCATATTTTCTCCCAACATGGGGTAAAAGTGAGATTCGAGAATGAAAAATGAAATAATACTTCATGATACAAATATAAAACTAATATTTTTAATTAAATATTTCCTCTTCAAGTGATATCAATGGTTTAGCCAATTATTTGTGGTAGAATGAATGATCCAGGAGGATCTCAGAGGACAAGTGGCTTAAAATTGTTCAAAAATAAAATGGTGAGATGAAAAAAAGACTAGGACCATGGCAAAGTGTTATCCTTTCTGAATCCAACAGTTCAAATGACACCTCAATCCGAGGTCGTATGAGGAAGTTAGAGCAAGTCAAAGTTGTGGTCAAAGTTAGGCAGTGGGCTAGGTTTAAGTATCCCACAATTTCATCGTCAACCTGCAGGGAACCTAGCACCTGAGAAGCAGGAAAATTTGTTGGATCTTTAATTTTCCTGATAATATTCATGTTCAAGAATTTTTAAAATGGCCCATATTTAAAAAAAGTAAAAAAAATATAAAAGAAATGAGGTGGCGGGACAACAACCCCGCCACCCCATAACTATAAAATATATTGTATGCATAATGGTTTGGGGGCAGGTTGTCAACCTTACCGTCTAGAAACTTCCACCATATATTACATAATGGTGTAGATCCACATATATATACCAGCAAAGGCGATAGAGAAAACAAGACCAGTGGGGGTCAAACCCGCCCAACTCACATGGCCAGCCCCTGAGCGAGCGGTCCCAAAAAAAAAATTACCAACCATATACGCAACAATGGAGATGGGAGGCGGTTGGGTTGGGCCATGTGGAGCAGACCCGCCTACCGCCCACATAACATATATTATAATAGACATCCAAAATGGGAGGGGAAGGATTTGATCCCTCGATCCCTCGTCAACCAACTTCTAATTTAACCAATGCACTAGCATAGGTACTTTGTATATTCCTCCAATAAAATTTACATAAATAGATAATGAAAGTGAGAATTAATTTCTATAGTTAAAAATTTCCATAGTAAAATGGATAAATCTCCATGATTAAAAATATTCTTACATGTTTTTTCAAATTTATATGTTTAATTTAGATATTAATTCATTTTATATTATTATTAATAATAATGTTTTAAAACAAGTTTATATATTTAAAACAAGTTTATAAATATATATTTTAAACATAGATTTATAATTAATAACTAATTGTAACTATTATGATAATTAGTTTTTAGTTTTTAGAATTTTTGAGCATCAATTTCCTAATTTTATTAAGAAAGTTTTATTTATGTACAATTACTAATATTTAGGATCTTATAAGCATTTGTTTCTTAACTTTGTTGAATTTGTTTTTATTTAAGCATAGCTTTTATAATTTCTGGCTCCAATATGTCAATATTAATTTGAACCAAACATGGAAAATAAATAAAATTATAAAACTACATTTTAACTCTCATTTCAATTTTTTTATGAAGTTTTAATTAATCATCTCACAGCTAAGCAATTCATACTCCAATTAACTATATTTAAACTAATCATCTCACAGGTCAGCAGTTCATACCCCAATTACCTATATTTTAACTAAGCAACATATACTAGCTACTATGTAGCACTTGTTTTTCTATGTTTTTATTTTCATTTTCATTTATTAATTTAATTTATTATATTAAAAGTAAAATCCAGATCTAGATAGATTTAAGTTGAGATATATGTCTATCACTATTAAGATAGGGATTTCAAAATTAAAACACTCATAAAATACCCATCAAATTTCACAGTTTATATTGACTTGTTGGGAAAATTTTAAGCTATATTCAACAAGTAAATTACCAATAACAAACAATAGACCCTTTAAATTCCAAATCCCATCCCTCGATATGACTCTATATACCACCAAGTCGAGGACTCTTAAGGATGTTTATTAGGATTCTAACGTCCACGAATTTGCGAATCAGTGAATCACTTTGCTCACACAATTCAAGGATATTTGATAACTTTTGATAAAAAATAACTTCCTGCTGTGCGAATACGATATTTGGTTCTAAGGCCTCTTTTCTAAATTCATTTATCTTTGGATTTTCTTTCAATTTCTCTACAAAAAACTGCAATTGATGAATTTGAATTTCCTTTAACTGATTTCATTTTGGTGTAGAATCTTCAATTGGTCCATGCTCTCTTGGATCTGAGTTATTGGTACCTATAGCTGTTGGTTGATGTTTTTATTCTCTACATATAGCTCATGTTCTAATTGGATGATTCTTTCATCAATTTTTGACCCTCAGAAGCTTTATCTATAGTTGCATATGCATAAGCTCTTGCGATCTGGGTCAGATGAGTTACATCCTCTAAATATTTCCAGGGAACTTACATTGATACATCTCCTGGGACAAGGAGTTGAGATTGCTCTGTTATCATTCCTTTCTTTTGTCTTCTCATTACTTCTTTATGTTTAGGACTGTATAATATATGAAGAGGAGGGATTTCATCAATATTAAGCACAATTTATGTAGCGGAGAAGGTTGAGATGAATCCCACTTTCTTTGTGCTTAATAATTTGTCATATGGACAAGTAGTGAACGAGTCCTAACTTTTAGTTTGACGTGTTTGCATAATCTGTTGATGACTAGTAATTATAACTTTTTGTTCTCCCTATAGTTTTTGGTTAAAATCATTCCAAACATCATTGAGATTACTTGGGAAATATAATCCCATGGTTTGAACTTCAACAGATTTATCCTGCTAATTTTTACTAAGGACTTCAGAATCCTTAGGTGCCGGTTCTTTTTCCATTTCCTTCAGTGTTCAGGGTTGGGAGACTTCCAACATTTTCAATGAAATTCATTCTAATATTTTGTTCTTGTACTATTTAAACTTTGGCAATTACTGTGGCTTGAGGCGTAGGGCTGCCAACTTCTGAACTGTGGAGTAATTACTGACTAACTCAAATAAGTAATCAAACTCATCATATTCATGTACAAAATGTTTGATTTTAACTTGGGTAGTAAAATCATTGGAAAATTTAATTGGGTCATATTGTTTATTTGAAATTGTAAACATTATCAAACATTCAATTTGGTTGATCTCTAAAACTACATGCTTGTAATTTCTTGAGACCGTAAACACCACAATTAATTGGAAAGGAGGGCCATCATGCTTTCTTAGCTTCCTTAAGAAACCTAGTTAATCTGTTGCCAATAATTTGATAAACTAATTCTCTTGCAAAAATGTATAAAGGGGCAAAGGGGAATATCTGAGGGTTCAAGGGTAAAACATGCGGCCGAGCCAGGCTCCCAAAAAATCTGACATAGGTAAATAATTCTTCTCCAAACCATTTTCCAATGGAGGAGAAATAAGCTTGAGCTTCTTTTGACAACTTGGGGGCTTTCTCATTGAACACAACTTCAAACAAAGGGAGGATATCTCCACGGAAAATTTTATAAAAATGGTTTTCAAATTTTGATTCCCATAACATGCTATGAAATACATGAATGGGGAGAGGGTCCTCGGTAGTCCATTTCCAACCCATGGCTGGACAATCTGAAGTGAAATAAAAATCGTTCATGATATAAGAACTCATAGAAAATGGGGGGGAAATTTTGGAGGGAATAGAACGATTTTTCCTGTATTCCAAAATTTGAATAGCAATATTGTTGGAGATTTTTTTCCCCAATCCATAATATAAGAGTCTACGTCTTCTTCCATTAGGGGAACCCATTCTACTGCAAATCTGGTAGTATGATGCTGACCAAAAAAACTAGACATCATTGCAGCAACAGAACAGTAGGGACTTGCAAGGTAATCAGTAGAATACATACCCTTGTCATCATTCTTGTGTTTACTGGGGTTTCTTCTCCATCACTTGATTGGATTTTATTTGAGCATGTTCTCACTGTCAAACTACACTAGAAATTATTTGTCATAGACCTTTTCAGGGTCTGGGATGTTGTACATCAGCTTCAATTCTTTGGCTTTGAAGGAACCTATCATAATTCCTTTGCTGGTTAGAAAATTATTGTCCCTGATGTTGAGATTATCAATTATCCATCTTACCATATCTGTGTATGGTAAGATTTTATGATGCGTAGTAATTAAAAGTGTAAAAATATTTGGAAATTTCTTGGAATAACCAATTATCTCTAAAGAATAATTTCTTAGTATCTTTAAATAAGTAGAAATGTTTTAAGGAAACAAAATATGATTTGTTGAAATGTTTTGAATGAATAAAATTACTTTGAATATAAAAAACTCATCTTTATTTTTAATCTTTCAGAAACGTTTCATAAATAAATATCTTCATTCCACTATATCAATCATTAAATAGTTTAAAATTTAAATAAAAAATTATCTCCTTTATATGTTTGTTGTGAAACCAACTCAAAAATACAAAAATGAGTATCCTTTGAAATAAGCCACTTAGGGGTGAAACCTCCAACCATTTACATGAATAGGCAATTCTTGGATGATACAAATAGAAAAATATACACTTCATATAGGAGTCCATGGGGCCATAATGTAATCCTAGTGGGCCATAATGTAATCCTAGCCGACCTAACAATAATAATGTAAGGGCACAATAATAAAAATATGGGGGTTACAGGGGTACAACAATAACAATAAGGGGGGCTACACTAGCATAATAAGGGACTACACTATTAATATAGGGACTTAACATGCCCCTCTCCTTCAAACAAGTGTTGTCCTCAATGCTTGATTATTTCTTGATGCTTCTGTATAAAATTCTCATCCTCACATGTGGAATCTTCTACAGGAAAGTTCTTCCACTTGCTGAGATACTCTGAAATTTATTGTACTTGTTGAGTTCTTGTTTCTGTGACTGCTTTAGAACTTCTTTCGATGTGATGTTGATCTTCCTGTTGTTTCATTAGATTCTGCACCAAAGTTAGGTTATCCTTTGAGAGTTGGAGAATTTGTTGTTGATGCTCGATGTGATATTCCACTAATTTATCATCCATATTAGCTGTTATTTTATCCTTCAAACCATCCAACTTAGCTTCCAATTATACTTTTAAATCATCTATGTCATCTTCGGTTGCTCTTCGTAAGATCGAAATTTGTTGCAGTTGGTACCGTAATATTGATATCTCATACTGCAATTCTTCCTCTTCATGCATCATTGTATAGCCTTTTGAGGGCTTAATGGGTATGGAATTATTTTTTTGAGGCATTATAGAATCCAATACTGATAAAATTCTAAAATATGCCCTTGGAATCACTTCAAACTACTTTTTCAGACAAACGTTATGCAATTTTTAAAACCAAATACACACCTTTTTCTTGCTTTTGAGAAGTTTGATATTGAAACTGAATTATATCTATACTTGTAGATCCTAAATATCTAAAATTCAACTCTGTAGTAGCCCTCTAAAGCTTCTTCCAAATTCCACAGGTCTGATCTGATTTGGATTCTTCAAGGTAAATTTATGTCCAAGTTCCCACAATGACCCAATTTTGGACTGGTTCAGTAGAGTGAACTTATACAACTTGAAATGTGTCACTGTTTCCTCCTTTGTTTCAACAATTGATAGAACGAAAACTACAGTCTGTGTACTTGCGGCCACTTTCTACATCATTCCAATCTGATGCTCAGAGAGAGATCTATGAATATTTTCCCACGATCACCTCTTTGAGATGAAATTTAGAAGCCTCAAAAAGCCCTAAATTCCACAGATCATATCTCCGCAACTATTGTGCACCAATATTTGAAATTTTGTGACGACGTTCCTCTGGATTTCAGCTTCACACTCTAAAAATTTCAGCTTCTAAACCTTCGTAGAAAAAGAATTATTACGCAAATACCATGATGACTTGTTTAGGTTAAATTCAGGAGCCTGCAAAATGATCTAACTTGCACAGATCATATCTCCAAAAATATTGCGACCCAATGTCTGAAATTTTGTGAAGATGTTCCTCAGGATTTTTTCTTCTCACTGTAAAAATTTCAGATTCTGAACCTTCGTGTAAATTTTTTTATAGAAACAATTCCATGATGCCCTGTTTGGAGCAGTGAAACCCTAGAATCTCAAAGCTCTGATACCAAATGTTGTGAAAATAGCTCCAAAAATAGAATAAAATATATATCAATGCCTTAGAAATAAACCACTTTGAGGGGGAAACCTCCAATACATTACATTAATGAAAAATTCTTGGATGATACAAATGACAAAACCTTCTTTCTATATATAGGAGTCCATGGGGCCATAATGTAATCCTAGTGGGTTCACAATGTAATCCTAGCCGACCTAACAATAATAATGTAAGGGCACAATAATAGCAATATGGGGGTTACAGAGGTATACCAATAAAAATAAGGGGGGCTACACTAACATAATAAGGGACTACACTATTAATATAGGGGCTTAACATGCCCCTCTCCTTCAAAAAAGTGTTGTCCTCAACGCTTGATTATTTCTTGATGCTTCTGTATAAAATTCTCATCCTCCCATGTGGAATATTCTATAGGAAAGTTCTTCCACTTGCTTAGATATTCTGAAATTGATCGTACTTGTCGAGTTATTTTTTCTGTGACTGCTTTATAACTTCTTTCAATGTGATGTTGATCTTCCTGATGTTTCATTAGATTCTACACCAAAATTAGGTTATCCTTTGACAGTTGGAGAACTTGTTGTTGATGCTCGATGTGATATTCCACTAATTTATCATCCATATTAGCTATTATTTGATCATTCAAACCATCCAAATTAGCTTCCAATTCTGCTTTTAAACCATCTATGTCATCTTCGGTTGCTCTTCATAATATCAAAATTTGTTGCACTTGGTACCATAATATTGATATCTCATACTGCAATTCTTCCTCTTCATGCATCATTGTATAGAATTTTGAGGGCTTAATGGGTATGGAATTACTTTTTTTATGCATTATAGAACCCAATACTAATAAAAATTCTAAAATATTCCCTTGGAATCACTTCAAACTATTTTTTCAAACAAACGTTATGCAATTTTAAAAACCAAATACACACCTTTTTATTACTTTTGAGAAGCTTGATATTGAAAGTGAATTATCTCTATACTTGCAGGTCCTAGATATCTGAAATTTAGCCCTATACTGGCCCTCTAAATCTTCTTTCAAATTCCATAGGTCTGATCGGATTTGGATTCTTCAAGTTAAAGTTATGTCCAATCTCCCACAATGATCCAATTTTGGATTGGTTCAGTAGAGTGAACTTATACGACTTGCCACGTGTCACTGTTTCCTCTTTTCAATCTGCAACTGATAGAACAAAAAATACAATCTGTGTACTTGCAGCCACTTTTTACATCATTCCAATCCGATGCTCAGAGAGAGAGCTATGAATATTTTCCCATGATCACCTCTTTGAGATGAAATTCAGATGCCTCAAAAAGCCCTAACTTCCACAGATCATATCTCCGAAACTATTGTGTACCAATATCACGAGGTAAAACTTTCGATGATGTTCCTGCGGGTTTGGCTTTGCATTCTAAAAATTTCAGCTTCGAACATATCGTAAACAAAATTATTACGCAAATATCGGGATGACACCCATTTAGGTTAAATTCAAGAGCATGAAAAAATGACTAGCACATAGATCATATCTCCAAAATATTGCGAACCAATTCTGAAATTTTGTGACGATGTTCCTCGATTTCAGTATCTTTGTAATCTAAAGAATTTCAGATTCTAAACCTTTGTAGAAAAAACGTTATAATAAAAACCGACGATGACACATTTTAGGCCAGCGAAGCCCTAGAAATCTCAAAGCTACGATGCAATGTTGTGAAACCAGCTCCAAAAAGAGAAGAAAAGAGATATCAACGCCTTAGAAATAAGCCACTTCGAGGGGGCAACCTCCAATACATTACATGAATGAACAATGCTTGGATGATACAATTTACAAAACCTCCTTTCTATATATAGGAGTCCATGGGGCCATAATGTAATCCTAGTGGGCCACAATGTAATCCTAGCCGACCTAACAATAATAATGTAAGGGCACAATAATAAAAATATGGGGGTTACAGGGGTACAACAATAACAATAAGGGGGCCTACACTAACATAATAAGGGACTACACTATTAATATAGGGGCTTAACAAACTTAGCCTTTTGATTTACTCCTTTTGTCATACGTAGAGCCATTGCTACCAACAGGAATTCATAGCCTCGGCAAGGTTACCTTTTAACCATCAATGATTTGGTATCCCATCCATTTATTATGAAAATTATCTGACATAAATCCTTATTCATATAACTTATTTTTTAGTTTTTCTTAAAAAGTCACTGTCCTAGCTTGATGACTAGAAAGTGACAATGCCATTCATCGGTTATAATTGGACTGAAAAAGTTGGCTCATGACGAGACCCCTTGTATTATGGTTCTAATAATCATTAGACATTACCCTCATTTGATATGAAGTAGTGGTAATTCCATTTTATCATTTACCTATGATCATGGTAAGCAGGCTCCTGATGAGACCCCTTATCCGTTTAAGTTTTTTATATTTTTCATTTACACTCTAAAAAGCATTTTCAATGTATGGGGAGACTTATTGAATCCTTAAGAGTTTTGGATGACAGTTTAGATTTAGATATGCTCAGTAACAAAAGGTCTTTGCTTTGTAAGGACAAACCTTTTCTTATTGATAATAAAGTAAAAAGACTTTACAAACGTCAAGTTGATAAAATTCACAATTTTGATGGAAAATGATTTCAGAGTTGTATAGTATTCATTCAATTTTCAAGTCTCGTAGTTATTTCCTAAAAAATTTCTATTCTTTAAAAATAAGAATACATAAAATAATTCAGAGGTGTTGCAAAAAACCAAAAGTATGTAATCATACATTATTTTCCCAAAAAATATAAAGGTGTAGGTATAGTACATTTAGAAGAAAAATTTCTTCTAAGAAAATATTTTTTTTCCAAATAATCCCGTTGATAGGAGACAATATTTTCTCCTGCGAAGATCTTGTAACACGAAGATTGATGGGCCACTTTGTTCTACGATTTGAAATGGTCCAAGCCACATTATTTGGAATTTGGCATGCTTAGCTTTTTCCTCATGTGCCCTGTCCCACTTAAGTACAAGTCTCCAAAATGGAATGTTTTTGGGGAAACAAAATTTGCATCAAAATAATTTTTCACTATCTGCTGGTGTCGAGCATGAGTTAATTTGGATTTCTCTCTTTCCTCTTGTATTTCAAGGATCTGATACATTCTTAATTGTAGGGAAGAAGAAGGTACTTTTTCAATAAATTGAACCAGGGCTAATGAAGGTAGAGCGAAATTTGATGGAATTAAAACTTCTTTCCCATAAACTAGATTAAATGGAGAATTTTCTATAGATTTCGTTTGAGTGATCCTATCTGCCCATAGTGAAAATGTTAAAGACTTGTGCCAATTTTTATTGCTATGATCAATAGTCCTTTTTTACGATTCTTATGAGATTTTATTTGTTGATTTTGCTAAACCATTCCCATGGGGATAGTAGTTAGTAGAGTATTGAAGCTTAAAGCCTCTTTTGAGAGCAAAGTCAGTCATACTATTTCCCGAAAAATAGGATGCATTATTATAAATAAGTGCATTGGGTAAGCCAAACCTGGTAATAATGAATTGATCAATAAATTCCATAATAGATTTAGAGTTAGCTACCTTTAGTGTAACAACTTCCATCGAATTTGTAAAATAATCTGTTGCAGTGAGAATGTATTTATGATGTTTGGATGAATTAGGAAAAATCTCAGCTATGATATCCAACCCCATTACTCAAAAGGTTGCTCAATGTTGACTAGCAGCAAGGGTAAGGCGTGTTTCCTTTATCTTCCAGCAACAATTTGGCATGTTTTACATTTTCTGACATATGCATGAGCATATTTAAACAATGTGGGCTAGTAATATCCTGGATGAAGGATCTTATGTGTGCTTGTATCTCCACTGAAATTTCCACCTATGGGTCCACCATGGAGTTCCTTCAAAACACTCTATGCTTCAGATTTCTCAAGGCATCTTATTAGTATGGAGTCATAGTTCTTTCTAAATAAAACATTGTCTATGATCTAATATTTACTAGCTTTCAATATTAAGGATATTTTTCTTTTGTAATTGAGTTCTATAGGAGCATATCCATTTTTCAAATAAAAGATAAGATCAAGATATTTTGATTTAGAGTCATTAAGGATTACCTCAACAATGTGTCCAGTTTTACGTGACTCTTCATCATCTGATATGTTGGATTCTTTAGATAGTAATCTACAGAGACCTTTCACTCTGATGATTTTGGCTAGTCCTATTTCAATTTCATATTCCTACTTATCAGTTACCTAATTTTCTCTCTTTTCTCCCAGTTCCTTTTGAATAAGTTGTTTCTTTACTATCGAAAATGGAACTATTACCTTGGTGTGTGTTTTAAGGAGAAAAGGTTTAAATTTCTTTAAATATTTGTAAACAGAAAATGCTTGTTTTTCACTTCTGAATAATTTAGCTTGGCACCTTGAATATTTGAACTAAAGAAAGAAATTGGTGCTTCAATATTTTGATCGTTTATTTGCGTTAACACAACAACATAAGGTGTTTCAGATGCAAAATTATATAAAATCAAATGATTAGAAAAATATGGGGTAGTCAGAGAAGGAGCTTTGATGATGGCTTACTTGATTAGATCAAAAGATTCTCTTTCATTATTCCCCCATTTGAAGATTGCATTTTTCTTAATCATTACTTGCAATGGTAAAACAATTTGGGAAAAATTTGGAACAAATCCCTTGACAAAATTTATCTTTCCTAAAAAGGTCTGCATGGATTTCTTGTTATGGGGATGAGAGAGTTTAGAAATTTCCTTTATCCTTTTTGGATCTATGCAAATTCCTTCTTTTGAGACAATAAATCCTAAAATTTTACCTTCACTTAAAGCGAACTATGAATTTTTGGGATTTAAAGAAATTCCATATTTCAAACAATGCTCAAGGATTTTCTTAAGATCATGATAGTGGTATCTTCTTTTCTTGGAGTAAATGGTTATATCATGTAAATATATAACAACAATTTTATTTATCATTCCTCTGAAATCAATGTCCTTTGCTCTTTGAAAAGTTGCTCCTACATTGATTAGACCAAAAGGTATTTGTTGGTAGGCATAAGTTCCCCATTTAGTCCTAAATGTAGTCTTTAACTTATATTTAGGATGAACTAAAACTTTATTGTAGCCTACAAATCCATCAAATAAAGACATTAATTCAAAACTAGCAAATGATTGCAAAATTTGTTCCATCGGTGGTAATGGGAATTTTCATTTAATCAAGCTTTGTTTAAGTTCCTGAAAGCTATACAAATACAAATATCAACATTATTTTTCCTAGTAGGGACTAAGTATGAGACCCACTTTGAATGCCTAGAATAGAAGATAATCTTGGCTTTAAGGAGTTTGCTGAGTTCAATTTTGATTTCACTTTCAAGATCAGGGTGAATTTTCCTTAACTTTTGTTGTATAGGCATTTTAGTGGATGTCATTTGGATAGTATGCTCGGTGATGGAGGTATCACATGTTTTGAGATCTTCATATTTCCATGTGAAGACGTTCTTGTATTTCTTCAATAAGTGAATGAGGGCTAATCTTTCATTAGACGAAAGACCAAATCCTAAGTTAATGTTCTGAGGGCTGAGATTTGTGCCAATATTTACTAGTTCAAACGTCAAAGTTGAACTTTGATTCTTATAATTAGTAACCTTGAATTTGTGCTTGAGATCATAGAGATCTTCAAGTTTAACCACAGACTTAGGTATGAAATTTTCCTTGGGTTTCTGTTTCAATTACCTTTCATTTTCATCTTCATCAATTAATTTATCATAATATGACCCTTCTGATGTAAGAAAAGTTATAAATTCTTCATCATCGTTGAATACTCTCAAATTAGTGACATTATCAGGAATAGATGGGAAAAAAATCAACTATATAGAAAATCTATCTAGAGTATAATATTCTGAAGGAATAAGTCTTGATGCTACATTAGCTAGAAGGTCTGCACTTGTATTATCAATTCTTGGGACATACGAGATAATGAATGCTAAAAAATGTGAGGTAAGAGATTGTAGTAATGATTGGTAATGTTTAAGTTTACCAGAAATACAGTGTATAGTATTTCTTACCTGTTTGAAAATTATCTCTGAATCACAATATACCCAGAGATATTTGACACCAAGGTCAATTGATTTGTATAAGGCTTGGACCAGTGCCTCATATTCTACTGTATTATTTGTGTATTCAAATTCAAGCCTTCATGCACACATTGTCTTTTCACCTTTCAGATTGATTAGTATACAGCCAACTCATGCACGTTCACCATATTTTGATCCATCAAAGTATAACGTCCAGAAAAAGTATTAATACAAGGTTTATCTATGATATTTATACATTTGGAAGAGTCTGCCTGAGAAAAATTTTCAACCTGATAATTAACTAAGTTAGTGAGAAATGGAGATTTATGAGCATTAAAATTTTCCAAAAAATATTTAGCAAAGTAGTTGCTGAGAATTTTAGTAGTACAAGCCATGGATTCATTCTCATCTTCGAATTCAGTCACTAAGTATTTCATGTATTTTTCACGGTCTACTCGGATTTAATTTGGCTTACCATTATAGTGAAGCCACATATGAGACCAATTAGTGGCAAAATAACCGTGAAGCTTTTCTGACCAGTCTCTACTTAGGATTAAAATGTAAAAGTAAGGGATATCATCAACTAGAATATCAATGACTTGATGAACTTTTGAATTGGACGCTAGTATGATAATGAATGAATTCATTTCTCCTAATACCTTAACCTTTTTTCTGTCTAATTTCACAATGTTTACTACCGAATTTTGAGGAGAAACATTCAATTTCAAAATAAATAAATATGGCATGACATTCAAAGAGGCTCTAGAGTCGATTAAAAAATTATTCACATTTTTGTTGAATACTTCAAAAGTTAAAAGGAAGGGAGGAGTATGTGAATTAGATCTTTCTTCAATTAAAATAGCATCACTTGCATAAATTTTTTCAGGTGAATCACTAGGGGGTTTAACAACTCCTTTTGAAGCGTTAGAAGTAGCAAGGGAAGGTAAGGATGAATTAGGGACTGCATTCATCTCTTTGAGTAAACTTTTCTACTGTTGTTTTAACTTGTCGAACTCATGTATGGAGATATTTTCCTTGATATTCTTCATATATTTCACTATATTATATTCAATAGTATCAAAGACCACTAATGTCTTAGGTTTATATGGAAGAATAGAAGAAGTTGGTCGATTGAGGAGAAGGAATTGTATTGTTATTAAAAAAAAAATTCCTTAGCTACAGAGGATGAAGACTATTTATTTTGAGGTGACTGAGGGAAGTGAGTAGAATTTTTACTTCTAGTGTTAACTGGAAGTGACTCATGTTAATATTCATTATTAGATGTTGGAAGGATAAAGTCCCATAGTCCATTAACTTCATATAATTCTTCATCTTGAGATTATTCTATGGATGGTAGTGTTTCATCTTGATCTAATTTAGCATTTGAGCTTACATTTGGAGGTTGGGAAGCTTGATTTTTCTTAAAATATCTAAAATGTTTCTTCGAAGAAGATTCAACTACTTGTTTCTTTATCTTGACCATATCATTAGACATAATTTTGATATATTTTTGTAATCCCTCGAGATCATAAGGATATTTAGATGTTTCATTTTTGGGTTCATCCTTAAATGAAACCTTTTTAGTTTTTCTATCTTCTTGTGAAGTTTTCTTCTCTAAATAAATAATTATTTTTTCAACAGAAAGATATTATTTCATATTTTCTACCAATGTAGCCTTATTGGCTCTGTCTACAAAAATAGAAATATTATAAGGAAGAGAGGATATGTACCATTCTATTTGTACATGTATTCCAGGCTTCAATGTGGTTGGGATTTTATTGAGTAGCTTATTAAATCTAGAATTGAAATCTTTGATATTTTCTCCCTTATTTTCTTTAAGGTTGGAATGATCATTGATAAGAGTAGCAGTGGTATGATCATCACCAAATTTAGTAAGGAATTATTCTTCAAAAATATCCCAGCTAGTAGTAGTGCCCAATGGTAGTGATAAATACCATGATCTAGTTGATCCTTGAAAAGTATAGGGAAATAATCTAACTACACAATCTTCTTCAGTGACATCATTAAGATTCATGGAAAGCATAAAATTATGGAGATGTTATTATGAAGGTAGAACATCATATGGATTATACTTAGGCAACCATCTTTTAGGATTCTTAAATAAAGGATGAAGAGGACGTGGTAATTGAATAGCTTCAGGATTTTGTCAAGGTATAGTTGCCATTGTGTGAAGTGGAGGATTAGTTTTCCCTGAAGAAGCATTTGAAGTGGAAGAAGTAGTTAAGGTAGTGGTTTTTGGTGTAGAAGAAAAAACTATGGAACTAATACTGCTTGAGGCAATAGTCGTAGACTGGGAAGGAGAATGAATGTGAATTGATAAAGAAAATGTTTGAGAATATGTAAAAGAAGGAGGAATAAATGATGGTGTTCGAGGGGTAGAATAGGATTGAATATCACTAGTAGATGATTGAGTTTTGGATATGGGATATTTCCTATGGTGAGAATGGAGAGGAAATTAAAAAGGGATCATTCTGAGGTTTTATCTCTTAGAACAAGTCAATACACAAGTGCCCTAAGATATTGAAGTAACACTTCCTTCCGAGGCTACAAAAAGTATAGGTTTCTCTGCCAAAATAGAAATTTCTTAAAATTTATTTATTAAGTTTTTTACTTTAGGTGATTTGGGAGTATAATATGAAGACAGTTCTTTATGAATAGAACTAGAATATTTTAGGAGAGATTGAAAAACTTCTAACCTAAGAATAGGAGATCTTGAACTGCGACTACAAGTTGTAGGAGACTTGGAGGGAGAACAACTCTTCTGATGGTCTTTGCTTTTTGGATTAATATTTGGCTCTATTCATATTCATATGGCCCTCCTTCTAGTGCCAAAAATTTTGAGGCCCCGAAAATCGGTGGAACAACATCAGGGAAAAACACCCGGTCGGGGACTTAAAAACCGTCCCTTTTCCATTTGGAATGCTGGCTTGGATTGGATTTACAGGACCCGTTTCCCGATGAAATATAATTGGGTGAATGGATGGATTTATAACTGTTTGTAACTTGGCATATGGGAGTAATATCAAGCTTTAAATAAATAATATGTCTATTTATATGTATGCCGAGATGAAATATATATTCTGTGTGTGATTTATAAAGATGATCTTTCAACAGATGCAAATAAATACTATAAAAACTATTAGAGATATGAAAACGATTTGAAATGATTGATTTCATTAAATAATTAATTAAATCAATAGGATAAGTCTATATCGCAACTATTTAATGCCTATATTGAATACGTACCAAAATATAACAATCTAAGATGTTCATAAGTGAGTTATTGCCTGTCTGTTTTTCAAATAGATACATGAAACAAAAAATCAAAAAAATTGACCACTTCTCATTTGGAACAAAAATATAACATATAGGATAAAAATACTGTGTATATGCTCAGTCTTCTCGTTTGAGAAAAAGTACTTGGTCCATCCCTTTCTATTAATAAAACTTCAAGAGTACAAAAGTGTGACTTCTGTAAAGTATCCCTTTCAAAATTTTAGGACCCCTTCTTAAAAGAAATGAAGGGGTTTATATAATAATAATAAAATTCTTAAAACAATTATTACAATAAAATTTGAGGACGTTTAAACAACTCTCCTTAAATTAAGTGAAAATTAAATATAACCATAATTTAAAGGGGTGACTTGCTTGATGGTTGTCTTGTTGTCTCATTAGTTGTTCATTCCTTCATTTGAAGGATGTTAAGCATAGGATTAACCTCGGGATGTTGGCCTGGCCTGATGCATAGTTGTCTAGTGAAAACAACATTAGAATGTGGAGGCAACATGTAGGAGGATATATCTCTAAGACAACGCAACATAAGCGATTTTCCATGTGTATTTACCAAGTATCTCCAATACTTATCCTAATCTAGTTTTTCCAACTTTATGATGTGTTCCTTTTTTACCTTTGAAACTTCTTTCCATTTTCTTATCAATTCTTTCACAATAGGAAGTGAACTGGGAGGACATCTATCAATAAAATTTACAGGGATGAGAATTTGACTCACAGTTTCCACAATGTTAGTAGCCACATCTTTTTCTCTCCAAATGGCTCTTTTAGAATGTTTCAACCATATGTCCCAGCCAATAAACAATATTTCCTTTCTAGAGTCCTAAATCCTTGGCAAGTTTCCCTTTCAACCATCAACATAATCCTACCAGGTGACATACTGTGAAGCCTTAGTATCAATATCAACAAAACTGATCCTCTGGTTTGATATTTGATTAAATAGTGAATTGCTTTGCTCACAAAATTCAAGTATAATTGATAGCTTTTGACAAAAAATAACTTGTTGCTATGCCAATAAGGTATTTAGTTCCAAGGCCTATTTTCTAAATTCATTTATCTTTGGATTATATTTCAATTGCTCTACATAAAACTGCAATTGATGAACTTGAGTGTCGTTTGAACTGATCTCATTTTGGTTCTGAATCATTAATTGGTCCATGCTCTCTTGAAGCTGCATTACATGTACCTCTAGTTGTTGGTTGATGTTTTTCTTCTCTGTCTATAGATCATGTTATAATTGGATGATACTTTCATATTTTTCTTTCATCAATTGTTGAACCTCAGAAGATTTATATATAGTTGCAGATACATAAGATCCTGCGAACTAGGTCAAACGAGTTAGATCCTGTGAAGGATTTTCCTGTGGATATTTCCAGACAACTTCCATTGAGACATATCCTTGGACAAGGAGTTGAGATTTCTCTATTCTCCTTCGTTCCTTTTATCTTCCCATAACTGAATTATGTTTACAACTATATAATATATAAAGAGGAGGGATTTCCTCAATCCTAAGTACAATTTATGTAGTGGGGAAGGCTGGGATGAATTCCACTTTCTCTATGATTACTAATTTCTCATAGGGCCCAACAGTGAACAAGTCTTGACCTCTAGTTTGAGGTGTTTGCACAATCTATTGATCACCATTAATTATAGCTTGTTGGTCTTCCTATATTTTTTGGTTAAATTCCTTCCAAACATCATTGAGATTACTTGGGAAATATAATTCCATGGTTTGAACTTTGGTAGATTTATCTTGCTTAGTTTTACTAAGGATTTCAGTATCCTTAGATACGGGTTCTTTTTCCTTTTCCTTCTATGTTAAGGGCTGGGATACTTGCAACATTTTGAATGAAATTTCTTCTAATATCTTGTTCCTATATTGTATAAAATTTACCAATTGTTATGGATGGAGGTCTACAGCTGCCAATTTTTGAACTCCAGAGAAATCATTGACTAACTCAAATAAGTCATCGAACTGATCATATTCATGTACAGAAGGTCTGATTTTAACTTGGATAGTAAATACTTGTCAACTTTAATTGGGTGGTATTTTCTGTTTGAAATTGTAAATAATTTCAAACATTCAATTTGGCTGATCTCTAAAACTGCATTCTTGTAATTTTCCAAACCATAAACACCAAAATTAATTGGAAAGAAGGGCCATGATGCTTTCTTAACTTCCTTAAGAAACCTATTTAATCTGTTGCCAACAGTTTGATAAGCTACTGACCTTGTGAGAAGCTTATTAGGAACATACAAGGGTAAAGCATGTGGCTGAGCTAGGCTCCCAAATACTCTGACATAGGTAAAGAAATCTTCTCCAAACATTTTTTCAATGGAGGATAAATTATCTTGAGCTTATTTTGACAATCTAAGGGCTTTTTTATTAAAATTGTCTTGAAACAAGTGGAGGATAACTCCATGGAAAAATTTATAAAAATGGTTCTCAAATTTTGACTCCCATGACATGCTATGCCATACATGAAT
Source organism: Pinus albicaulis (assembly GCA_034641835.2). Taxonomy (NCBI): domain Eukaryota; kingdom Viridiplantae; phylum Streptophyta; class Pinopsida; order Pinales; family Pinaceae; genus Pinus; species Pinus albicaulis. Next base: position 359,627,802 of record CM076572.1, on the reverse strand, counting down.
GGGGAGAGGGTCCTGGGTAGTCCATTTCAAACCCATGGCAGTAAAATCTGAAGTGAAACACACAACATCCATGATATAAGTAACTCATATAAAACGGGGGGAAAAATTTGGAGGAAATAGAACGATTTTTCTTGTATTCCAAAATTTGAGTAGAAATAATGTTGGACAAAATGTTTCGCAAATCCATAATATAAGGGTCTGCGACTGGATCCATTAGGGGAAACCATTCTACTGAAAATTTGGTAGTGTCAAGCTGACCAAAAATCCTAGACATCATTGCAGCAACATAATAGTAGGGACTATCAAGGGAGTCAGTAGAATACATACCCTTGTCATCATTATTGTGTTTGTTCAGGTTTCTTCTCCTTTTCTTTGTTGTATTTGAATTCAGCTCATTCTTGCTGGAAAAATTCACCAGAAACTCCTTGTCATAGACCTTTTGTGGGTCTGAGATGTGGTACATTAGCTTCAACTCTTTAGTTTTAAAGTAACCTATCATCATTCCTCTCCTGGTTAGAAAAGTATTGCCTCCAATGTCGATGTTATCAATTATCCATCTTACCATAACAATGTATGGTAATATTTTAGGGTGTGCAATAATTCGATTCAGAATAGAATTGGCCACTTATTCTATAGTTGCTTCTAAGGAATCAGAAGCATCAATAGAAACTTTCCTCTAAACCCTGTGAGGTTTCTCATCCTCAAACAACATGTACATGGCTTCCCATGATGAATATCCACTTTGTGGTCCTCATTTCATGTCTGTAAACAAAGGAAGCATCTATGTTCTTTTGCTTGCAACAAGTGTAGGATTCATAGGGGCCATCAGTTTCTTAGCTTTCTTGAGGGATTTCTACATTTCCAAAGAATTCTATTTATTTGGGGTCACTTGTGAGTAAATGATAAATTTTAATTAGAAAGAGGAAAATTTGATTTTAGAAATAAAAAAGTACCGTAGTAATGGAAGAAGTTAAACTAATGAAACTTGGCATGTTGTTAGTATATGAATTCAATGCTTTTTGCAATCAAATAATTTTGGAGGCATGGGTTATAAAATTGTTAAGTTATGGAATTAATGGTCGGTATGGGTTGATGTGCCCATGTAATCATTCCATCATTAAAATCTGTCACGTCGTAGAGTTTCTTGTGTGTGAATACTTATAGAATTTCAATCATCTTGTTTTTTCCTATTGCGATATCATAATCGAAATATCAATGAAAATGGATGAAGGGCAAGGGTGGTCACATTTCGAAAGTGTGATTCGATAGAGCATATCAAATCAAAAAATATGGTTCATAGAAAATAATGGTTATTCTTGCTAAAATGCAATGCGATAGAGTGTATCACATCAAGAAAATGTGGAGGGTGACATTAAGACCGTCGACGTAGAGTTGCGAAATGCTATTTACGATCTGTGATTTTCCTACATGGATGAAGTGGGTCTCGTAAGTGTTTTCTTATAGAATTTGTTTGAAAATTTTCCTTTTCCATTTATAAAAGTGCTTTGTTATATATGGCATCACAATATGTTTTGAGTGGCTTTTAGGAGCCATATGTGTTACATTGCAGTATTTGTGATTGTGATATTGCAATATTTCTCCACTTGAGTGCTTTTAACGCCAAAATTCAAGGTTTTTTTCACCCTTCATCGACTAGATGTATGAATAAAATGTTGTTGGTATGAATCACTCAAGAGTCTTATTTTTTTTACTCTATTTTTTTTTAAAAAGGTCCCCTTTATTTTCTAAGGTAACTAAGATAAAATAATGGGTTTTGTTGAATAACACAGCACAACACAACAATTATATAGTACAAGAAAAAAATAATTAGGAAAAAATAACTACAAGAAAAATTCAATAGGTTTTTATTCACATAAGCCCTAAGTATATGATTATTTTACTATTACTCTAGTACGAACACTTATGATTTTTTTAGTACCTTGCATTATGATATGATAATTTATCTATTATTCATAAGATTCTACCTTAATTAGGTTTTTAATATCCACTAATATGTATTATTAGAAGTTGACATATGTGGATGGGTAACGTATGCAGAGGTGTAGAAATGAGGGAACAAAGGTTATCACACACATAGCCTGCTTCCACACATGCTTACATTTTGAGAAAATTGATACTGTCTCTAGAGCCATTTATACCTTCTTGATTTGTTTACGACTTGTAAATATTATTAAGAAAACAAGAAATGTTTTGATTATCCATCGAATTGTTGAATAAATTTTGAAAGTACTTCTTATAACATTGATGGATATGATCATCTAGATTTTCTAACATGCAGTAATGATTGCAGAACTCATTGTATTATATTCTATTTAGCATAAAAAAAATGTCATGTTTGTGTGTGAAATCACTAAATAAATGCTCACATTTACCAGTAAGGGAGCTTTTGTTGATAAAAGGATTAAGCAATGATTATTATTTAATATTTTATGAAGCACTTGAACGATGTCTTGGTTACATGTTTATTCACCGACTAAATGTTGAAGACACTTACATTACCATCAAAAAATATTTTGTTAATTGCAACATTAATTCTTAATTAATTAATTTTTATATACTTTAATCCATGTTGTTGGAGGTTAATTTAATCTATGTACCATTTCTCCAAAACATTGTTTCCAAACAAGGAAATATAGAAAAGAAGTGTGTGGATGGGTTTTGCACATCGTTTCAATCTGCTATGATAGATACTGCTTGGGGACCTTTGTGCAACTTCTTGACTTCTTTATAAGTAGTAAATTTTATTAGGAACTTGAACGACACGATGATTACATACCGATTATCCGAATTTTTCTTTAAAAGACAATTTTATAATATTGATGGACATGATATTCTTGATATATTTACAACTAGTAATCATTATACAAAATGCCAAAGTAAATTTTATGAATAAATCAAACGATGACTTGGTTGCACATAGATTCATTGAATATATGTTAATAGTATGACTAAGCTTGAACTATTTTTGTAATAATGAGTGTGGAGTCATCTAAATTGTAGTCAATATCCATCACTAGAGGTTCCAACACCTTCGCAAACATTTTCTTCTCAACATAGTTTTTCCATATATGGCCACCCTGCAAACTTGTCCTTTCTCGCAGGTTTTGGTACTAAATTCTTTCAATAGTTTATACGACACCTATTTTAATTATAAATATTTCATTGACAAATGCTCTTATTGTAAGGATTAAGGATGATGTTTTGCTATGCAAAGAAAAATATTTACTTTTCTTGCTAATCCTTGATTTTATTGGTATATGGTGACTTTTTTTGGCTATTAACGTGTATAAATGATATGGGTAACATGCTTGCATTTACTCCATATAAGAGCGACACGGGTTAGTAAGATAAAAAACCACACTAATTATTCGTTTAAATGACATAAAGTTCATCAACTTACAGATTCTGCTAGGCCATAATCTCCACTAGATCTAAATAATACATTATTATTTCACTCCAAAAAAAAAATAAGAAAGTCTCACGTGGCTAGTGTGATGTACTGCAATTTGTTACTTATTTTGGAAACATAAGCATTTTTTTGGTTTTTCCTATTTTGGGTGAGATGTCATTAATTTGCACCCAATATGTGTGTAGCCAAAAATTTCCATGCCGAAAACATTAATAATCCAAAACCACCAATTAATTTATTAATATGGAGTCTGTCAGAATGTATACAGATGTATGGAACTTTGTCGAATAAAGTTTATTTTACTTGCTCCACACACTCACTCTCTCGTAAAACACTTCTTCCTCACAAATGATGTTGATTAAAATTGTCTAGTAAGTTATCGATTCTATGGTAAGTTACATCTCTACAAAAGGATATGCGAATATTGTGATCACGATAAATGAATAGTTAGAATAGCATAGAGAGAAGCCAACCTCCAATCACCTTTCGCACAAGTGGGTTTGAATATGATTATAAACTATCTGAGTGTGCAGTGTTGAACAACATTGACGGGATATGTAGAAGAGGTTTAATTGCCTCACTTCCACACCTTTGTAGAGGCATCATTTCAATTTTCTATGATGAATACTAGCTACGAAGAATTGTGCATATTCTTTTTTTCCTACGGGTAGTTAACGTTATTAAGCACTCGAACAATGTGTTGATTATGGGTTGATTTAGTAAATAAATTCCAAATTTGATATGTTTACATGTAGTAAGCATTATAAAATGCATCAGAATAAATGATATTACATGTTGAATAGATTCTAATAGAATGACTAAGCCATAATTATTTTCTTAATGGTGGTGTGGAGCCCTCTGCACTACAGTCAATATCTATCACTGCAGGTTCCCATACTAGTCATCAAAAATACAATGAAAATAAAATGTATGACAACTTTTATTATTTTGATTATCAAAACTTTATAGTTATATTTTTTTTTATCTTTTAAGGTTTGAGAGATGTTATATATTTAAATATTTTTTTAATTGAGTTATTTTTTTTATGTAGAGCGCAGAAGTGTAAGGGGAGATTTCATTGTGGTTTCTATGCACTTTGCACAACGAAATATTCCTCTGCACCTACACACTCAGAATAATGAAAGTTTCCTCCACACCTTCACATTCAGCACAATGCAAGCTTCCTCCACACCTTAGAGTTAAATTGATATATTATTTGTTTTTGGAACTTAAATTTTCATGTATGCACTTACTTCATATATGATATTGATGAGATTTTCCCTCGTCTTCATTTAATCCAAATGCTTAGTTTTATATAACTTTATCCATTTGGAACAACTACTCTAATGAATGCAAATTGTGCATATCTCAAAGTTTTTCTTTCATTATGCATCTTGCAGAGGTGTGGAGGAAGCTTTCAATGTGAGAAATGTGTAATTATGGCTTGTGGATAAAATTGTTCAAATGAAGCATTCTCAAATAACATCAAAGCACAAAACTCACACAAAAAGGCAAGGAATATGTTGATATGCATCTATCACTCTTATTTTTAAGTATTATCAATAAAATCTATAAAAAAACACTAAGAAAATAACACATTTTCATAAATACGTAACTAGCAATTGCACCACATGTTGCAAAGGAAATGTCGTAAGGTTGTGGTATATGAAAGAATAACATATGAGAAAGAAGAGGTAGTAGGAAATTTCTCTGCTCGAACTAAGGGGTGGAGAATTATGTTTACTTGAACTCAAATCAAAATATCCATATTGGGTAGTTGATGTGGAACAACTTCTTGGTTATTAATTGCATGTAAGATTTTTTTTTTCATAATGGATGAGACATTTTGGCCAAAGTACTCAAGACCTCTATATGATGAAATCTGCATGTTTCTTTTTTTTTTGCATGAAGGATGCACTTGTTTTTTATGACCAAGTTGGGTAGAATTCACCCTTCCATGAAATTATTTGCTTGTATCACATTTGCAATGTTGAATTCCTCTGATACTACTCCTAGAACTCTAACTCTGCTCTACAACTAGAATTATTTAATGGAATAAAAAATTATCACTATGACATGTTGTACTTCATAAGAGACTACTACGAAGATTAATTATGGTAAATACACCTTCACCTGTCATTTGAACATACATCATAGAGTTATCTTGATCATTAATTTTATGGATAAGGGACATTTGAACCCTTTTTAACCCTTGGGGATGATTATTTAATCTCAATTCAGATAATTTATATTAATAAATTATCTACAATCATATTTCCATAATTCCGCTTTGAATGACAGATATTCCACTCCTTTGTAACTTTTCACCTTAGCCAGAATAAAAAACTTCATGAATACCCAAAAGTAAGAAGAAAAAATCAGCTCATAATTAGGGAATCTAGTGACTTCTTTAAGGATCATAATTCAAGACTTTACTGCCTTTTAAATATCATTTATTTTCCCATAAAAAAAAAAAAAAAAATCAAATTTTGTAGTGACAAGAATGGGAACAAATTTTAAATTTAATATCTCCCTTCCCTAATGATAGTACATTTTTTTTTTGATACGAAATTATTTTCCCGATCTTTTAAATAATAGATTCCTCCCCACGCGACCCTTTAGAGATACCGTTTTTTTCAACTGATTGCAATAAGTAAGTGTATTTTGTCTAGTATTTTATAAGTCATTGAATTTAAGGGCAGAGGTAAAGAGACTACTAGAAAAAAGAGAGCAGAGTGACTGAATGTCAAATGAAAATAACATTGAGGAATTTCTTCTGATTTTCTCATGTGGGCCTTCTTCAATTGATGAGGTAGTAGGAAATTTCTCCTCCAGAATAAGCGGTGGAGAATTATGTTGAGTGAAACACTACTCATGTAACTTTTACTCCTCCTTACAATTGGAATGTTTCTCTTCCCATAACTCTATCTCAGGTTATAATTCTAGCTTTTTCTTATTTAGGAATAAATTTTCTCTATATCACTATTTTCTGTCTCTTTTTGAGCACTTTCTTGAATAAGTGAGATAATGTAGCTCATCTGGATTCCAAAATCCCGGAGTAACCGATTTTCTGAAGAGTCCTCTTCTATTTTTAATTATGCTATTTGGTCCTCCATAGCCTTGTCAACGTCATTTACTTCTAAAGAATCATACATTCTTGATAAGTATCCATTGTCTTGCTTTTCTTCTTCCATATACTTCAGATCTAAATGAATCGAACATGAGATAAGCTTCGTGACATTTTCCAAATTTCAAGATTTTTCATTGCACTTCTCATGTGTATCAGGAAAAATGGAATCCATACATTCAAAGTTATGCCTTTTTATGGCTTGTTCTAAGGTTGGAAGCTTCTCTTCACCATGTGTCCTTTCTTCTGTATCCTTGTCTTTGATAAAAACAATTTTTACCGACCCCTTTAAAGGTAAATTTAGTGTTATTTAAGAAATGAGAATTATGAACATTCATCATTATTGCTCAAGATAAATCATGTCCTCTGAAATAATTTAAAAAAGATCACATATTTAAAAAAATTCATTATTAATTTAATTTTTGATATATTAAGAAATAATACTCATGAATTATAAAACAGTTGTAACATAAATACTATATAGCAAAAGAAACCATGTATTTAACAAGAAAAACTATGTATATTTGGATGTATGAAAAATTAGATACATTTTATTAAGTAAAATTTTAAAAGAATAATGGCTATAAACATTTAAAAATATTTTTATTAAATAATTAGTTTAGATCCAAAGTCAATATTGATTTAGGCCATCTTAGTTCTCCCCTATAAAGAAACTACATTCCACATGAATACCATGGGTCAATACCATGGGCTGTATTTATAGTTTATCATTATTTTATTTTATTATTAAAAAGTCACCAAAACCTAAATTAAATCTAAATTATTAAAAGGAAAACAACTAACATTATAAAAAGCATATATAAAAATATTTACTTGATCTAATGGCCTAAAACATTTTGATCGTCTAACATTTGATCCAATGGCTCAAACATGGACACAGTGGCAGCTAGAGGAGTTGTTTTCAAATAATGACACCCTACAATGTAACTAAATTTATATTTACTAGCAATTGCACCAAATGTTGCAAAGGAAACACTGTAAGGTCAACATATAGCAGTAATTAATGCTTCATACTGATGGGATCTTGTTACGAAATCTCGGATGCCTCAATAGATACCCACCAACAATCATTGCCACTGCTTGAAAGGGAGTGACATACAAAACTACTGCAGCAAGTAAGAAAAAAGTTATAAATATAATTGTAGCACGATGATCTCTCCAACTCAAAAGGGCTTGTAACCTTTCTCCCTGCATAGAAAAATCTCCAACCAGAGTTTGAATCCTTCCTACAATGCTTCTCAAACGATCATACTGAGTCCTCACAATGTCAGCACTTTTAGAAGTAGGGAATGTATCAAATTCCTCTTCAATTTAATCTGGATGAATTTCCTTTGCATGAAAGAGGCGGGTATACATGTGAGGTGGATGCTGTGGGCGATAGCAAAAATGCAAAATGCCAATTAGGAACATATATAGGAATATTGTTGGCAGTATTAACTCTAGATACCAGAAAAGAATGAGGAACAATATATGCACTAACACAGTAGTAACAGGGTTCTTCCAATTGCATATATCATCAAACCACTTGCTTGCAGCTATAGGTCCAGATAGTACAGACATTATGCGGAAAAGGTTTGCTTTACTGTGACGTATGCTCCACATATGAAAATCCAAATCTAGCATATACTGCACCACTTCCTTTCTAATAGGTGGCTCAGCCCGGTTGAGCCTCATTGCCACAATATTCATTGCTTTGTACCTCAGGTCCATGTGAGGTGGATGCCATGGGCTATAGCCAAAATGCCAAATGCCAATTAGGAACATATATAGGAATATTGTTGGTAGTATTAAATCTGGATACCAGACAAGAATGAGGAACAAGATATGCACTTCACATTAGTAATAGGGTCCTTCCAATTGCATATATCATCAAACCAGTTGCCTGCAGCTATAGGTCTAGATAGTACAAACATTATGCGGAAAATTTTTTCTTTACTATGACGCATGCTCCACATATGAGAATCCAAATCTAGCATATACTCCACCACTTCCTTTCTAAGAGGAGACTCAGCCTAGTTGAGCCTCATTGCCACAATATTCATTGCTTGGTACCTCAAGTTTTCTAGCTAAGAAATAGAAAGAGGATGTAAATAGTGCATCTTTGGCAGCAAAGGTTGCGTGTAAATTTGCATTATGTTGACCAAAGAGGAACATGTGAAATGAACTGCTAGTTGAAGGTCCCCCATATTTTTCACTCCTGAATTGTGCAGCACCAGCAGAGGATAGGAATGACTATAAACCCCATCAGTCTCTAAAGTAGACAAACAAATGCGCACCTTCCCAATCCTTGCATCCTTGGCTCCCAAGTTATTATCAGGTGATCCTCAAATTTTCCAATTATTAAAAACTCCCACTGTTATGACAGTGCAATGATCATAAACTTCCCAAGTATATTGTTCATTCCACTTTCCATCTCAGAGCTGAAATAATATTATCCAAGTTGTTCCAATGAGTACCACTTCTAAAAAAGTGATAGGATTGAAGTTGAGAAAAAACATGTGGCATCATAATAAAAATAAACTGATTGAAGAAAGTGCATTATCATCCAAATGTATAAAATGTTGACATGTTTTGTAAATTTTCGAGAAGCCAGAAAACACACAGAATAAAACCCAGAGAATACCAATGCACTCTTGTTTTTTTTTTTTCTGGCACCCTGATGGACTGGTATCCAATCCATATTTATAGTTGTATTTATGGTACTAAGTCCTTGCTCTGATATATTTTCAGAGATCCAGTTTTTTATATTTAGAATTTATTAAAAGCAACGGCAATTAATATTATTATTATTATCTTCTGAAGCTATGGTATGTTTATCCTTAAGGCATTTCTGCAAAAAAAACCTCACAGTGATGTTTTGTTTTTCAACTCCCACCGGATACAATATCACACTTTCTAACCTTCAAAAGACCATTTGATAGTCTTGGTTGTATTTTATTAACATCCAACAACAATAGCAGTAGGGGACAACTTGGATTCAGACCTACATAAACAAAAAAACATTTACAAACATATTAAGCATTCTACTCTCCATTAAGAGCTGATTGACACTTACATTATTTCATTTGTCCTAAACTGGAAAAATCTAACTGGAAATGGAAGGAACTAAAGGCTAATTGTCATCAAGATTGTTTGGATCTTACAAACCTCATTGATGATTTTTGGACTTGGAAGGCACTTGGCATGCTTAGGGAAATTAGAAGTCAAATATTGGGCTAGAAAGTTGACATAAGAGGTGATTGATACTTGCCATAATTTGGCACTCCCATGCCACTGACCCATTTCCTGGTTGAACCAAAAGATGACAGATGGTGAATTTATGAACAATGCACAATTCAATCAAAATAGTACAAAGTGGTAAAGAGGAGGAGTTAAATTTGCATAGAAAATAGTAGATGATTCATAAGTTTTTCAAAAAAACATTCTAGGAGCAAGGATCATGTTCAATTTTCACCTACAAAAGAGACACAAACCTAGTACTTAGTCATTGTTACATTACTTCATTTGTCCTAAACTGGACAACTCTAACTAGAAATGGAGGGATTGTCAAAAACTACAAAATCTGTTTGCTAAAGAGTTTTTAGGCACAGGTATTCTGTAACACATGGTGTTAAATTTAGTAGGCTTTGTAGGCCTTGTAGGTATGGCTCCTAGCACAAAGATTATTGCAATCTGCAACACTGTACCTTGACAAAATAGATAAAATTAGAGCCTGTACCAGCAGCCTTTAATTAATTTTACATATTGTCTGGGTACCTTAGGATACTTGAAAATTGTCTTCAGTAGATTCCTGCACCCACATTGGAGATCATTTCTATGATAAGGCAACACTCTTTTGAACTACAAATTTGTGCATTTGTATCATTAACCTTGCCATACAAAAAATGAAATCTTCTAGTTGTTGGAATGGCGGAAATGAGACCTCAAAGAAGAACTGAGAATGTAAATTCAAGCATACATGTAGCAAACATATGTCTTCTGTATGAACATCCCTTAGAGATTAAAAGGTTATTTTGATGAAGCATATTATCACTTAAGGATGAATTCAGCCAATTTCATGTCATTTCTGACTTTCTCTTGCATATTCAGAACTTCAAAATATTTGTAGCAAGGGGATTACATAATCATTGTTGCAAGGGGATGCACGCCCTAGGGATCGGTACGCTCAAACAGGGATGTCCCCATATTAGGTATGCATAACCAAATGGGGAGGAGACAACCCCCACCTCCGATTTTGACACCCATGATAAAAATGAAGGACATCCGGATAGGGGGAAGTAAACACGTTCCTTAAAGAACACTGAAAAAAGAGGTCAACTATTGGGCCAGAAAGTTGACATAAGAGGTGATTAACACTTGCCATAATTTTGCACTCCCATGCCACTGACCCATTTACTAGTTGAACCACAAGATGAGAGATGGTGAATTTATGAACAATGCACAGTTCAATCAAAATAGTACAAACTCCTTAGGTGATAACATGGCAACATGATGTCATGAGAAAATATTGATTAATCATTAGATATATTTTTTTCATCATGGTTTACACACCTAGTTAGAAATCTGAGGACCTGTGGGCTATCTTTGCTGATTTTTGTTGAAGATTAACCATTTCATTTAAAAAAACCTGACAGTGATGTTTTATTTTTCAACTCCCACCGAATACAATATCACAATTTCTAACCTACAAAAGACCATTTGACAACCTTGGTTGTATTTTATTAACAGCCAAAAAAAATAGAAGTAGGGGACAACGTGGATTGGGACCTACACAAACAGAAAAGAATTTACAAACATATTAAGCATTCTACTCTCCATTTGTTATGGGATTGAGAAAATTATACTGGTGCTTGATTCAAGATCGTCGCTAGTCAATCAAATTACACACCAACCTTATCTAATACTTCATATATTCAGATGGTAATGGTCAACAATGCAATTACTGGATATCAATATTGTAGAGTATTTGAGCATTTGTTAGATTTTGGCAGGAAAGTTATCCTGTACTAAAGATATTTCTAGCATGATTTGCAGACCCCTTGACAAGTGGTAAAGAGGAGTGTTAAAGAGGTATAAATGCACCAGTTTTTTGACCCTTTAAACAGTCAATGTTAAGAGGATTACACCAGCAGCAAACGAATTTTCCTTCCAGCAGTGTTCTCCAGCATATTTGAAGCTTTGAAGGCTAATGAAGTCACATACATGGAAGTAACCTATTGATCCTTTTAAAGAAGATTTTAAGATAACACCTAAACAAATAGCACCGAACTGAGGAATCATCTGTGGAATCCCCAGCACACTTAAAAAAGGGGTTTGGAGCAAGTTAGATCAAAATCTTTCTGACTTTCTCTTGCATATTCAGAACTTCAAAATCTTTGTAGCAAGGGGATTACATAATCAGTGTTGCAAGGGGATGCACGCCCTAGGGATGTCCCCATCTCAGGTATGCATACCCAAATGGGGAGGAGACAAACCCCACCTCCTATTTTGACAGCCAGAGTTATGGCAGGAGCCTTATCCTCTAGGCGATTTAGTTGTGGCAGCAAGATTACATAAAGGAAAAATTTGGTAGATGAAAGAAATGCCCATTGCGCAGAGCTAACGACATTATCTGCGTCTGCGTCTTTCTGGCCATTGGAGGGCGAGACCGCTTTTCTTAAATTCTCAACACAAGAAAGGGATGCGAAGAAAGTTGGGAAAATAGACTTTTTTGTAAATTTTCAAGCAACGAGAAAAAACACATAATAAAACCCTAACCTTACTTGGCCTTTCTCTGATCACTTCAGAAAATTTCACAGCACATACCAATTGTCCATGCCACCTTGCATATCCTTTCAAATCTAGACAAGACATTGAATTCTAGAGCGCGCTTAAAGTTATAACAATCTATCTTACACATAAAAAAAATGAGATGTCTGATAAATTCAAGCTAATGTAGAGTAAACAGTTTTGTTGATCAAACGTAAACAATATGACCCTTCCCAAACCTCAAAAGGAATATGATTATTTAGAATTTACAACACCGTACATAAATCCAAGAGATATTATAAAAAAACTCAAGAAAGCTTAATTTACACACACCAATCTGATCATACCTATCCAGTGTTACAAAATGAATCTACCAAAACTCCTACGAAATGCATTTCCATCTGAGAGCTGAAACAAGATTATACAAGTTGTTCCAATGAGTACCGCTTCTCAAATAGTGACACGATTGATGTTGAGAAAAAACATGTGGCATCATAATCAAAATGAACTGATTATAGCATACTATTAGTTCATGCAGGTAGCCTCCTAAAAAAATTGAGTGACAAAGATGGGAGCTTGTTACGAAATCTTGGATGCCTCAGTAGATACACACCAACAATAATTACCACTGCCTGAAAGGGAGTGACATACAAAACTACTGCAAAAAGTAAGCAAAAAGTTATAAATATAGTTGTAGAACGAGGATCTCCCCAACTCTAAAGGGCTTGTAGCCTTTCTCCCTGCGTAGCTAAATCTCCAACCACAGTTTGAATCCTTCCTGCAACGCTTCTCAAAAGATCATACCACATCATCACAATGTCAGCGCTTTTAGAAGTAGGGAATGTATCAAATTCCTTGTCAAGTTCATCTGGATGAACTGCCTTTGCATGAGAGAGGCATGTATACATGTGAGGTGGATGCTGTGGGTGATAGAAAAAATGCCAAACACCAATTAGGAAAATATATAGGAATATTGTTGGCAATATTAACTCTAGATACCAGACAAGAATGAGGAACAAGATATGCACTAACATAGTAGTAATAGGGTTCTTCCAATTGCATATATCATCAAACCACTTGTCTGTAGCTATAGGTCCAGATAGTACAGACATTATGCGGAAAAATTTTGCTTTACTGCGACGCATGCTCCACATATGAGAATCCAAATCTAGCATATAATCCACCACTTCCTTTTGTAAGAGGTGGCTCAGCCTGGTTGAGCCTCATTGCCACAATATTCATTGCTTGGTACCTCAGGTTTTCTAGCTGAGAAACAGATAGAGGATGTAAATAGTGCATCTTTGTTAGCAAAGGTTGCGTGTAAATTTGCATGATGTTGAACAAAGAGGAACATGTGAAACGAATTGCTAGTTGAAGGTACCCCATATTTTTACTCCTGAACTGTGTAGCACCAGTAGAGGATAGGAATTGTAAACCAAATCAGTGTCTAAAGTAGACAGACGAATGTGCACCTTCCCAATCCTTGCTTCCTTTGCTCTTGAGTTCTTATGAGGTGCTCCTCGAATTTCACAATTATCAAAAACTCCCACTGTTATGACAGTGCAAAGATCATAAACTTCCCAAGTATATTTTTCATTCCACTTTCCATCTCAGAGCTGAAATAAGATTATCCAAACTGTTCCAATGAGTACCTCTTCTCAAACAGTGATAGGATTGAAGTTGAGAAAAAACATGTGGCATCATAATCATAATGAATTGATCGAAGAAACTGCATTATCATCCAAATGTGTGAAATATTGACCTGTTTTGTAAATTTTCAAGCAGTGAGAAAAAACACAGAATAAAAACCTAACCTTACTCGGCCTTTCTCTGATCACTTCAGAAAATTTCCCAAATTGAAAGGCTGAAAGATGAAACAGGCAGACCGGCAGTGAAAACCATCCTGTCATACCCTGTCATGGCCTAGCACCTCTTGGAATATGTTTCTTCAATTTTTTCCAATGAAAGCTTCGAGGAATCAAATGGCCGACCTGACAGAACAAACCCAAACCCTTGGCCCTAAAAATTTGGCAGATGAAAGAAATTCCCACTGTGCAAAGCTAATGATCTTATCCGCGTCTGTGTCTTTATGGTCATTGGAGTGCGAGACTGCTTTTCTTAAATGCGCAACACAAGAAAGGGCTGAGAAGAAAGTTGGGAAAATAGACTATTTTGTAAATTTTCGAGCAACCAGAAAAAACACATAATAAAACCCTAACTTTACTCGGCCTTTCTCCGATCACTTCAGAAAATTTCCCAAATTGAAGGACTGAAGGAAGAAACAGGCATAGCGGCAGTGAAAACCACCCTGTCATACCTTGCCATAACCTGCCACGGCCTAGCACCTCTTGGACTCTGTTTCCATAATTAGTGCGACGGGCCGCTTCTTTCTTCAATTTTTTCCAATGAAAGCTTTGAGGAATCAAAGGTTCGACTTGACAGAACAAACCATTGGCCCTAAAAATTTGGCAGATGAAAGAAATGCCCAAAATGCAGAGCTAATGATGCCCATTGTTCAGAGCTAATGATCTGATCTGAGTCTGCTTCTTTCCGGCCCTCCAAAAGTTAGTTAAGTTGAAGGAGAAATTAGATGCAATGGTCTAAAACATTTCAATCGTCTAAAATTTCATCTAATGGCCCAAAAATTGACAGAGTGGCAGTTAGAAAAGTTGTTTTCAAATAGTGATGCCTTACAACATAATTATTAATTTCTCACACACACAGATATATTAATAATAATAACAATAAATTTTACTATCTACCTTTTTCATTTCAAACCATTTTTATTATATTATTTAATCACATTATATATTTTTAGAAAATTAAAATATTAAAATATATATTTTTATTATTTATAAAAAGTTTACCATAACAAATTATATATATTTCTTTTTAAACATCATAAATTAAAATAATATACTCACCATCCATAATAATAAGTGCGATGAACTACAAAACTTTGTTCACCGTCAAATGAGAAAAAATAAAGTAACCGCAAGTAAAACATTGTTGTAAGAAAGCAACCAATTTTGTTAATTCCACATGTATTTTTTTTTAATTATTTTTTATCATACTAATATTAAAAGATATTATCTAAAACTAAATTTTTAATTTAGAAAAAATAATTATTTTTTAATCTAATTAATATAATTAAGAAATAAACAGAGAAATATTATATATATATATATATATATATATATATATATATATATAATTAATTTCCCTCTTTCTTAATCATCAAAAAAATTATACTATGTCCAAAGTGTTGGAAAAACCTATAATGCCTCTTTTGAAAGAGGATGCACCATAGCATTAGTCTCCCTAAAGTGTGTTTGGTTGTGATTTATCAAAACGTTTTAGCGATTGATTTATCATATTATTGCTGAAATTGGTGAGCACTGAAATTTTTCTTAAAATGTTAGATCTAGGACTTTTGTGATCCATAATGTAGATAGATAGAAAATATTTCGGATTACTCACATCATTAGGATTTGATCGACATTTCAAACCATTGGTTCATCCTCTGGACAAAGCGAAAAAGGAAAACGATCTCAATGAATAAATAGTAAGGATGCATCGTTACCCAGATTTACCTCTTAAAACTAGCCCTTATTTAGTTAATTAGCAAGAAAATTAATTTGTTTTTAATTATTTAATTAGTTAGAAAATTAAAAGTTTTTTAATTAATTTAATTAATTAGTTAGAAAATTATATATATTTTTAAATTATTTAAAGATATAATAATTTAGGGAGAAAGGTTAAATTATAAAAACCCATAAAGGGAAAGGGGTAACTTATAGTAAAGGGGAAACATAAAAAGATTAAATGATAATAATTTGGTATAAGAAAAAATAGAAATAAAAAATAAATAAATAAAATAAAATAAAATAATATATATATATATATATATATATATATATATATATTAAAATGAATAAGTTATAAAATTAGTAAGAGAGAAGGGGTAAATAATAGAATAAAAAATTCTAGAAAAAAAAAGAAAAATTTATAATTATAATTATAAATCTTTCCCTTTTTTTTTAATATTATTTTTATTCTATTATTTACCCCTTCTCCTTTACTTTTTTTTTATAACTTATTCATTTTAATTAATTAAATAATATATATATATATATGTGTGTGTGTGTGTGTGTGTGTTTTAATTTTATTTATTTATTTATTTTATATACCAAATTATTATAATTTAATCCCTTTATGTTTTCACCTGTACTATAAGCTACCCCTTTCGCGTTCTGGGTTTTTATAATTTAATCTTTTCTCCTAAATTATTATATCTTTAAATAATTAAAATTTCTAATTTTCTAACTAATTAATTAAATTAATTATAAAAAAAAATATTTTCTAACTAATTAGATAATTAAAAAAAAAAAATTTTTCTAACTAATTAACTAAATAACGACTAGTTTTAACAACTAACTTTGGGTAATGATGCATCTTTACTATTTATTCATTGAGATCATTTTCCTTCTTCCCCTTGTCCTGAGGATGAACCACATTAGATGGTTCCAAAACTCCACCAAATCCTAATGATGTGATTAATCTGAAAGATTTTCTATATTTCTTAAAATGTCAGTGGCATAGGCCATGTAAATCCACACTTGAACAACAACAACAATATTTAGTTGCCATTCCTAAATATTTCATATGCTTTTATTGCGGGCCGATATATAGTTCATAAATTGTTACTGTAACTTTATTGGCCTAAAAATTTATTTGCTATTAATTTTTATTAACACTATAAGTAATATATTATAAATTTCATATAATGATTTTAGGATAAGAAATGTAAATAAATATAATACTTACCAAGATATAATACTTTTAAATGGTAAGCCTTACTTTTTCACTTTAAAAAAGAAGAAGTAAACTTTATGTTTTCATCATTTACATGAACTCACTACGTTAAGGCTTATTAACACAATGTAATCTTATATATATTACATATACCCATTATTTGTAGTGTGCTCTCACACATATATGCATTTATATATATTTCTATGTTGTCCTTTTTAGCTTATGACATTGGCCGAAACTTTAAAGAAAAGACATTAAGTGAGCAAGGCATATATATATATATATATATATATATATATATATATATATATATATATATATATATATATATATATATATATATATATATATATATATATATATATATATATTTGCGGCTCTACTAAATTTATTGTGAGATTTAGCATGCATTTATTATTGTTTGCATTATTATATCTACTTTCTCAAATATTTAGATTCCATAGATATAACTACTAGTCTTTTCAGTTAATAAATATTATGTTATCATCTTATTTTCAATCATTCTTTGCCTTTCCAAGTGTGAGGTAGTTATAGAGTAGATCATTTAGTGAATCTTTCTAGTATTTAGTATTGTGAGTTTGTAACTCACAAAACTCTTGGTCCCTCTATCTTCACAAGGTACAAAATTTCAAAACTATCTAGATTTATTTCCCATGTTTAGGGCCACTGTACTTATTAGTAAAATTTTATATTCTCAACTCACACCTTACTCATTTTTACTTGTTAAATTTTGATATAACATAGATATCTCTCCTCGATATCAGAAACATTGTTTCTATGTGCTTCCATATCTATTTGGTGTCGGGGAGTATCTTAGATACAATTACCACACCCCTTTATCATTTAAAGATTTCAGTTATATTTTGTACTTATTACTTCCGAGACTGATTTTCTTCCATCATATCTGTCAAAGCTTATCTCCAATTGACTCATCCTTGATCAGGTGTCTTATGATCCTCCATTCTTATGGTTTGTGCTAACCATTCTTCTATGGTTTTATTTTCAAGAGACTTTTTAGTGCTAAAGTTCATTGATTCCTTTATCAATTTGGACTTTATTCCATCAATCATGAAATCTGTATCAGCTAGCATGATTTAAATGGACTTATCAACACCTAAGTTGTACTATTAACATATCAAATTTTATCCTTTAATTTCACCGCCGTCAGTATTTTCCATATTAATTGGAAGGAGTCGAAACATTCGACCCATCACCTGTCGTTGACTCATATATCCCATTCAACTTGGACAAGAGTTATCCTTGAATGTGCTCAACTGAAACCATCTGGAACTTAAATATAATTAATTTTAAAAATGATCCATTAATTTATTAACATGTACATATTATATGGTAAATTTTAATAATTCTCATTTATTTATTTCTGCACCATTTATTCCAATGTTGTAACCAATATTTTTGTGATTTCCCTTTATGAAGGGGATTTTCAGAAGAAGGTTAATTAATTCGCCTACCATTTTATTTTTGCAAGCCATGAAATATGAACTGATATGTACCAACTGAGTATTATTGTATTAGACTTAATTATCCCTATTCAAAGGGTAAGGGTGATCTACACAACCTATAAGGCTAGTCACACCACTAAGTCTCCCCTTGAGTCAACTTCACATGCATGATAGTTTAGATCCATGAATTATAGAGTCCACTCCCAAAGACTATTTGATGCCACTGGAGTTAGTCTGGGGCTCTCAAAATGATCCCACAAGCTTCAGTTTGAATTCCACTGGCCAACCAACTCAATAATTCCCCTTGTTGATAGTACACTATTTTCTAATCCAAATATTTTACAGCCTATATGTCACATAGTAGCTTCAACATTAACAATTTTGATAATATGCTTTAGTTATGAACACTATCAACAAAAAAAAAGTTTTTCTGGTACTTATTTGATATTCCTTTATACCTATCTTTTTCTTAGTTACTCATAAATTTCTTTCTGTTACAGACAACAAATTCCTTCTCTACCTATTATCCCACAATCATGGGATATGATTTACCAAGTAAGATGTATTAATACTTAAGTCGTCTAAAGAGGTTTTTTCTCTCCTAGGCACCCAAGTTATCAATTCTTGTAGGTAAGGGTACCTTAACTTATATAATGAAATTTATTTCATTGTACCGAGAACCATATTTTTATCTTCTCATTGCCACAGTTTTATAATATGTAAATTTTCCCTAACAAAACATTTCCATTTACTTACCCCATGGATCCTATAGGGCAAGCTTCATTTTTGGTGTAGGTGGTGTAGGCTCAACAAATAAAACACATGCCTTAGATTCTAATATTTATGGATCAACATGATCAACAACATGACCAACTAAATCTACTCGTGCTCGTTTACCTTTTGCTTGATACTTTTGTTGGACATAATTTTAATGGTGTTGTGTACTTACAATGCGGTACAACAATATAACAAACGAGTTACTCCTAGATTTCAATATCTCTATGTTATTCTTGGTCACTTATTTTTCCTTTAAGCATGCCACAGTGTTGAACCATTCAGATATGATACCACTTGTAACATCCATCATCTGTATAAAAAAATTACTTATCTTAATTGAGCTGTTAAAACCATCATTATATGATTATATCCTTCTTAAAGTTTGTACTATGTTCTAATTATATAATATGGTAGCTTTGAGACATAAGTCCTATTTTGTGTTCGAATATGCCATAATATAATTGTTATTAACTAGTAACTTTAATTCTTCATCGTATAAACTTATGATGCACTAATATAATGAGGTTAAATTTGGTTATTGACACAATCGTGACTTAGTAAATAAGAATAAAGGCTTGGCATTCATATGCTTGTGATTTGGTTGGTACTCCAAGGAAGTCTCTAGAACCCCAGTTGTCATCCACTTGAATAAATCCAGGCTCTAGCCCACTGGGACACTTGTCCTCGAGGTCACCGTGGATCTCATTGGATATTGGTCAAACGATCATAGATTCGGTCGGGTGGTTAAGGGTAACCTTCCCTACCTTCGCTTTGCCATCGACATTATCATTATCTGAATTTGGTTTTTCGGGTTTAGCGACCTCCAATAAACCCTAATGTGTTAGAGTTTTATGGTAACTAAAAACTCACTTAATGACTTTTTCGATAAATTCACTAACTGACCATAACCAACTTTAAATAAAATCAAAATAAACTAATCTTTAAACATTAAATTTTCCAGAAGGTTGAGTTACTGTGGTGAAAGTAAATCAAATATTTAATTTTCACTAATTGATCTCACAACAACAAATTATGAACATATACCTGAGTTATTACAAATATTTAGATTATATTTATTTTAAAATATAAGTACAAAACAAACACCAAATATATATATATATATATATATATATAATTTATTACAAATATTTGTATTATATTTATTTTAAAATATTAGTACTAAACAAACACAAAATTGGTTGTTTTAAAAAGTATTTAAATTACACACACATAGAAATGAATATTTTTCTATTAAAATATGGAATCAACATAAAAGAAATTTAATAAAAGACAAATTTGTATTAAATTTTATTTAAATTAATTATTTATATATATATTTATAAAAATGAATAATTTTGTATTAGAATATGAAATAAACATAGATTTTTTTTAATAAAAAGCATCTTAGCATTATAGTTGTGAACTAACTACATGATTAATTTTTTTGATATTATAAATTTCCAAATAACAAGTTTTATCTTTCTTTACAGTCTATATATATATATATATATATTAAAAAACACTTATAATTTTAAGATGAAAATATACATTGGTAATATCTTGTAGCTTTGATTAAAAAAAACAAAATAAAATAAAAGAATTGTTAAGAGACTCTTCAACCTATCTTATTAAAAATCATTGCCTGGCTATGGAGAAAAAAAAATGAGACAAAACAGTAGATTAATTCAAAAATGTTCCTATATCATTTTGTTTTATACTATTGATAATTTCCCTCTCTATTTCTTAGTTATCAAAGAATTATACTATCTCCAAATTTCTTAATCATCAAATAATTATACTATCTCCAAAGTGTCTCAACAAATAATTTCCCTCTCTATTTCCTGATCATCAAGGAATTATACTATCTCCAAATTTCTTAATCATCAAAGAATTATGCAATCTCCAAAGTGTCTGGACAAACCTATAATGCCTCTTTTGAAAGAGGATCCACCATACCATTCATCTCCCTAAAGTGTGTTTGGTCGCGATTCGTCAAAAGGCTTTAGCTATTGATATATCACTTTATTGTTGAAAATGGTAAACCCATATTGACTGGTGCACTAAAATATTTCATAAAATGTAAGTGGCATAGACCATGTAAGTCGACACTTGAAGTACAACATCAATATTTAGTTTCCATTCATAAATATTTCATACGCTTTTAGTGCTTGCCAATATATAGTTCATAGATTGTTACTAGAAAATAAATTGAGGTGGCCATCGAAGTGCGAGTCATGTTCCTTTGCGAATGAGGAAAGAAACAAGAAGATCAAGTGTAATGTGCATGTACTCTCGATATTTCACAACAGTTCTCTTTGCAAATATCAAGAAAAACTCATCTACCAAATGTTCATCCGACTCCAAGTGAGTCTCCACGATATTCTCAAACATTTCTCTGTAAAATTTCCCTACAACTCTTCCAAACATTGCCTCCTCCCCTTCTCTGACGTCCCACGATGGATTCAAGGGAAGCCCCTCACTACAACATAAAGGGGGGTTTTAAGACAATATTTAAGACAATTTTTGGGCAAATTGTCTTAATTTGAGACAAAAGAAAACTTGTGTATTGTCTTAAATATTGAATTTAAGTGGGTGTCTCAAATTAAATCGTCTTAAAATTAAGTTGACTTAAAATATTTTCTCTATAAAGATAATATATAACACAAGCATAACACAAGCATTTTTGTCTCTCCAAAGACAATTTCATTTTTGACTCTCCAAAGACAATTTAATTCTTGTCTCTCTATAGACAGTTTCATTTATTGTCTCTTATGAGACAATTTCATTTGTCTCTCCAAAGAAAATAGTTGGAATTAAAGACATATTGTATTTATGGAGACAATGTCTTTAATCCTATCTATTGTCTCTCTAGAGACAATATAAAACAATGAATCTAGAAAAATATCTCACCATTAAAATAAATCAATATAAAAATATTTAATTGAAAAAATCTACAATATCATTGAAAATTCATGTTAGGGTACAGTGGAATCAAACCACCAACCTCCTGCATGGCAGGTTCTCTTCCATTGAGCTAGCACCCTATAAGAATTATATGAGGAGTTATGGAAGTCCTTGAAATTCTATAATAGGCATTGATTTTTAAAAGATGTTCAACACATAATGGCATAATCCTTGTAAAATATATAATCATGCAAGCCCCTATTTTTAACTTAATAAAAAAATAACTCAATGGAGTTAGCTCACTGTGACACCCTTGTAGCTCGACTTGCATAGAAAGATAATAATAAACAATAATCTAAAAACAAATTAATATAGCCATACAAAGAAAATTAACTATAATCAACAGAAGGAATACAACCACCACCAAAAGAGCTACACAAACTTGCTAGTAGGCACTAATCAACATGTATGATCTACAACGAGCTTCAAATTTCAGACCTTCATAGTCTTGAGTCCATCCAACCACCTGCATGAATTAAGACAACATAGCCAGAAACAAGTAAACTAATTAAAACCATAAGTAAAACTTTCGACAAATAACAGTAAATAATAGCTTCACTATTTCTTGACAACTAACTTAATACGTAAGTTATTTATTGACAACCAACTTATAATAGGTATTGTCAGATTTTAGAAAAAGTTGAAGTGAAAAATGTATAAAAAATTGTTGACTATTGCTCATGAAACCAAGGTTGGCATGCTCTTTTGATAGGAAGCTTAAGTTGATCCATACAATATCTGATCAATATGACTGAGACTCGAGCATCAATATCTCCACTACAACATTTTTAATAAACCAAAAATATATCATATAATAAATTTTTTACTTGTAACAGAGAAAAAAATCAAGGTGTTGGATAGTGCGTTTTAGCTAAGTTTAGTATGGTAATGTTTGCATATCTATATACCCATATGCGAAGGCCTCCTTCTATGAGTTATTGATATATGGGGAGCACAGAGTCTATGGAATCCTTCCAGTTGTCAAAGAGGGTGTATTGAAGAAATCTCCAGATTTTCCACAGTGTTATAAAACAATTGCTGACGTTTCGAATCCCAACGGGGATCCATATTCAGGATGAGAGTTGAATTGAAGAATGAAAGAAGCCTAAAAGGAAAGGGTTTATATATAGTGAAAAAAGTGAGGAAAAGAGCCGACAAGAACTTGATTGATTAATTCTATTAAATTATTCAATTTATTTAATAAATACTGTTATTTTGAATTCTCTTTTAATAAATACATTTTTATGAATTTTAATAAATTTATTTTATTAATTATAATAAATAAATTAATAACAAATATAATAAATTAATTTATTATATTTATATTTATAATAAATTTATTTATAAATTTTTTAAATTTATAAAAATAACCTCTATTTATTAGTTTAATAATAATAATAATTAATTTAATTAATTAATAAATGTTAATAAAAGTTAATAAAATTAGATAGTTTTTTATATGAATTTTTTTATATAATTTTTTTGCTAACTTATTTTAAGTGAATTATTTTTAAGTGAAATACTAATTTTTTATTATTATTTAAAATATAGAATTATGAACAAAATTAATAAATATTAATTCACAAAATTAATAATTAATAAAAACAGAAATAAATAATTTAATTAATATTAGCATTTATTTATTTAATCAATAAATGTTAATAAAAATCACTTATTATCTATAATTATTATATATTAATTTTAATAATCAATATTTATTTAATTAACTATTATTATAATTTATTTTCCAATCAATCCTAATTAACCTAATATTAACAATAATCATTATTGAATATAAATATTTTTATTTTTATTTCATTTTAATAACAACTTTAGATACTAATGATAATTATTAATTAATTAATTCTTATTTTAAAAATAAAAATTAATTAATAAAGATAATTATTAAAAGTAAATAACCTAATTAGTTGTTGCAACTACCAAACCCTAATTTTATTTTATTTCATTTCATTTATTTATTTATTTATTTTTCTGGAAGAGAAGAAAACCTATGATGCTATACTTGGGAAGAAGACGAACTCTAGGGGCACATTTGTTGAATTAGAGGCCGTGAACTGTCATTGATCTTGAATCCTCCATCCCTGTTAATGTTATGTGGGTGCTTCATAATCTCAAGTGCTTCTCTAATTTTTCTTCTTCGATAGTGTTCTTCCCTGGCAATGATCTTAGCATCTTCAAGCCGTAAGTGATGTTTAATTTTCCAGGAAAGATTATGAAGGGCCAAGTTGCGAGATCATTCATGTTTAATATCGACACCATGCTCCTTAAGACATTTTTGAAGAGATCACCCAGTTTCACCAATATAACTCTTTCGCATGAACAGTCAATCTTGTAAACACCTTTAAGCTACTCATGACTAATACTATCTTTAACAGACCTCATTTTTTTTTCTTATGGTTCCTCCTTCTGAAAATTGCATTTGTCTCGAGATACTGGAGGACCTCCATTATCTGTTTACATGGAAAGCTGCCCATCACTTCCTATTTTTCATTTTGTGAAGCAATATTACAAAATATTTATATCAAAGGGAAAGATACATAAATAATGTTTTCTCACTAACCAGCTGTTGAAAGAATTGATTTTTCTTGCTTAGGCTACTCTGCTCCACCTGCAGTGCAATTGAAAAGTATCAAGTGATGGTACATGCTACTAGTTCCATATAATCACATATATTTTTGTATCAGGATTAGTAAAGAAATAATTGTTCGAAATTAAATTTCACGAACATCAACAGCTTCTATGGCATACCTTTGAAGTAAAGGAAGTGGCATTAGAGGAAAATGAACAAGAGAAAATAATTAATTTAGAGGCTCTAGCCTTTCTGCAAAGAATGGCTCGGGACTGCATTCCTCTAGTTGCTAATTTACTACTTCCCAACCATGAAAACCATCTCCTTGTGTTACCCAAGTCATAATAGCATCCATAACTCTTTCCTCAGAGGTCACTACAAAATGGGGGTGTTGAAAAAGTCATAATAATCACAACTCAAAATGTTTACTACATTTATCCATCTCTCCACATTGCAGACTGTCAAAGGCAAAAAAGTCACCCTTGCTGTATTCACCGATGCCTGCTACAAAATCAGGGTGAATATTGAGCATGCAAAAAAGAATTTTCAGAAATACTATCCATCAATACCAGAAAACTCTAGGACATTGCCAAAAGTGGGAAAACATAGCCCACCTGAAGTATTTTCATAAATGAGGCCCTTTCTAACATTTTGAATTCTGCACTAGCAGTAGTGCAGTAATTGAAATCCTTAGAAAACATTTCTTCACAAGATTCTTCAAGCGGCCTGCATGCAGGCATTGAGGTGACCACCTGCAGGATTGGACCTACTGAATCCTGCAAAGAAAAAAACTCAAAAGTTTGGCATCAAATCCAAAATGAAATTGCAGCAGCTCATTTGAATGGTTGCAGAAAGTACCCACAATCTTCTGACTCAGTTTTGTGTTATGCAAATAATGGCTGATGAAGAAGCTGCTTCCAGTAAGTAGCACACCAACCCTGCATATAAGTATAGAGCAACTTATGTCAATTACTAAGTCCAAATTATAACTACCTAAGGAGGAAAACTCTTTTTTCTTCTTTTTTTTCATGATGCCCAACCACCATGTAACCCTTGAAAGCTCAAGGTAAGTATGCCTTGTAAAATCCTAATCCTCTGTGGAAATTTTTGGCTATAGAAGATTTCATCAATGCTTGCAAGTTGCAACCTTTCCACTACCTCAAGGTCCAGGCCAGAGTTTTTACTTGCAAGAATTCTAAAAATGTTTCTCATCTTGCAAACATCTTCCAAGAAATAACTTCTTACTTTCCCATTCTCATTTAATAGTCTCTGAATCGAAAGGGAAAATTTAGGCTACTAACTATGACACAAGTACAGTACATGTGTACAATTTAATATCCAAACCTTATATGAAAAGAAATTATTTGCAAACATATACATTATTAAAAAACGACAATAAATTTAAAATCAATCTTATATGTTCCAAAAATTTGGTACCACCATAAAGGAACGCACTTGAGAAAACTTATATTTATAATCTGCTAATGGAAAATGAAAATTGGATCCAAGGCAAGCAAAGTAAAAAATACAACCTTAGAAAAAGGAGCACTCTAGAAACTGAAAAAAATTTCGCTTGCTTGGACGACCAAACCATGCCCCTCAATGTAAATATTGATATCACTGTATTCAACAATTTCAAGAAATTTTTCCATCTTTTACACATCAATTGACATGTCGGATGAGAAAGCTGGATAGTTCTGAAAAGAGGTAACAGGACTGGAATATGGTAATTCCAGTTTATGATCCTTCCTCAGAGACTTATCCTTGAGTGCATCCTTCATTTTCTCACACTGGACCACCAGGGACAGAACACGAAACTCTTCACTCATTTTACTCAATGCCTCCAATTGGAACTCTAAAACCTTGAGGACCAAAAACAATATTTCATCACTAAAGACTGTAGTGTAATAGGGAAAAATTATTTTATTACGCATAAGCCCACACAAATTCTTATCATGATCACAACGTTATACTAACACAAATGAACTAAATATGAATTTTCATTTGATATTATAATCATTTATTGTAACATATATATTTTTTGGTTGCATCCTATGGAAAATCCCAACTTACCCTCTACTCTGTGCCTTCAGTGAACTTATTATTTTTGGAAATTACTATGGATATCTAAGATTCATATAGTGAAAACAACAAGATTTTACAGATCATAGAAAATAAATTTAATTGCATAACAATTAGGCCATTCTTATTTAGTACTATTAATACAAAATTACAAGGTTGTAACTTTTCTATGTTGTTGGCAAGGAAAGAGAAGAAGCCCAATGATGTGAAAAATATGAAAATAATTTCCAAGGAGCACTGATTCACTGGCCCATATCAAAATTATACCACCACTCAAAGCCCATGCCAAATTTTATCCTCATCACAACGCCAAATTAACATACAACTACATGAAGTATTAGAAAGCACCAACAAACTACGCCATAGGCAGCTTTCTCCAGTTTCCTGATAATGGGATGAATAAGTTCATGAGTTGGATTTATCATGTCTTTTTTTGGTCAATGTTGTAATGTTATGTTCAGCCCTGACTCCATGAAAAGGGTTGGTCCTACGCCTGTCAACCCTCTGAGATAAGGTTTTCTTCCTATCAATCCACCAAGAAATGATCAATGAAATAAAGTCATGACCATGATCTATTTGCCTAGGGATTTAAGATAAGATCCTCTGTTGGATTTATCTGATCTTGTACTGGTCAATCCACTAAGTTCATGATCATTTTCTGCCCACCTAAGGATCTAATATGAGACCCTATTCTGGCTTTAACCGATCTTTCACTGGTCAATCCTATGCCTCGTGAGAAGGTATTGTCCTACCTCAGGAAACCTTTCCAACCAGTCAATTTACTAATTCTACGATCATGGTATGTCCATGTGAATTTTTGATTTCACATGTTATTCACTAGCTCTTAGGGGAGATGTGAAGGAAGCCACATGACAAGAATTCAAAGAACCACATTGGTAGAAACAGAAAAAACAAAAGAACTACATATGTGGGTTTGCCTGGTGTACAAACACTAAAGCAGAGCACGAAGAAATGGATACTCCACAAACGCGATCCTGATCACTTCCTTTCTCAACATCAACCCACTATAGCACAAACTCAAAAAAACCTGGTGAACAGGCACAACCCGGCCGTCAGAGCCCATTAGGATCCTCAAATCAGCCAAATCCCAATTTTCAAGAAAACTACTCAGACCTCTGCACATATTACAGACACATATATGGAACCCCATACATATTACATACACATTAGGAGTCTCAGATTTTTTCCTTTTAAATGGTCATCCCCCTCCTTACCTCCCTCCCGTCGCCCAAATGTGTTAGGGTCACTATCAGATTTTCTTTACATCCATAGCCTCTAAGATAATTTTCATTAGATATTTATAGTCCTTCCTTTTAGAATGGCCATATTATGAAGTTCATGTTGAATTCATATTTTGAATAATAGAAAGATAATTGGAATCATGACATTTGCATCTCATAAATGGAAGATTAATTTTCCTGTTATAGAGCCCTGTGGTCAAACTCTACCAGTTCACTCAGAATTAGTTGATTTTGACTCAGGTTGGTGACAAAAATAATTGAATTTTTCTAATGACTTCACAGAAGACATGTCAACAACTGGCCTGGTCTGAGTTGACTCATTCTGTCCAGTCACGTAATGACTCTTTCAAGTGAATTTTAAAATTATAATCTTATTTTCCATCATAAGAGTCTACCTTAGAGACACCTTGATAAAGCACCATTTTTATGCACTTGGAAATAAAGATTAGAAGGTTCATCACTCCTTGTACACTGACAAGGATTGATCATTGCTTAATGCTCTTTAGCAGAAAGTGATGACCTGCTCAAGCTTCTATATTTTCTAATTTTCAAGGGAATCATTTTGAAAATGTTTGAATTGCCTCATCTAATGGCTTGCTAACACGTACTGGACTCTAAATTTACCAAGACCTAGGGGTTTAGATTCATCCTCTCCACATAAAATATATATAATTAAGCCACTCCAGAGAGATATATGTAACTACACACTGTTGAAAAATCTTAGAGAGAGCTTTATTTTTGCCATAGGAAAACTCAAGGCAACAGGAAAGATCTCTCTAATATTTTTAAGCAGCATGTAGTTACGTATCTCTCTATCTCTCTCCCTTAGGAATGAATTCACTACGTAGACTTGCTGAGGAGAGGATAGGATGAATCCATACCCTTATGTCTTAGAGAATTTAAAATCTAGTATAAATGCCCAGACCATTAGATGAGGTAATTCCAACCCTTTCAAATTGATACCTTAAAAAATTGAGCAAATCTAAAAGCTTGACCAGGTCAATGCCTCTGAAGGAATTAAACAATCATTTATCCTTGTATTAAGTCAAAGGGAGATGCATTTCTCCTTATTAGTGTACAGGGAGTAATGAACCTGCTAATCTTTGTTTCATAGGGGAGAAAAGTGGCGATTCAAGATGGGGATGTTAGGGTATCTCAGGTAAACTCTCAAGATGGAAAATAAGGTTCTAACAATTAGTGCTTTGTGTAGAACTATTTTAAAAAATAATAATAATACTAAATTTAACCAAAAAAATAAAAAAAATCTAACCTTATATTACATCTTCAGAAGCCTCCCTTGCCTCATTTATCAGTAATTTTTTTGTGGAGAGAGCATTCAGATGAGATGTTGAGAAAAACTTCCCTACTGTTGTAGTTGACTTGGGTTTGATTTCATAGAGGAAATAATTTATGTGTGAAAATAACATATACATATTTGTACAGTTATCAACAGAGCCCCATGATCGTATTTATAATTTTAGCACATCCCTGGAAATTATGCTCTACAGTGGTCTAACCTGAGCAACAAAATTGCAAACCTCAATATCTGTTAAATGAAATTATAGGTGTCATGATGAAAGGTTCCATATATTTTATCATTAAAATGTAAAACTATTTTTAAATTTTTTCTGCTTTAAATGCCTTAAGAGGAAGGCCGAATCTACATAATAAAATTTTATAGTTCTCCTGTCTTGAACAACCCACAATCTAAATAAAATCATTGTTCTTGTTCTAGCAATTAACAGAGTGCATTCAAAGAAATATTGGATTTAAACTATTGTCTTCTGCCATCTAAATTCTTGTTGGTGAGTTCATGCATGTCCATGTTTAACTCTCTCATGTGTGAAGTCCATCTTCTCTCCTCAAGTTTAGAAGGCTTTCTTTTCACCAATTTTTTTTTGGAATGAATTTCAGACTTTAATTGAAGGTAAAGGGAGATGGGAGAAACTATCTCTGATAGAAGGACTAAAGCATTAGATGGAAGACATGACTGGTGTAGATCAAAAGGCACTGCCTTGAGTGGTTACTTATGGTATTTGGGAATTCTTTTTAAGGCTTTCCATTCACCAAAAAATTTTGGAATGAATATCTGACTTTAATTGAAGGAAAAGGGAGATGGGAGGAACTATCTATGATAGAGGGACTGAAGCATTATATGGAATACATGAGTGTTGCATATCAAAAGGAACTCCCTTGTGTTGTTACTTTGGGTATCTAGAATTTATTTTTCACAGAAAGTCTATCACCCTTAGAATTTTTCTTTAAAAATCAAATATATTTATGATGATATCAAGATGTATCCAAAAAAAAAAATTCTAACTCTCCAAACAAATACGAACAATTAGATAAAAGTTAAAACCAGTCCTTGGAGTTCTTTGATGGAGAAAACCAAGGAAAACCTGGCATATGTGGTGCTGGAGGTGTCTTGTTCTCTTCAGATAGCAATAGTTTCTCTCTTAAATAGGTCATGGAAAGGGCTCTAATACATGGGCATAACATAGGGAATTGACTACACTGCTAAGAATTCTAGTGGAAAAAGGATGGATTGTCTTCAAGTATTTGGAGATTCAAAGTTGATCATTTATTGGATCAAACGAGATGCATAGTATATAGTATATACCTTCAGCTAGTCCTAGAACATATTAGGCTTATAATTGTTAGTTTCAATAGTATCTCTCTCAAACATGTTTACAGGGAACACGATGTGTTGGCTGAGAGTCTTTTAAAACAAGGTATTGAAGTTACATAAGTCTTGGAGCTGGAAGACCACAAAACATATGGAGGAAGGGGATCATCCAAAAAATCCAAAACATTTTCTCATCTAGCCATAATATCTCTCCTATTTTCTTGCTATTTCTATTATTATTTGAATAGGCGATCTATATGATTTTTTTGTTTCTATATTCCTAAAACCATGACAGAAAAATTTTACGTTGGTTATGATGGTCATTCTGTCGATTCCTAGAAAATTTTCAGGGCACTGTAATAGGTAGAAATACCTTTTTGTGTGTAAGAGATGGTAAAATATTTCAGATTGAAGTTAGCGTAGGAGTTAGTTTTTTCTTGACTGTATATGTGCGCACTCAAAAAAAGTGAATACTTTATATTTTTACAAATTTCAATTTTTTTTCTTGAAATAACAAATATATATACCATTCAATTGGAGATCCGACATATTTGACATTATATATCTAAGGAGATATTGAATTTAATGCAATTCAATTGAATGCCAAAATATTGCATAAGGTATGGGTTGTCACTTCCCTTAGCCAGGCTCATTGTTTTAGTAAAATTTAGAGTTGGATTATTGCTATTTACATTAGTAGATTAAACTGGCATGGGCAGCAAATGGAATTAAAAATAAGGTAGGGGCTCCTGTGAGTGAGCCTTGGGACTGTAAAAAATGGTCTTGTAGATCTGTTGACCTTGAGACCTCAAGGGTGTAGGGATAGTTGAGCTCTAAACCTGTAAAATATAATCTTGGGCTTAATAAAGAAGAATGGTGCAACATAACATCATTTTGATATGAATCTACACTTTGTATTCCTACTAAATATGTGTGTGAATTTCCTTTATATTTTGGTTTATCTCCCCCGTGCATTGCATCAAGTAGTGGTAGATTTTTAGGGTGCGCATAAAACAAAAATCAACACAACCTTATGAAAATGTGGGAGGATAAGGTAAAAATCTTGGGTAAGTAACTGTTAACAAGAAAATATGCACGAGTTTGAGGCTTTCAACCCTAATGAGAGTGATATCTAGTAATTAGAGTATCTGTAAATACGAGCCACCCTTTAGAGCCTACTAGAGAGAAAGGGTATGAATCAAGACCCAATGTCACATAGATTGTCAAGTGCTAAGAGAGAAGTAATCATTCTCGTCACGAAGGAATAAGGCATCATACTAGGAGATGGATTCCCCCATACAGACTTGGTTTTTAGGCCATAAACATTAACAAGGAAGGAAATCGACACAAGAAACTTACAATGCTCTGCTAATAAAGTAGCTGACAACAACAAGATAAAAAATCATGGTGACTGGTGCCTGAGAGAAAAAAAAATCCATTCGGTTAGTTATTACCACCTCCAAAACAATCTCATTTGCAAGGGTGACCTTGCCGTACACAACCCAGAGAGCTGAATAAATCTCTAGACAATTTCTAGGGATAAAGCTGTAAGTTTAATTAAAATAAAATGACACAACAAACATGGTAATGAAATGTGTCTAAGGGTGAGTATCGTGCTCCCTAAAGAACCTTTTTCATTCATACCAAGGGGATTTTCCGGAGATAGTAGTATTATTTTACCAAGAATTATTTCAATAACACATTGGGGCCTATAAACAACATTTACGAATATGCCAAAGGTCATCCTAATATGCATCCAATCCTAACCATTCTATAACAAGGAGACTAGGTACGTGACTCGTGAGGCTTGAGGAAACCTCATGTGATAATTATAAAGGAATATAAATTCCTCCATCCCACAACCAAAATGATTGCAATGTTTGAATTATGTTTTGTTTCACTATTGTTAATTTATCGAAGTCTTGTTTATGTTTTCATTGCAATTTTTTCCTTGGGTCATTGGCCTTCAATAATTCAATGATCTAATGTATGATGTGAAGGAGCTTGTGGACTGGGATCACAAGTGTGTGAATATTTATAAAAATACATGCTTGTGGGAATGATACACATTTTATTCTCGAAGCTGCCAAATTGCTTCGTAAACACAAAGATACATGTGAAGTGCTTAGCATGCCTGTATATGTTAATGCGATACACCAGATGCAAGTGATAAATAGTTCAAACTTTAAACTGAAGGATGATACACTTTCATATGGATTCAAATTTGTTTTCTTACATGAGTTTAAATTTTACCTAGACTATAGGCTTTCCATTATGGCCATAGATTTACTATAATTCATTTATTAGACCTAATTAATCTGATGCTTTATATTCTTCAATATATTTTAAATCTGTTTGGTTGTAGTTTTGTATTATTTTATTTCATATGGGTTTTTGGGTAATACAACTGCCCATTTAACTAATGTAAATCTTTCTTTGCTTTGCCATGAAATTTTGAAGGGCACTATAAGACTTATTTTTCAACCTGCCAAATAAGGAGGTGGAGGTACTGCTCACATGATTTGTGAAGGTGCACTTGAAGATGTAGAAGCCAGATTCGAAATGCATTTTACAACTATTTAGTCAACTGGGACTATAGCATCAAAGCCTAGGGCCAATTTTGGCAGGGTCTGGCACTTTTGAAGTTGTTATAGAGGGACAAGGTGGACATCTAGCTATCCCACACAATACTGCAAATCCAATTGTAGCTACATCCTTTGAAATTTTGTTCCTGCCAAATATTCTTTCTCGAGAGAGTGATCCTCTTGAGTCTTGAAAGTGTTTGTATAACTCTTCTGCTGTCTTGTTCTTGGTTGACTAATTTCTTACATTTTTAATAGTAGGTTGCAGTATCAATGTTTAAAATTCAATCAAGGATAAATATTAAAGTTTCCCTGTATAAATTTTCATCCTCAATTTTGAGAAAAGTATAATTATATTTGTGTGAGATTATTGATCAATCTATATCAGTTTTCTAGCTTTAGGTTTCAATGATCCCATATCATAACTTGTAGACCATGTTACGAGGTAGGAAATGGTACACTCTATAAAAAATGATATAAATTTAAAGGAAGAGAAACCCCTAGAAAAACTTGTAGACCATCTTACAAGGAGGGAAATTGTACAACCTATAACAAAGAATGTAACTGTAAATGAATAACATCCCCTCGAAATATGTTGTGATTTTGTAATCTGCGAAGTTGTTGGTCTACTTTCATAATCTGTTACATGCAAGGATAAAAAATTAACCATACTAACAATGCCTAATTTTGTGTGTTACAATTGATGGAATATGTACAACACTATAAATAAAAGAAACCATCAATGGACCTATTTCTAGAATTGCTGCCAGCTCTTTCTAACTTGGTACAAGGCCATTTACTCTACCTCTAGACTTGGTCAAGAAACAAAGTATTGTCTTATACACCAATTGATTTCCCCCCAAAAGATTAAAAGCATAATATATCATCAACTTTATTCCATCAATGTCTGTATCCCAATTAACATCATTATAGTTTATTCTCTCATTTGCTCACCCTCCATTTCGTCTAGCTAAAGCCCAATCCTTTAGTTCCTTGCAGCCATGATAATATATTTCAAATTTCTGACCAACGATTCAAGCTAGGATTTGAAAATAACCTGCTAACACCTTCCTTCCCTTGCATGACAATATATGGCTAAGTAATCATTCCCGTCAGGAAGGAATAAGGCATCATACTAGGATATAGAGGCCCCCACACAGACCTGGTTTTTAGGCCATCAAAATTAACAAGGAAGGAACTTGGCACAAGAAACTTGCAACCCTATGCTAATCAAGTAGCTGATAGCAACAATATGAAAAATCGTGTAGATTGGGACTTCAGAGGCAGAAAAATCCATTCATCTAGTTATTACCACCTCCAAAACAATCTCATTTGCAAGGGTGACCTTGCCCTACACAACCCAGATAATAGACTAAGTCTAAAGACAATATCCAGGGATAAAATTGTAAGTTTTCTTAAGATAAAATGATAGAAAAAACTTGATAATGAAATGTGGCTCAGGGTGAGTACCATGCTCCCTAAAGAAACTTCGACATTCATACCAAGGGGATTTTTTGGAGATAGTAGTATTTTCTACCAACAATTGTTTCAATAACACTTTGGGGCCTATAAACAAAATTTATGAATATGCCAAAGGTCATACGAATATTCATCCAATACTAACCATTCTCTAAAAATAATACTAGGTATGTGACTCGTGAGGACCGAGGAAAATTTGTGTGATAATTATAAAGGAACATAAATGCCTCCATCCCACAACCAAATGAGTTCAATGTTTGAATTATGTTTGGTTTCACTATTCTTAATTTATCGAAATTGTTTTTATGTTTTCATTATTGTTTGTTCCTTCTGGGGTTATTGGCCTTGACTAATTCAGTGATATGATGTGTGATGTGAAGGAGCTTGTGTATTGGGAGCAGAAGTGTGTGAATATTGGAAAAATACATGCTTGTGGGCATGATACACATGTTCTTCTTGGAGCTACCAAATTTCTTCATAAACAAAAATATAAATGTCAGGTGCTTAGCATGCCTCTATATGTTAATGCGATACACCAGATGCAAATGATAAATAGTTCAAACTTTAAACTGAAGGATGATACACTTTCAGATGGATTCAAATTTGTTTTCTTACTTGAGTTTAAATTTTACCTAGACTATAGGCTTTTCATTATGGCCATAGATTTACTGTAATTCATTTATTAGACCTAATTAATATGATGCTTTATATTCTTCAATATATTTTAAATCTATTTGGTTATAGTTTTGTATTATTTTATTTCATATGGGTTTTTGGGTAATACAACTGCCCATTTCACTAATGTAAATATTTCTTTTCTTTGCCATGAACTTTTGAAGGGCACTGTAAGACTTATTTTTCAACCTAAGAAAGAAGGTGGTGGAGGTACTACTCACATGATTCATGAAGGTGCACTTAGTGATGTAGAAGCCATATTTGAAATGCATTTTACACATATTTAGTCAACTGGGAGTATAGCATGAAAGCCCAGGGGAAATTTTGGTAGGCTCAGGCATTTTTGAAGTTGATATAGAAGGAAAAGGTGGACATCCAACTATCCCACACATTAGTGCATATCAAATTGTAGATACATCCTTTGCAATTTTGTGCCTGCCAAAGATTGTTTCTCGAGAGAGTCATCCTCTTGAGTCTTGATATTGTATGTAGAACTCTTCTGTTGTCTCTTTCGTGGTTGACTAGTTTCTTTCATTTTTAGTAGCAGGTTGCAGTATCAATGTTTACAATTCAATCAAGGATAAATATTAAAGTTTACCTATATACCTTTTCATACTCAATTTTGAGAAAAGTATAGTTATATTTATGTGAGATTATTGATTAATCTATATCAGTTTTCTAGCTTTAGGTTTCAATGATCCCATATAATAACTTCTAGACCATCTTACGAGGCAAGAAATGGTACACTATATCTATAACAAACAATATAAATGTAAAGGAAGAGAAACCCCAAGAAAAACTTGTAGACCATATTACAAGGAAGGAAATGGTACAACCTATAACAAATAATGTAACTGTAAAGGAATAACATCCCCTTGGAATATGTCACGAGTTTGGAATCTGTGAAATTGTTGGTCTACTTTCATAATCTGTTACAGGAAGGAATAAAAAATTAACCACAATAAAAATGCCTAATTTTGTGTGTTGCAATTAATGGAATATGTACAACACTATGAATAAAAGAAACCATCAATGGACCTATTTCTGGAGTTTCTTCTTGTCCTTTCTAACTTGGTAGAAGGCCATGTTCTCTCCCTCTAGACTTGGTTAAGCAACTGAGTATTGTCTTCTACACCAATTTATTTCCCCCCACAAAGATTAAAGGCATAATCCGCCATCAAATTTCTTCCATCAATGTCTGTAACCCAATCAACATCATTATATATGCTTCCCTAATTTCCTCACCCTCCAATTACTCTAGCTAAAACCCAATCCCTTAGTGCCTTGCAGGAATGAGAATATATTTCAAATTTCTAACAAATGATTCAAGATAGGATTTGAAAACAACTTGCTAAACCCTTCCTTCCCTACAAAGGGGATGCCTAACAGGAGGCAGGGTATACAAAAAAACAATGAGCGTGTTAAGCCCTCGGTAAGCCACTACCCAAGAAATGAGCGTGGTGGGTCTAAATGGGCTAAGGTAATGTACCAATGTGCACAGTGGGTATCATAGGAGACCCAAATAAGGTCCCATTCATACAATTGGGAATATTCTACAATGATTATGGGTTACTCACTAAAGCAGTAGGATGCCTCACAACCATCCCAGTATTTCTATTGTTACTGGATAGATAGTTTGGAGGGATAATTTCCTCTCTCACAATAATTCAAGGGTGTTGTTTAAGAATAGATAATTTAGAAAATTCCCTAATTTATTTGAAAGAAAATATAATAAGGCATATCTGTTGCAATTAAAGCATGAAAATTTTAGGTTCTGTACACTTCATAAACTCTCCCATAGTTTAACTTTTAAGAAAATACAATATGTTGAAACAATTTCAAATTGAAATGAAAAAGTGTGAAGTAGTCAAGTTTTGGATATGTAAGATGTGAAAATATTTAACCTACTAAATTGTAATACACCCCTAATTTTTTTTTCGTCCTTCTCCATTTTTTTTCACCTTTATAGCTCAATTAAAACAATGACCTCAGATTGCCACCAAAAAGCATATGCAAGTGAGCCCTCTGCCACAAAGCGTAGCTAATTTCCAAAATTTTACATCATGTTAGAGTGTGAAATTGTATATTTGAGAGAACGAAATATAGGGCAGATACAAGTGAGATAGAAAAATAGTGTCACATATATCCATTACTATTCATTACCGATGTTCATTACACACATGATATTTTAATTACATGTGCAGTATCTAATTGAGAAGAAACTGTGAACATTCCTATGATTTGTACATGGCATTGATACTTAACTATTATCTATAATAGAATTTCCTTTCTTACCTCCATCACCTCACAATGATTCTATAATAGCATTTCCTCTCTCACAATGATTCTAGGGTGCTATTTGAGAATATATAATTTAGAAAATTCCCCAATTTAGTTGAAATAAAATATAATAAGGCATATCTGTTGCAATTAAAACATGAAAATTTTAGGTTTTGTACACTTCATAAACTCTCCCATAGTTTAAATTTTAAGAAAATACAATATGTTGAAACAATTTCAAATTGAAATGAAAAACTGTGAAGTAGTCAAGTTTTGGATATGTAAGATGTGAAATTTTTTAACCTACTAAACTATAATCCACCCCTAATTTTTTTTTGTCCTTCTCTAATTTTTGTCACCTTTACAGTTCAATTAAAACAAATACCTCAGATTGGCACCAAAAATAAAATGCAAGTGAGCCCTCTGCTGCAAAGCGTAGCTAATTTCCTAAGTTTGACATCATGTTAGATTGTGTAATTGTATATTTGAGAGAAAAAAATATAAGACAGATAAAAGTGAGATAGAAAAATAGTATCAAATATATCCATTACTATTCATCACCGATGTTCATTACACATATGCTATTTTCATTACATGTGTAGTATCTAATTGAGAAGAAACTGTGAAAATTCCTATGATTTGTACATGACATTGATACTTAACTATTATCTATAATAGCATTTCCTTGCTTACCTCCATCATCTATTCTTTTGATGTGAATCAGAAAAACTATATGAAGGGGCATGACTTGCAAGAAAAATCTCATAAGCCCTTCAAAATCAATGGCCACTAAGTTACACGATCCACCTTCCAAGGGGGGGGGGGTCATACCATTTCACATATGCACCAGATCCTTGGATGGACATTTTCACTCCCAACATACCCTTGTTCTTTTATTATGTTGGAATTTCCAACAATGGGCATTATACCTGCAACATAAGGGAGGCATGGGAAGCATTTCCTGTAGCAGAACTGTTTTTAAGCTCTACCATGCATAGTTTAAGCACAAAAGCTATTACAATGTTTTGTTACTTGTTCTATGATGCCTAATAATATTTAAGGAAGGTCTAGGTTTGTGTTTATGGGTGCCCAAAAATGTATTACAAAGGTTGAAAGAAAATTTTACTTGCCCAAAAACTGTTAAAGAGGCCCAGACCCTAAACACCTATTTTAAGGTACGGTAACCTTTTTATTTGAATTTATCTCAACCATCAATCATTTTCTGGATTTCTTACCAACATCCTATATTTTGAAAATTATTTTGGTCCACTTGCAAGTGGTTACCTGAGATATCGGAGCTAGGGTTTTCAATGCAGAGCTAATTTTTTCCACTACTGTCATATATCCATGACTAAGAACCATTTTTATTGGGTTTTCATAGCACTGTAAAGGGTTGCAGTGGAATATACATGAGTCAGTAAGTGCAGACTTGCAACAATATTTCTCATCACCATCATCTTGGTACATTTACAACGAAATATAAAAGAGATGTTAAGGCTTGTCAGAAAGGAAAATCCTGCTACAAGGAAGGTTCTAATGGAACACAATATAAAGGTTTGGCTCTTTAGTATTTATGAGTCATGAAACTGTAACCCCTATAGGAGAAATTCATACCAAAAGTGAACTCAAGCAATTCCATGATTTAGGCCATACCAAAAATCAGCTCAAGCAATTCAAGGATGAGCAAAGTGATTTCCATCCATTAGATAGAGTGATAGTCCAGTCAACATATTTGATCACACTAAGGTTACAAGAATTGAGATTAAGCTATCCAAAACTAAGATCTACTATACATAAAATTCCCAAGAGCTTCAAGGGATTAGGAGTATGACTATAGAGAAGTTTCATATAATACATCAAAGAGTAATATCATCAATGCAAATATTAATGACATGCTATCTTTTACATGCAAGGATCACATTCACCACACATCAATAGAACCTCT
Source organism: Pinus albicaulis (assembly GCA_034641835.2). Lineage (NCBI taxonomy): Eukaryota > Viridiplantae > Streptophyta > Pinopsida > Pinales > Pinaceae > Pinus > Pinus albicaulis. The sequence continues at coordinate 359,587,915 of CM076572.1, read as the reverse complement.
GTGTTTGTAGGAATGAAAAGTAACAGTACAACAAAAAATTCAGAGTTTTAACTTTCCTTTACTACCGTAAATATACATATATGCATAAGAGAACTTAACAACCACTCAATAGTTGTCCATAAAACTAGGTATAGTGGTATAGTGAAAATCTAACAGCCATGTGGCATACTTAGTGAAAATGATAGGTAACATTTAGTTAATATTTCAATGAACCTCAGTTATCAAGCTTAGAGTAAGGAATGTAGAAGTATTGTTAGGGTCATTAGATATTTTCACATTACAGTTATGCCTGTATGATAAATCCTCATAACAAGTTATATATGTAATAGCCTATACAAGTTTATTGTTGTCTTATGTGATGGAGTGGCACATTATTGCACTAAAAATAGGTAAGCACAATAACAAATTGCTTGGCACTGTATCACATGCTGAAGTGAAAAATCTTTTTACTGTGAATATGTGTATATGTAGAAACAAGACATATATTCAATTTTACTGGTCGAGTTTCCCTAAGAACCATGCCATACAAGTAATATTTTAGGATAATGAGGATCACAAAATTGTATTAATATCCAGGAATTAGGGATTATAGAGGTTTTGTTCCCACGCCACATGCTCAACTAAAAAATCTCTTTACTCTCAATATGTGTATATGCAACATCAAGACATATATTCAATTTTGTTGGTTGGGTGGCTCTAAGAACCATGGAAGATAGGCAATATTTTAAGATAATGAGGATCAAAACATTTTCTTAATCTCTAGGAATTAGGGATTATAGAGGTTTTTTTCCCACACATCCACCCTTCTGGATTTAGCCTGCAGACATATTCTGGGATTCCAGAGAAGATATTCCTCCACCCAATAGTCATGACGGATTCCAGAGGTTTTGGTTCCACACCTCTACCCTTCTATTTAATTATGAACCCTAGATAACCCAACAATATCCATGCTTAAAGTTATATTACTCTGTTATGGAACCTGAATATTATTACAATTGTTTCTTATCTGATATGAATTTCACACTGTTATGAAACATAAAATGATCTCATACATTCTCTATCAAATAATGGGTTCAAGATTTTTTCCCTAGCAGGAATAATTCCATCCAAGCAGTAGCACACTAGAATGTAAATAAAAATCCACTCATTGGCATTGCAGAAGGATCATTACCCACACAGAGAGATTGAGAGTTCTAGCCTCCTTATGTACAGACAGAAATGTCAGTGCCATAAATAGGACTGATAGAAGTAAGAATAATACAAACGATTGAGATTGTACGTTTATCTATCATCGTGTTACACTTTCATTATCTACCCTGTGTTTTTATTCTCGTCATTGAATGTACATATTGAACAAGAACTAGCTGATCTAACTCATCTTTAAAGACATTCCAAGTCTTTGCAGATCTATCTCACCACTATCCCATCACTCGTGTATCAACACACTTGATTATAATCAATTTATTCTTTTCACTTTTCATTCTATTATTTTCCACTTACCACGTTTTCCTCATTTTTCCTTCTTTATGCTGTTTCTGTAGTATTCTTCTCTGACATCATCCTTCTCGTTTGTCAGTATGTCAGTTTTCCCTTCTCATATAACCTATATAGCCCCCTCTGGCTGAATGTCTCTCTATCCCACCATGATTTCATGTTAATTCTCCCTCTCCCTGTTTAAAATAATAAAAATATTTCACTTCAAACCATTCAAATCACACGGTCATGCTCACCTTCCTCCACCCTGGCCCTCGTAAGGTTCATGTTTAATTCCCCTCTCTATCACCGAAATTTGTTATACCTTATAATGGTGCACTATAGATATCGATTATGCATATTTCAGCTTTGAATATTTAGTATAGTTCAAATTTCTGTTATTGTTATTGAGATCCTACCCAATGTATTTAAAGGTATGTATGTGGTCCTTTGAGGAATGGTCATTATGTTTAAGCTATTATTTAGATTTTATTTATTAATTTGTGTTAGTGGTTAAGGTTTTATTTAGATTTCATTTATTAACTTATTTATAGACATAACAAGAATATGCTTCAAGATATTTAATATAATCAAATTGAACATATTTCAACATATATATATATATATATCATACTGATTTGAGATGAATACAGTAATATTTACATTATATGCCTAAATGTGCCATCACTGAGACCTTTAATACAATATGTACTTATTTACCACATGACCAAGGTCATTGCATAAATGATCAAGTAAATAAATCCAAAATGTCAAGGGATAGGCATACAAAGAAGTATAAAGAAGAAGATGATAAACAAATGCTTACTAGACTGAATAAAACAACTTGAAACAATTGACCATTAATCGATAGTATTGAGATATCTAGAGTCATTATGGATTGCAACCATTCCTACAATTGCAATTATTGGTGGTAGATTATTAGATAGATGTTGATTTTTTGGTCTTAGTTCAAAAGATTTTTTGAAGTGAGATCTTGGGAAATATTGTTTGGGGCATGTTCAATTAGAGAAGGGTCCATGGGAGCCGAAGTTTGTGAGACATTAGGTGTAGGCAATGACATTGTATAACTTATAAGACTTAGATGCAAACAAAAGAACGTATTTTTCTTTTGATTTTATTGCACTTTGGGAGGGGGTTGGTGTTTGATGTTGTTGATGAGAAATTTGATGTTTAATGTTGCATTTTTGTCTTTATTGATGATTCTATTCTTGTTGAAAAAAAATGCCAAGGGGCTGTGGAGGAGACCTAGCAGTGGAGTTGGGAAGATTACATGGAGATGTTTTTTTCTGAACTATTTGCTCTTGATTGGATTGAGAAGGAGAATATTGTTGCGAAAGTGAACATGAATATCCTTCTTGTTTTGCTTGAAGATCTAGTCAATTCAAATGGTCCATATTTTCATATTTTAGTTGAGGATTTTCTGAAACATTAGTCTAAGAACAACAACTTTACCCACATTGTAGATAATATCGATAATTAAATAAATCTTCAATTATAGTATTCCATTATTCAGATGTAAGAATTACAAAGTATATTGTATTTCTCTATTGTTTCCATTTAAAAAGGTACTTTTGTTTCCAAGGAAAACTAACATTGATTTATAGTTTGGCACTCTACTATGTGGAATATGAGAGATTTTTCATGTATTATAGTTTGGCACTCTACTATGTGGAATATGAGAGATTGTTCATGTATTATAGTTTGGCACTATACTATGTGGAATATGACAAATTGTTCATGTATTATAATTTGGCACTCTACTATGTGGAATCTAAAAATGTGTTCATGTATTATAGTTTGGCACTCTACTATGTGGAATACGACAGAACATATTGAATAGATGGACAGTAGAGGATAGCCGATCCTAATGGAAGCATGGAGGATGGTTTATCTTAATAACCCATAGCAACATGTGGGCATGTGTATCTAGTTGTCTATTTAAACAACTTGACATTTAAGAAAACCACCATACACGTGGGATATTGTGGAAATTTTTATATTTGGAATATATGGATTCTTCTTTCATTCCACACCAAGATTTAGCATTCAAATGCAAGGTATGATGTGTTAATAAAAACGATTATAAGTTGAGGGACCAAAATAAGGTACTTTTAAAACTTGTTTATGGGTTTCATGCCCCTTGAAATATAGATTACCATTTTGAATCACTTCATTTCCAATTCATACATAAAATTTATGCCTGAAATGGTGATTGATAATCTTGATATCTACACTACTATAATATTACTTTTTACATAGCTATGCATAAATTCTTTGTGCCAATTGAAAAGATATTTAAAACTAATTTCAGTCGGTAATATCTATAAATATCATTTCATTTCACTTTGTAATCATGCCAATCCATCATTGAATTAAAGTCTTATTTCCAAAACAATGGTGTTAGAATATTGAAAACATGCATAAACATATAATATTATAAGGAAAACATACCTTTACTAATTTAACACCCTATCCATCACAAAAAAATTTAATAAACAGAAGAAAGGAGACCACAAAGGAGAGAATATTTCCAAGAGTAATGGTTTGAGTTACCATCACCAACCTAACAAGAAATATAGGACTGGAGATGCTCGAAAAAAAAGAATAAATTGTTGGACCATTGAGAGCTTTGACTAGAGAAGTAAATACATGACCTGATGGTTTAAGAAGGGGTTTATGGTGTTTACACATCGTGCGAGTAAGGAACTGTTATATCTCTCTCTTGCTTGAGAGTTGTAGGAAGTACTATAGCATGGTACACTATAATCAAGAACTAAATGGTAAGGATCGACCCAACTATATGGAAAAGTACATAGGTATATAGCTAAATGGCCACATAATTTATGCAAATCCTTATTTAATTCTTTGGGTGTTGAGGAAATTGTTGGCTTATTATGTTGCCATGTAGTGCAAGGAAATAGTGAAGATAAATTGGATAGTGGAGGGAGTGGTGGTGCTTGAATACATTATAAAAGGGGATGATATGCAAGGAACTCATGCTTGTAGAATAAAGAGCCTGTGATTGACCTTTTTATAAGAGAATTTTTTTGGATTGTCTCCTTTAGATTGTAGATGCTAGATATTTAATTTTTTTGTGATTCACATTGATAAGGCAACTTTTTTAAGCATTGGAAGTGCCGAGTGAGAATGGATATGCTCCAAATGAGAGTGTTTGTGTCTTGAATGAAAATTTCTATGCTCCATATGAGAATATTCGTGTCCAGAATAAGAATGGGTATGTAAATGGTTGTAGTGTAATTTATAAAATTATTGATATTTCCATTTGTAATGTCATTTATAAAATTATCTTCATCATTATGGTTAAAAGGATAAAACCTCTTTTTCCCAGTCTCATATCTCCGAAACAAACTAGTTTTTTTGAATAATGCCAAATTTTGGATGGAATCATCACTTCCTAGGAAGTTTCCCTCTTTGTTAACAAACTTAAAATTCTTGGTATGTTTATCAAGCTAGACTTAAACAAAGCCTATGATCCCCTTAGTTGGTCATACCTCCACAGTATCTTGAAGGCTTATTGTTTTTATTCGAGATCGATCATTTGTGTCTCCTCCCTCATTTCTTCGATGATATTTTCTATCATGATCAATGTATCCCCTTCCAAAACCTTTAATCCATCTAGAATTATTAGGCAAGGAGATCCCATGTCTCCCTTTGTTTTCATCATGGTTGCAGAAGGCTTGGGAAGATATATCAAATCAGATTCCTAATCATCACATCTCAAAGGCCTTCATCTATGGGGTAATGATCTCTCTATCACTCACCAGAAAATTGTGGATTGGGATTCCATTTCTTCATAATTTTCTTCAACTCCAATACACCAAGGAAAATACATGGAGGATATTTGGGGGAAATGTGATTATCCATAAAATTTAGATCAGATTTAGGGATCTTGTAGCTATTTTCCTTGGACCCTAATAGCCCTTAGAGGTTGTATTTGGAGTGATTAGCAGGAAAAATCATAATATGCCCAAGAATATTAGCGTTGGAACACCTATGGTTTGTGAAAAACGATAATGAGTTCTAGGAGTTAAGGGTTTAAGGGTTTAGGAGTAAAGGGCTAAGGGTTAGGGGTTAGGGGGTTGAGGTCTTGGGGGTTTAAGGGTTAGAGGTTAATGACTTAGTGATTAAGGGAATTATGGGTCAAAGTTTAGCCATCAACGTCTTACAGGTCAGGGGATTTATGGGTTAAGTGCCTAAGGGTTATGGTATTTAGGTGTTAGTGGGTTAAGGGTTAAGGGTCAAGGTTTAAGAGGATATGGGATTAGGGTTTATGGGGTTCAAGGATTATAAGTTAGGGGTTAGGGGTTAAGGGGTTACTCTCTTGGGGTTTAAGGGATGAAAGGGTTAATTTTTTATGAGTTGTGAGGGTAGGGGTTAAGGTATTGTGGCTTTGGGGTTAAAGAGATAGGGAATTTAGTGCTTATGGGTTAAGTGTTTATGGGTTGTGATAATGTGGTTCCTAATCCCCTTATCACAACTATTGTGGGTTCCCCTATCAATTTCTCTCATTACCTTACTTATAGGTCCCCTAGCCCCTATGCCATAAGGCCCTAAGGCTCCTTATCATTCTCTAATGTTAGGATTATAGATCTCAGCAAACCATCCACAAACCTCTCACTTCTACCCCGCCATGCTACCATTGTGTCCCCATTTCCCTGTTCAATGCACCAAAAGACCCCCTCCCCCAAAATTCATGATAATTGGACATTTGGAGGTCATCATTTAACAACAGCTTCTAAAAGGTTTATTCTAATGATATTTTTTTTTGGGCAGGGGTTGTCTAAAAATACCTCCAAAATTTACATTATCATGACCTTTTAGGGCGATTTAGTGATTAAATCTTGAGAACAACAAATACCATGAACATACAAAGAATACAATGAGTTGAAGGGATAAAAAACATACCACCCATAATAAGCCTTTTCATCCAAAGATTATTCCATGTCATGTTTAGTCTCAGCTCTACGCTTTGATTTCTCATAACAATGCTTTAGCTTCCGGATGGCCTCCTCAAATAATTTAGGCTTATCAAACTCAATCATGTCTTTGAATGTTATCGAAAAACCACTGATGAATCATTGAATCTTGGCCTTCTCCTCCTTGAGGTAAGGCACATATCTCAACAACTCCAGAAATATTCTAGTGTACTCCTCATCGATAATAGAGTCCATATTTATCTCACAAAACTCTTTTTCCTTGTCATCATAATACCTCTTCGATAGATATTTCTTCCTGAATATTCCCTCGAACTCACTCCAATTCAAGTCCTACTCATAAATAACTCTAATTTTCTTTATATCTACACACCAAATATCTTCTTTACCTTTAATACTGAATGTAGATACCATGGCCTTCATGTTCTCTGAGTAATTGTGCAATATGAAGAATTTATTCATTCCAATCACCCATTCTTTTGCATCTTGTGTTTTCTTCATTTCCCCATTGAATGTAGGTGGATTTTCTTTCTTGAAATCATTCGGAAAATATACCCTATAACTCCTCCTATAAGGATTATAACAATGATGACCATGATACCTGTCAGAACTAGAATGAGAATAGTACCTGTGTCCATCACCCCTCCTTTCCAGAGTATCCAAGAACCTGACATCCCTGCTCGTGTCATCTCTATCTGACTTGTGCCCACTATGGATTTTACTTCCACATGCCCCATTTGTCATATCCTCCTATGCCTACATGATTTTGTCATTATCTGCTTTGAAAATCCTTATTTCCTACTTCAAACTCCTTAATGTGTCTTCTAAGTCAGATGAGTTCCCAAAACCACGCTACTCATCCGATTCATAGGGATAATCTTTGTAGTCTACCATCTTGTTAGTCATATTTTATCTCTTCTTCTTGCAATGTATATTATGTCAAATAAACAAAATCATAAACAAACCAGTGTACCTTAGTATAGCTCAGAGAGGATATATCATCTGAAATGCTGATCAAATTAGTGAAATACATACATACATACATACATACATACATACATACATACATATATATATAAACATATTCATATCAACATATAAACATCTTTTCAGCCATTATCCAATTATCAATGCATTACTATGCCGACCACATACCATGAATTCAGCACAATGACCATCATATAGTCAAAGCATGCATAACAACATATAAACACTGATACACATAACTGATGCACGACCGACATTAAGTCACAACAAATACATTCAACAACGACACCATCAACTTTCACATGGCAAAACCACTACAATCATAACCAATGCCATGCATACACAACAAGCACATAGATGAAAAGAACGAGGACCTATATGCAACCAACATGTACATACAACAACACATTCATCCAAGGGAAATGAAAACCAAACATCACCCAAGGATAATAGAACCATGCTATGATACCACTCTTTAACACCCTCCTTCCACATTTACACAAGTAACCGACCAACAGGGGAAAACATGTGATGAAGAGTTACTATGATATTATTCAACTTCCTATATATTAATTAAGGAAGTGGAACGAATCAAAGACAACCAACCTGACCTTCTGCAGTTGCAACAGAACCCCCAAGAGCCATCCAACCCATCCAGGTGACCAACCCTTGAGAAAAACTAAATTTTTTACACATCAAAGCCTTAATCACTCCCTGGACATGGGCATGAAAACGACTTAGAACCTCCAGTCATTCCCACAACAAGGCATGCCTGTCACTAGGGAATTTTCTAAGTAGTTTTGAACTAACGACTCCGAATTTTGAGCAACTTTTTCATGCCCAGGACTTAGGCCACTGCAGAGAACTCCATGAAACTTCTAGAAATGAAAATGAACATAAAAAAAATGATAAAAATTTAAATACTTGAACAAGGACTTGAGTGGACCCTTACTAGCCATGACAACCATTTTGTCAAACATGTCAGATATATGCATCCTACAGGTTAAAACAATAGACCTGAGCACAAGGGTCGCATAATTATCTGAGAATAACTAAGACGCATTGATGCCTCATAAAAATAACTGCAATACCATCTATTAAGCCATATAGTCATTGTAAATTCAGTGATTAACCAAAACATGATGAGAACCATACATTATCACAATCATAAACCTCAATCATAATCAACATATAACCAACAGAAATATCAAGGATATAACAATGATATAAGCCACATATGAACAAGTATATTTACCCATAAAATACCAAGGAGAAAGAGTTCTTATTAATGATTTCATAGGCTGACCAGGTATGGAACTTCCATGAAACACCCAACCATAGGCTAGGCTGAACAAAATATTTCTTTCAGTGAGTCATCCCCATGCCATATTCCAAGCGTGAATGTGGGATCTCATAGAACAAATCAATCAAAATGAAACCACGACTTCTAGAGGACAATCCACGTCAAACCTCGATCGGTGATTCCACCTCACGGTCGAACATCACTAACCATCACGATAATGGATTGTACCCAAGTTGTGCAGGGATCCAATGCATTTGTTCCAACTAGGGCTTCCAAGACTACTAACTCAACCCACATTTGTTGTAGAGCTTCCAAAGAATTTGTCCAACCAGGGCTTCTAGGACAAGTAACTCAACCCACCAAGGGATTCCTGAGCATTTTCCAACCAAGGCTTATAGGAACTAATAACTCAACCCACAACCAAAGGCACAATAAAACTAACCAGAAAATAAAAGTAAAACCCACAGCAACATGGCTATCCAGAAAATAAAAAGGCTAGGAAAAACCACTATCAATCCATGCAATCCCCCATGGAAATGAAAAATAATAACCAAATAACCACATGCATATGCTATGCATGCCAAAACTAGTAAGAGAACCATACATGAAACTCAGTAACTGCAAGAAAAACCTGTTATAGCTATCGATATCGTTTTCCTCTTGCACTTTCCTACTTTTCCTTTGCCTTCTTGCTCCAAATCCCAAGTATGCCACACTCTTCAAAGAGTGCTCTAAGAAAAATCAAAGTGTCCAAAAGTATGAGAGAGAGAATAGAATGAGAGCTCCAAAACTGTAACGAAAAAATTTTGTGCAAAAATTACCAACTAATCCTCATAAGCCTTTTTATCAATGATGCCTCTAATTTCTTCATTTTTCCATTAGTTTACTTCATTTTCCTCCTCACATGCAACCTCTGACCTTTAACCTCCGTTTTCTCTTATTTTCCATATTTTCATAAATAAAATGCCAATAAATTCCTCATGCCTTTCCAAATCCTTTTCCATTTCCTTTACCAATTTCCATAACCATTAATAAACCAAAATGAACACCCACTACGAATTTTTTTCCCAACATTCAACTTTGAATGTGTGTCCCATGACCAAGGTCTTATTTTACCTTTATTAACTTTTGCATGGATTTTTGACCAAGGCTGTTACAACATGCTGCTATAGTGATATCTTCAACCTTGAATTCTTCATCAAACATGTCACACTCCATTTTTCAACAATCAATCCTTGTTTCAAGAAAGAGACCACAAATTTCATCAACATAACATTCATCGAGTTTGTGGTGATATATATGAGCATGCATGTGCTCATTAACAATTTCAACTTCACCAAATTCATCATTTTTTGTTGGATTCATGAGATATGCACATTTAGCTCTACAAACCATTAAAAATTGTCATTGTTATTCTCAAACTTTAATGCCTCAAACTCTGATGCAAATATGTCATCGTAAACTACAATCATACCAACTAGATCACACATGCTATTCACTTCTTTATTGGAAGCTTCAGCATAATCAACAAGGACTATTGTTTGACTCACTAATTCACTACTCACTTTTCAATCACCATCCCCATGTGTCTCATCAGAGTGGGATTCACCATCATCTTCACTATCCATGTTATAGTGGGGTTCTCGAGCATTTATATTTTCTTACTCTACCTCACATGTAGGGTCTTCAACTTCTCACTCTACAATATTTTATGTGTCTTCTTCATCCATATGCATGTCTACATGATGGGTTTCACTTTTATAGTCTTTATGACCATCATCCGCATTTGAGTGGGATTCTCCAAGCTTCATTTTCTTCCTAGAGTCTTTCTCATTTAATCTCACAACTGCAGTTAAATTTCTATTGATTCTTCAATAGACTGTAACATAATTTGTTTCTTTATGTCATTTCCTTTATAACAAATTCTTCTTCCAAGGTCTTCCATCCTTCCTATGAAGATGTAGCTTTTTCTACCTTGCACAAGGACATCTCATCCAATGAATGTTTTATAATATCCAATACTAAGATATAACATAATTCGTCATATGGTTTATTAGACTGATACTCAATCAACTCTTTACATCGAAGAAACGTTTTCATTTTGACAGTTCCCAAAAATTAAAATTTTTACTAGTAAATTTTGGAAGTGTTATCAGATTTATCCTCATCCATTCATCCTTGAATTTTTCTACTTCTCCTACTTGTGTTTTATGTGCCTAGACTTTGGAGAGAACCTCTATGAGTTCTTAAAAACACTTTAGCTCTTCCTCTCGATTTCTTTTCTCGATTTGCTTCATTCTTACTTTGTGACCCATGGTTGTAGTCTTTATTTTGTCTTCTACCTTCTTTCCTTATTACGTTAGCCTTATATAAATTAATTTCACATACACTTTATTATCATTAAAAAAAAACATTTAAACCTTCACTTTAACTGTGGCTGCCAACAACTACTAGTAATTTTGCTAAGCTCTTCTATGCATATTCTTGTCGAAGCTCATGGCTACAACTGACGGTGGAGACTCCTTCTTTGGTTAGTGCTGGTGGCTCTATAGGCTACTCACCCTAAAATTTTAGTATTTTGGTTTACAAACTCTCAATGAGCTCTAGTTTCTACTTATGGACCAATGGCTATAAACTTCGATTTGCAGACTACTCACAATAGCCAAGGCTCTTAGTGGAAGTAGCTCATGACCTTATTAACTTGTTTGGTGCTTTGAAACCTTGCTAAACCTTTATTTGATACCACTTGTTATTTATATGCAAATATAAACATGCAAACAGAAGACAAATAAGTACACAAGCTTCTTCTTGAAGAAATAAGTTGTATTCATTAATTATTCTCTCATATACATCCACCGAATTGTTTTTATTCTCTCTTATTACTTCACATTACAATGACCCAAACATGAGTATATAAGAACTAAAATTTCTAAATATGGAATCATGCAAACTCTAACATTCTTTTCTTCATGAAAACTATGACTTGATGCTTTAACTAAACTTTTTGAACTTCACTTTAACATAAATCAAAATTTTTCTTTTCCTTCACTTAGATTTTCTTGACAAGGAATTACGTTTTTAAATTTGAATCACTTGACTTCTAATATTAGAATTAATTAGACTTAAATTTCTTTCATTCACTTAATTTAACTCTTCATACATTGCATGCATACGATAGTACTTACTATTTCTATCAAGTGAATTTTTTTTGATCAATTAAAGATTTGCGATCGATGATTGTGACTGAAATAGGAAATTTGGTGATAGGTTTGTATGAATCATGTGCTCTTATAATTTAAATTTTTATACGATACTAGAGTTCACTTGATTGTAACACATTTGAATATTTGACAACTGTTAGGCCAGTAAGGTTATTGATTCTATAAGATTACTTTCATTCATATCATTTGCATATTGGTTATGTTAAGGCATAATTTAATGGAATTATTATCTACATACTTCAATAACTACTAAAATTATGAATTTTAAAGATCATGAATTATAAAAAGTGAAGTGTAGTATATAATCACATAGTTTCAGATCAAGAAAATCGATGAGATGAAATGAGTGAGATGCTACACAAACCTATAATGATGGGCCATCAGGGTGCGCTAAACCAGCCTCTGAGATGGCTGACTATAGGGGCATGACAATGGGTTTTTAGGTTAAATTAAAGTTCATGCTCGAGGTAATATTTCAACCTCCATAATTTATTTACATATATCTCTATTTTTTTCTAATTAATGCTAAATTTATTATATTGTACAAAAAATACATTGGAGCTTTAGAACAGGGGTTTCTAAATTAGCCAACCCCTGTCGGATGAAGACATTTCAAAAATTCAAAAATTGGGCTTCACGTTAGGGGAAAACCAACCCTTAGTGAGTTCAGAATTTCAAAAAGAGAGTTTCCCTTCTTGGGGAAACCAGTTGTTAACATAAACCTGAATGACTGAGTTTGCTAGAAAATAGAAAGATAGACAAAAAACAATAGAGAAGCATGCAAAAAATGAGAAAGAGAAGAGTCATGACTTTGCAGCTACCGTTCATGTATATCATGATGCTCCGTTTGGGGATTTTCTTCAACTATGAATCATTCATAGTTAGAAAAGGCATCATCCTTCTTGGAGAGCTAGGGAGCCAGCTCTAGAGTTGAAGTTGAGTGTGCACCTTTGTCTACTTCTGTGACTTTTTGTTGGGTGACTTCCACAGAGCTACTCCTTCCACTGTTGGAAGCATCCTCCAAGATTTTGATAGGAATACCGACTGTTTTCCTTGGCCGAGGGGACTAGGAGCATGAAAGAGTCGACTTGCTAGGGCGTTTCCTACTGCCAGAGCCGGAGTGGCTGAGATGTGCCTCAGGGAGGTGAATTGAAATATGAGCGAAGAGAAATTGGGGTTCAAAGAAATATGGATCTTCCACAGCCACATAGAAGAAAAACAAGTGCCCCATCATAGCCAGAGCTGGAGGGTGAGAGGGAGAGCCTCTACCTCCTCCACGATGGCATGAGATACGATGTCGATGTGAAATTTCTTCGCCGGGATTATGAGATTGCAGGGAAAGGAAGGAAAACTCAGAGGGTGGCTTAGGAGAAACGCAGTGGTCAGAGGCGAGATAGAGGCTTGCAGAGCATAGGAAAGAGGCACGAAGGAATGGGAATGACAACAGGAATGAAAACTTGAGCGAATGAGAATGACAATTGGAGCCATTGGCCATATATGGCCAAAGTGAAAATTGCAGGAGCCAATGTTTAGGATGTATGATTGAATGCTACAGGTGTCGGCGTTTTTCCCAGCAATGTGTGCTTAAAGCCCTCAAGCGGGAGGCAGGTGCGTTCCCATGGTGAGGCCAAATTCCCTCGCTCGGTGAGGCTAGGTTTCCATCAAAATATAATGACTTAAACACTCGCATCTGAGGTTTAGATATATCTCTATTAATTGAGGAAGATAAATCATATAATATTTATTCCCTAGTTTGAAATGATATCACTTACTATTATTACTTGGTTTCTCAATAATACATTTATAGTTTTCTAATTATGAGATGGAAATATTTACCAACATCTTAACACCTAATAATAAATTAATATAAAAAATATTAAACTGCATTTTGTATATATATATATATATATTACAGTATTAGTAGAAAGTTTTTTACAATAAGAATAAATTTAAATACTAAAATTTTATCTAAGAAATAATTAAATTATTGTTATTTATCTCTTTGATATATTTGTTCAATAGTGAAAAGAAAATTGAGATGTGACTATAAGACATATGCAAGAATCAAAATTTTAAATTTTCATTTAGAAAGAAAAAAATGAAGGTTTAAAATGCATATATGGGTGAATTTGTATTTTTTATTTTATTTCTTTATAGATAGTTTTGATATATATATATATATATATATATATATTGAAAAAAATTGAGAAATATATATATATATATATATATATATATATATATATATATATATATATATATATATTGTATTTAATTTCATGCAAATTTATATCAATGTTTTAGTTGAAGTAATTTGAATTTTTTCACATATTTAAAAAATAAAAAAATTAGTTCATGGAATGTAACCCATTTGAAAATCACCTTGTTATGAAGTATTATGTAAAAACATGAGATTCAAAGTTAAATCCCCTTGAGTGGCCAACCAAAAAACATTTTTTAAAACTATTTACTTATTCTATTTTTAGAATGTTGTTTAATTAAAAAAGAAAAACATAATATAAAAGAAATAAAATTGACATGATTAAATTTCATGTGGTTTGATTATCTATTTTAAAAAATAAAAAATATAATTATCCACTATCCACTAATGGAATTTCAGTGCAAACTTCAATACTAATGGTTTTGTCTTAATCACTAACTGTCTTAAATGGGTTTTGTCTTAATTGTGTTTGTCTTAAGTTGCCATTGTCTTAAATATAAAGTTTTATCTCAAAATATTTTTGTCTCAATCTGATTTTGTCTTAAATATAAAGTTTTGTCTTAAATATAAAGTTTTGTCTTAGAATATTGTTGTCTCAAACTGCTTTTGTCTTAAATATAAAGTTTTGTCTTAAAATATTTTTTTCTTAAAATGATTTTGTCTTAAAATATTTTTGTCTCAAATTGTTTTTCTCTTAAATGTAAAGTTTTATCTTAAATTGTATTTGTCTTAAAATATTTTGGTCTCAAATTGTTTTTGTCTTAAATATAAAGTTTTGTCTCAATCTATTTAAGACAATTCAATTCATATTAAATTTTAATATAAAATAACTAAAATAAAAAGTCAATTTTTAAGACCAATGATTTCTTTTGTCTTAAATAAATGTCTTAAAAATTCCCTTTGTATATTAGTGCCTTTAGAACCCTCATGCTCTCTATTTCAAACTATTTCTCTGTTTCCACTATGCTCATCAACACCTCAATACTTGGATCGTAGAAAGGAATGTTGAAGGTGTCCAATTTTTCTTTCTCAATCAAACCCTACCCGTCCAACTCGATTTCAGATCAAACCTAATCATGAGAATATATTAATTTGAATTATGTAATTAATTACCTCCTTCACTAGCTCCTCAAATGTAGCTTCCATGTATTGAGCTCAAGCTGTGAACCCCCCAGCTTGTTCCTTTGCGTCAGCAGATTTATGACCGACTAAAGCTATGAACATGCATCCTCCAGGAATAATCTATTCTGCCCTCACTTCTAAGAAATTTGTGAAGTCTTGTCTGAATTGGTTGAGATACACATCGCACACTGCATTGATGGATATGTAGACATGCCGCCCATTCCAATTAGGAGAATTATGTCCATGAGAAAAGAAGAAACCTAAAATTGAATACCTTCTTCATGATTAGATATGTATTGTGTTGGGATCACGATTCGTTATCATTAGGCCGACCAAATCCAATAGAATTTAGTCACCGCTACGATAACTAAATTTAAAATCCACTTAGTTTTAGTCTCTGCCATCAATAGAACAAAACCAACCGACTTTAGTCTCCGCTAAACAAGGAGCGCTGAAGAAGGAGCCCAGAAATAAGGAGCGCTAAACCCAATATCCCACACAGAAAGTCCAAAAACATATTTTTCAAATGGATTAATTCATGTCATGTGACTTACTTGGGAGAGCCAATGCAGGCTGATGGAATAATGGCATAAATGGATACTTTTTCATGGAAAAATTTGCCCATAATGCGATCGCGAAACTGCTACTACAAAATAACATCTTTTTGTCGGAGGCTTTCGCTTATCATGCACTGTTGCTACTTTTACATAAGTACCCACCTCCATGTCATCTGCGCCTACCAGTGGAGGCAATGCTCGAAACAATGCGTTGAAATCATTAGAGGGGATATCGAGAAAGTAAACCTAGAACCATGGCACGTCCATGAAAATTGATTTGACAACTGGGACAATAGTGTCCGCTCTTTTTTTTTTCAGACAGAAAAAAAAAATGCTGATATATTATATTAATCAGTGCATAAACCCAATATATTATATTCTCAGCTTATGCAGCGAGAATGTCAATCAATTACAACCACTGGTAATATGTACCTATTTAAGAAAGAGAGGTGAAACAAAATACAGTGGTCAGCAAAATTTCGGGGGTAAAAACCGCATCTCATCAAAATTATAAAGCAAGAAATCCCTGCATAATTAGCATAACAAAAAGATATATAGCAATAGTCTTAAACAACTGGAAAATATATGGAGAATGACCTATCTAAAAAAATGAAAGATATCTGAGAAAGCTAAGTTTGTAAGACATGGCAGGGTAAATCATTTGTAAACCAGAAATTCCAGTGCCCTAATACCAGGCATGCTTTGCCCTTATACCAGGTTCGCTTGATAGATCAAAAAAAGCGTCTTGCAGAGAACCCCTGTAAGAGTAAAACTATCACGTACAACATCCTGGCATCATAATTATGGAATAGGAATGGAAGAGTCCCAAATCTGGACGCCATCTCTGTAGTGTTTCACCTACAAAAAACCAAAATCAGTATTGATGCCTTTTTTGACAGCCACTCAGCCCTCATGTTGTTCTCCTTGTAAATGTGGCTCATAGGTGGGCAATTCAACCTCAGCCATAATCTTCGAGTCCTTTGGATCCACCCTTGTAAAGAGGAGCACATCATAGCAATGTTGTTTGTCACCCAACAAATAACAACCTTGGAGTCTCCGAACACATGAATATCCTGCAACTAAAGATTGGAAGCCGCCAGAAGACCCCCCATAGGGCCATGATCTCACTTTTGTTGTCTGATCCCAGCCCCCCATTCCAAAATATCTGGATCCTTTCCCGCTAAGACAATTTAATCCATTCCCGGCATCCCATGATGCCCCCCGCACATGCACGACAGAAGTATATGGCAGGAATGGCCATCTCATGTGGCCTGATGCATATGGAACCATCCCAAATGGACTCAACTAGAGTGGGTCGATCTTCGATCCACCTCATGACCGTTGAGAAAATGCATGGAATCTCGAAGGGCTTTGCATCAAAAATCAATCTATTTCTCACCAACCAAACCTCCTAGATGAGGAAGAAAGGAAGTGATTTGAATTTTCCCTTCAGCCTATCTCATTCCAGAGCAGAAGAAATAAAATCCACAGGAGACCAGGAAGGATCCATAATGTGAGAACTAAATAGTCTCCACAATCTCACAACAGTTGAGCATCGAAAAAAGAGATGAGAGATGGTTTCCATTTCACAACAACACACCGCACATCTAAAAGGCCCATAATGTCCATGCTTAATTAGATTATCGCCTGTGAGGACCTTACCTTTCCAAATCAGCCATCCAAATAGAGTAATCTTGGTGGGAATTTTTCTATGCTAGAAAGGAAAGAAGATCTTAGAACTTTGTCCCTGATATAAAGAAACATTAATGCTGCGATATATATCCTTCACAATCAACGCGCCACGTTTGATAGGACCATCCCACACAATAATATTGCCCCCACAATCCCAGAAGAGGCCAACACCTCTGAAATAGTCCCGAAATTTTTCCCATTTGATAGCATTCGGCCCCTCAGGTCCCATTTGCAGAGCATTTTTAAAAACTGGAGCACCAAAAGACCAGCATAGAATTGTCTGTGAGAGATAGAACATACCCCTGTGTGCCAGTCGGAACTGTAGTCGTGGTGAGGGACTCTTTTGTGGTGGTAAAGCTATAATATTCCTGAACCCCAGCGAAATACGACCACCATCCCTAAATAGCCAAGATAAACGGTCAACCACATGACCCAATATCTTTTTGAAGCTCCACCAAATGGTCGATATGGAATGAGGGAAAGAAAATTGGAGATATAAGAGCTGATGGAGAGCATCACCCTCGATATATTTGCATTTGATGATGGAATTCCAAATTTTATTCCCCTTAATAGCCCTCCAAAAAGATTTGAGGATTAAAGCCTTGTTAAAGATCTGAGTGTTCAGAGTACCCCAACCATCATGTTCTTTGGGCCTGCATAGGGTCTCAAGTCTACAAAGATGATATTTCTGTACCAGTTGAGATCCCCCCCATAGAAACTAGGCGATTATACTATTGATCATTTGCAAAATCCGATCAGGTAGGTAATATAAGTGTCCCCAGTAAACCATCAACTAAGAGAGAACCACCTGTATCATGATGAGCCTCCCCCTGTGGACAACCATCTATGTGTCCATCTACAAATCCTCCTTCTAAACTTATCAATCAACCACATCCAATCACGTATCTTGTATCCACACGGCTTAGTTCTGAATCCCAGGTAGTTGAAGCCGTCTGTTGCCAATCTATAACCAACCCCCAAGAATTCCGAAATGAAGGCAACCTCCTGAGGGTCCCCATATTCATATATAATAAATGACTTACTCTTATTAATACCTAAGCCAGTAGCAGTTTCAAACCTTAATAACATGTAGTGAATGTAAAGCCAGTGGTCTCTTTTAAGATAACCAAACAAAAGTAGATCATCCACAAACACGGAGTGTGAAGAAGACACAGATTTCGAAAAGGAGAATCCCTTAATAAAACTATTCTGCTAAGCTTTATGCATAATTTTTCTGAATCCATCCATGATAAGGATGAATAACAGAGGAGAAAGTCCACAACCTTGTCGCAGACCACGACCAGCAGCAAAAAATAGTGTGGGAATACCATTTATAATGATTGCAAATTTAACCGTGGTAATACATGTCATTATCCACCTTATGATCCTTAATGGAAGACCAATTTTGAGTAGAACAAGCCTAATATAAGACCAGTCCACGGAGTCGTAAGCTTTACAGAGGTCCACCTTCAACACAATTGCCTCGCTTTTCCCCAAATGCATAGAGTGTAGCACCTCCTATGCTATTGTTATGGCATCATGAATGGATCGCCCTTGTAAGAAACCAAATTGTTCATTGGAGATATTGGTAGGTAGGGTACCTTTAATTCGATTTGCAATAATCTTTGAAGTTATCTTATATAACACATTGCAAAGTGAAATCAGCCTATAATCAGCAAAGGACTGTGGATCAACAGCTTTAGGAATAAAAGAAATGAACGTTGAGTTGAGGTTGGCAGGCATGATACCCCGAATCCGGATCATTTCAACAATCTGAGTTAATTCGTCTCCCAACAGATCATAAAAGAAAATGAAGAATTCTGCAGGCCAACCATCAGGCCCTGGACACTTATCTTTTGAAAACATTTTAGGACCAAAAGGACTTCATTCCTATTAATTCTTTTATCTAGAGATCTAATGGCATCAGCCTCAAAAAAATGACCAACATGATCCAACAGCCATACCGGGTTCTCCCCGCTAATCCCATCCTCTTTCTGGTAAAACAAGGAAAAATATATGTGGGCTTCTCTTTGAATGTCAGGGGTGGAGATAGCAAAACTATCATCAACCTTCTTTATGCGCCAGATTTGATTCCTATTCTTCCTTTCATTTGTGCATTTATGGAAGAACTTTGTATTTAGATCCCCCTCGCTAAGCCAATTAATTCTACTCTTAAGCCGCCATGTGATTTCTCTATTCTGAGGATCTCCCTCTTCCTGTTCCCTAGGTGCTTTAAAGAATCGAGAGTAGATTCATCCAGAATGCAATCCGGGAAGGTAGCAAAAATAGCCTCCATCTGCCTCGGAATGTCATGATTCTCAGCCTTGAGCTCCATCTTCTTTCTATACTCCCACTTTTTCGATGCCACCTTAATATTCTGTAATCTGTAATGAAAGCACTCCAAGCCTGAGAGCCCTACCAGATCCCCATCATCCTTGCACATCCCCAAAATGAGCTTCACATAATCAGCATCTTCCAACCATATTCAGTTGAATTTGAAGGGCCGCCTTTTGATCTCCCCGCATGTGTTCCAAGTCAATAATATCGGCATATGATCTGAAATTTTCGATGCCAAGACAAAGGACCTGGACGCCCCCAAAATCTCCATCAATGAATCCTTGACCATCGCTCTGTCTAGCCTTTTACCTATAAAATTTACCCCTTCTCGCCTGTTGGTCCAAGTGGGCGTCAAAGGGTTTCGCCTGATATCCAGTAACTGCTGAGAGCAGAACATATCATTCAAAAAGTTTGATATGGGGTCCAGGCGAGCATTAATGCCCCATATTTCATCCCCTTGCAGTGCGGAGTTAAAATCACCCATCAATATCAAGTTTGGTAGTGAGAGCATACCCGCAGCTAGCATCCTATTCCAGAAGGCAATCCTATTTGAATATGGTGCATATATGTTTATCAAGTTGAAAGTACCTTCCAAACCCCTTAGATGACCTGATAATAAAATACCACCAAAGAAACTGTATGCCTTAAAAGCAACCCTGTTCAGATTCCACATAGAAATCATCCCCCCCAGAACGTGCATTTGAATTCACAACCACCGCACACCACCCTCTACGAGAAGAGTATTTATCCCCATTGCAAATCCTAAGTATGCAATCCGAAACACTGCTGCATGGCAGAGGCAGATTTGACGTTGTGGGAGACCCCATCATCTAGAAAGGGTTTGAGAGCTTCAATCATATTTAACTGCACATCGTTATAGCGAAATGGTTTTTTTTTTTACTATTCAATAACCATAAATTATTAGATACGTTAAAAATTATTCGATGCACCAAGTAGGGATAAACCATATAGTTTTATAAGGATTAATTTTAAAAGAGAAGATCCTGAAACCAGAACCAGAAACACTGATTCCTTGTTAGGCTAAGAAACAATTATACGAAAACCTAAAATTTTAACTTACCTGCACAGACGGAGAATTGCATGCACACTACTACATGAAGGGAATTTTCAAGACATTTTTTTAAGACAAAATAAATATTTTTTCTTATAAGATTACTTTTTATTTTAGTTATTTTACATTAAAATTTAATATCAATTGAATTGTATTAAATATACAATTTAGGACAAAATAATGTTTGAGACAAAAATATTTTAAGACGAAACTTTATTTTTAAGACAAAAACAATTTGAGCCAAAAAATCTTAAGAGAGAACTTTATATTTAAGACAAAAAGAATTAGAGACAAAAATATTTTAAGACAAAATTTTATATTTAAGACAAAACCAGTTGAAGACAAAAATATTTTAAGATAAAAACAATTTAAGGAAAAAATATTTTAAGACAAAAACAATTTGAGACAAAAATATTGTAAGACAAAAACAATTTAAGACAAAACTATTTTAAGACAACTTTATATTTAAGACAAAAATTGTTTGAGACAAAAATATTTTAAGACAAAACTTTATATTTAAGACAATGGCCGGTTAATAAAATGGCAATTAAGACGAAACTCATTTAAGATAATTAACAATTAAGACAAAACCATATCAATTTAAGACAATATTATATAAGACTAGCAAAATTGACTCTGATAGTGCACCATAAGTCTGTCAACTTGCAGGCTACTATTTTCTCGCGCTTATACCAAAGTTTTTATTTCACTTACCATTCACGTTATCTTATATAAAGACAACTATTTGTTGGGCTCTTCATTTTGGTGGGGTAGTCGTCTCTGAAGTACGTGACAATTTTTCTTGGAAATATTTATCGGACATCAATTCCTCTTCTGTCCCTTCAATATCTCTTGATACAATTGGATACAACCCATCTATTGTTGACCCATAGTTAGTTCCTTTGAACAACTGAGTGCTAGCTAAAAATCTCATAACCTTAGTTTTTAAAGTCTATCTAAGCATCTTATTTGTTGTGACAAAATCTGTGTATGGGATTGTTCAAGACATTCATTTTCCCCAGCAACTCTGACTCTACACAAGGTATGACATCATCATGTACAAAATCTACAGTATATATTCTTCCTCTAATATGAAATTGGGAAGTTGATACAAGTTTGTTTAGTTTGCAAAATTTGAAGCTAAGCTAAGTCTTTCTCAACATCTTGTTTGTTGTCACAAACAAAATATGCCTATAGGTTTGTTCAAGATGTTCATTTTCCCCAACAGTTGTCACACTCTACATGTTGTATTATATCATCATGTACAAAAGCTACTAAATATTTTCTTCCTCTAAATAGAAGATAGGGAATTTGATACAAGTTTGGTTATTTTGCAAAATTTGAAGCTAAGCTCCAACTTTAAAGTTATGTTCCTGAAAGTACAACAACTGGTTTTCACTCTTCTCTATGTACATTGTGTTCCCTTATTGAAGTTTTGGATATAGCCTCTAACTAAGTAGATTCTTTGGACACTTTTAAAATATTTTTTCCCTCACCAACAAATCATTGGCAGGTTGGTCTTCACACGTTCTAAGATAATCAGGTTGTCTTTACACTGGTTAAACATGGAAACATAGATATGAAATTTAATAGTTAGTCATAGAGGAATATGTCACATTTTGGATCTCCATGAATAGGGGATCCTCAATCATTCTAGATTTTCTATAAATACCAATGGACATGGACATGGGGTGATATCCTAACATTCCTTGGTCTCCATAGATGGTAGGATTCAAGTATGGGAAAATCAATGCTACATTTTATCTCGTATAAATAATAATACTAAATTAACAGGTTATGTAAATTTGATTTTCTCACGTGTAACATTTTCTTTCTCTTGATTGAATTGATATTTACACTAGGCCCGAATTTCCTTTGTTGACAGTATTAGCACAAGTGGTGAGTTCTTTGTCTGAGACTTGAACACTAAGAAAGTCAAAATCCTATCTAATTTTTAGGTTTGGGTTGTGTTGCATTTCTTATTTTTAGGGTTGGGTTGACTCTCTAGTTAACAGAGTGGGAGTTATGGGAAGCACTGTCAAACATCTGAAAGATGGAAGTGAACAATTGAAAAGGTAGTTTTCAACCTGGGAGATTCAGATATTGTTGATTCTTATCTGGAGCAGTTGCTCGTTGATGGAATAGTTTATTCCTTCCAAGAGAAGGAATCGACTAGTGATGATGCCAATGTGATGTTGAATGGATTTGTTGTTGTGTATTTGTGAATGCCTTAATCTAGAGAGTCAAACCATACTTTGTGGTACAACAAGTGGAAACTAAATAACATGAACGCAAATGTTAGACAACATGTCCTTGTACAAAAGTATTATTGTAAATATATATAATGAGTTTAACCTTGTAAATACCAATAAGAAATACACACAAACACAATAAGAAGTGGCACACAAATTTTGGTTTTTCGTTTTCCACAAAACTATTCCCATGCACACAAACAAAAATTTTAGTTTTTCCCAAAAACTTTGCAAAGTTTTGATATGCAAACCTTCTCATGCAACCTGAGCTAAACTAGATTGCATATTCAGGAAGTGTGGTGGACAGGAACTATCCATCAAATTTCTGAAATATTTCAAAATATGCAATGAAGATAAAAATACAAAGAAAAACTTTAGTTTTATTCAAAACCCTTAAAATGATTTGATATGCAAGGTTGCATTTATAGCTTGGCCATTTTATGAAGCGCGTGAAGTTTGAAGCTGAGAGTATGTTTGATCTTCAGACTTAGGTCCATATCAAATCCTTATTTTCATTAATTTGTGCTAATTGTCTATCTATTCACTTCACTGCGTAATTAGTGTACACTATGTAGTTGCACACATAAAACTCATTACACAGAAAATCACATAGATCATTACTCAAGAGCTATCATACTTCTCATTTCATATTTTTATTATTATTGTAGGCCCACCTAAAGTATGAAATGTGGAAAATTGTGGTGTTTATCGGTCATTACATTTGAGGGGGTATTGCTTCTTTAGCCATGCAATGCATGTTGTATAAACATATGCATCTGTGAAAGCCTAAATATATTTTATGCATAACATTTGGCTTCACTTTCATTGGTGGAAAAATTATGGCACAACGAGTTCACTATAGGAAGTGGGTGAATAATTTTTTACATGTTGTTTTAGGATGTGATGTCTTCTCTTGAATATTATTGGCCCCTTATATATATTTGTGTAAGAACTTAGAGACATTGTTTCCCTATTGGCTGAAATCCATGGGGAGTGGAAGGTATTTCATGGATTCCACTGACACAACAACCGAAGAAGCCCTCTCTCTAAACATAGATGCAATTACTAAGTTTTTTGGCATTGTCGTCTAACATTATTTGGCCATAGGGAATTAAAATAGTGCTGGCAACATGAGTCCCAACAACTCGTTCATCGTTGTAATGGCTCTCATGAAACTAGGCTCTTATAAACCATTTTGGCATTATATTTTTTGCTCCAAGATTGGTGGAATTAGGATAGAGAATCATTTTGCTTTTTTATCCATCCTATTTTATTCCCTTCAAACTTTATATGATAATTTGGAAGAACACATCTTAGAGCATGTTGGTTATGAAAATATCTTACCCGATGTCTTCTAAAACATTGTGAGGTTCAATGAGCTTTCAAAGCTTCCTTTTTCAGATGCAGGATCAATTTATTAAGACACGACGAACGTAACACAATTAAGTGCCTTTGGATTTCGAATTCAGGTAAGAATTGATGTATTGCAATTTGCATTCTTCAATTCATTTTTTTCTTGTGTATTTTCTAAAATAAAGTTTGAGTATAAGATCCCACATTATATTCCATGGATGATATGCATGTGGTGTTCAAACTAGCATAACATTGATATATTAGTCATGGGAATGTAAATATTGTAAACTAACCCTTTCATATATTAGAAAAAGTTCAAATTATGAAAGACAAAATCCTATAATACTTATATAAGAACTAACTTTGGATACACATGCCTATGAAAAATGCACTTGAACATATATATTCTTACACAACTACACTAGTAATACACTAATTACTTGGTACATTGAAATTGTTGTCCTAATTGTTGTCTCTCCATTTGAAATAATATGGGCTTAATCTATGAATGTAAATTAAATTCTATAAATATTCATGGATCTCCAAATCCAAGGTAACAATGTAATTGTTTAAGTGTACAATTTTGTCTTCTATCGTCTATGAAGGAAGCAATTTTTAGGAAAATTTTAATGTAATTTATATTTTAGAAACACTTTCTCTAGAGACTAATTGGCTAGGCTGCAATACTATGAGGAATGATTTTTCTTAATATTTTTTTATTAGGAGGGAAATTCTATGATTAAGTTTGGATGAATTTTTTTGTTGTGTTATGTAGAGACAAAATCATAACCTATTTGATACAAGTTCAATAGGATAGACTTTAAGAGGTTCTAAAAGAAGTTGTTTAATCTACTGAGATTAATTGTGATGTGCTTCCACGTAATAAAACAAAACTACTCACACATAGAGAGGCTAAATGGTCTACATGAGCTTGATATGCATTGAAGTTTAGTTTTTAGCAAACAATTCGAACTTCCATATTTCTGTGAACTAACTGTGGCATAATTGGATATATATTTTTGGCAACTTATCATCTATTAGTCTTTCTGAAAGCCTTTTTCTTTTTCTTTTTCATCTACACTCTTCAATTTGTTGTTCCTTGTTTTAGGTTCTACATTTTCCTTGTTAAGAGTGAGTGACCTGATTAAAATGTTTGTTGGATCTGTTCGGATCACTTGATCCTCTAGGGGTTTTGTATCACAATCACAAATATATACTCACAACCCATCTATGTTTGGAGGAGGAATCGTTGGGATGGGAATAAAACCCAACAAGGCAGACCTGCTAAATATTGTATTTGCATTTCAATTCAAGTATCCCAAGTTGTGAAAAATATTAATGCTTAGAAACTCTTTGCTACCTTGGAAATATCAATAAATATGAAAATAATTGACATATACCATACACATGAAAAATAATAGAATTCCTCATCAATACCAGTACATCACAAAATAAAAACTCACTTTACATCAATATCAACATTACTAACAATGCCCCCCCCTGCGACATTGATGGCATAAACATTGCTTAGTCTTGTTGATTTGGTCCTCCCCCTTTGGTATTTCTCCTTATTTCTCATGGACTATTTATTACCTCGCCCTTTGACATCAATGGAAATGGGTTGAAAATTATTCACATTCATTACTTAAGACTCTCATGCATCTACACTTGTAACTTGTAATTTCTCTAGCCCGTAGGCTAGGTTCCCTGACATCTACTCTGCCTTATAGGTCCAACATTTAAGCTAACAGGTAGATAAAATTTCTTTTTTTTGGCATCCACATACATAAAATATCTATTTTTATTACCATTTTGTAACTACTCTGACTATATAGCCTATACCTCAAGTTTGCTCTTGCAACTTCATCTTTGGTATCTTTGGCAACTCTGACATTAGTTGCTCTATCTTCCACTTTTGATTATGATATTATGTAACTAATAGTGGACTAATACATTATGTGAGTATTTCAATTCATACTATGTTATGTTTAGCCCTCAATCTGTCAGTATCAGGCTATGTATTGAAAAAGTATATGTCAATTTGAGGTACGTAACACTCTAGTTCATGTTATTTAATGCTTCCACATATCCATAGAATATTCCACACAGGTCCATAAGCATATGCCCATTCCATTTTATCTTTAGCATTTTATCACTTATGGTTGGGGAATTCTCTCTCTTTTCTCATTCATTCTTGCAAAGACACTTAATTTTTGGCTTCTCTTGTGAAGGGACCGTTATTGTTGTTTATTCATGTTGTGTATTCATTCTCATGAAGCACTATTAATTGTGACTTATGAAGATGAAATTGGCCCACGCTTTGTGGCTCTACTTAAGTTGTTCAACTATTCTTTTCAGCACTAGTGCGACTTTGAAATGCATCAACATTTACCTTTCAAAAACTCATTTCTTCTGCTTGTTTGACGTAATTTTTGTGTATATTTTTACAGATGTTGTCACTGTAAAACTAGTAAAATAGGTTAAATCCCCCTGCAACTAATGTATTTTATTGATGTTATGAATACTTCTCTCTGCCTATATATATAGTGGTTGTTTTTGTAATTCCAGTGAATTTTCTCGTTGGATTGATCAAGTGATAATACATGAATGATTGTTGAGTTTAATATTTTCCAGAGGACCAATGAACCTGTAGTTATCAAAAAAAATTCTAGGCATGTACTATTGAATAGCTTGGTCAAAGCAAGAGGTTGATGATGTTATGGTGTGTGTCCAGAGCTAGGGATTGCATTTTTATTTAGTTGTTAATATTTGTGCCTCTGAAGTGTTATTTTTGGAGTTTTTATACCTACCCACTCCTAGTTCTCGATCCATTCTCATCAAAAACTACTAGTTGCAATATCCCTTTTAATTCTATACCAATACTTTGAGTTTCAAGTTTCCCTACTTGTTGAATCTTGTCATCGATAGCTTCCATCTCAATAAGCCCACACTACAGTCCATTTTGAGAAGCCTTTCCTCCTAGTGAAACTCAACAATATTATATCACTTTTATATCATGCCTTAAGCAACTCGTTCTCAGATTCCACTTGCTACATTTTATCATTTTTGTACACTCTAATCTAACTGAGGCATCACAAAGTTCCTTAATTCTGTCATGGAATGGGCCTTTAAGAAACTATTTATTTTCTTTCTTCTATTTTACAAATTGAAATGTTGTACAAATATTTAATTCACAATCTTGAGTCTCCACTTCATCGCACATTATTTCCTCTATTACTTTTCCCATAGATGTGAAATGAAAGTTGAAGAAGTTCCTTTTCCATGTGTTCAAGTCATATCGATCCTTTAAACATTTGTAGTATATATTCACAATTCACACCATTCATTAATAATATTCAATTCAAAAGCTTACTAACTAATTGTAGTTAAATCTTTTTTTCAGTGAAATTACAAAATCAATTCATGGGAGTTGGCATCCTCTATTATCTCCACGTCAGTTGCATTATATTTACCATACACAATGTTCTCCCAGATGCTCCTAACAAAAATAGTTTTCTCCTTCCATATAAGAGCTATGTTTTGTCTTATAGACTGGAAAATGAAGCTCCTTAAATATTTACCATCTGTGAGTACTATCCCTTTCACTAGATCATAGAATATCTCTATGAATTTGACGATGGTGGACTTACCACACCCGCTCTTTCCAATTAGTGTAGCGCTACTCCCTGCATTAATTCTAGGGTTTAAATTTCTCAAGATCATGGTATTTAAATGAGCTGAATAAGTAAATTCCATATTATTAAACGCTAAAGTGCCATGGTATTTTTTAGGGTTAACCTCGTTGTGGTGCTCTGGATCTATAACATTATTTCTGTTAAGAAATTCAAACATAGATGTGACAACATCACACCCTTTCGCTAGGTCCAAAGTTATACTTCTAGCATCTTCTATCATATGAAAAAATCTTCCAAAACTGAAATAGTTCAATAGAAAATAATGAGAACTGATAAATATTTGGGATATAATCCTTTGTCCATACCAAACCTCAAAAGGCCAATAACATATTTCAAAAAACTTAGAAGTTCCCAAGACCAATGTGACAACATCAGAGTCGAAGTCCATTTGGCTAGGTCCAAAGTTATACTTCCAAGATTTGCTATCATATGACCCAATCTTCTAAAAATAAAATGGTTCAATAAAAAATCATGGGAATTGATAACACTTTGGGCTATAAGCCTTCCTCTATACCAAAACTCAAAAGGGAAATAACGTATTTCAAAACAATTAGAAGCTACCATGGCCAATATTGTATACTATGACTTCTTATTGCAACTACTTTTCACTTCTTAATTTAAACTATGTATATAATTGAATTCAAGAGAATTCAAATAGAATATTTTAGGTCCCAACTATATCAAAATGGGATGCATTTTCATATCAACCAAGAACAATTTCTGTGTTTAGATGAAAGTCAATGGTTCTTCCAAAGCTAAGATTGTAGACCACATAGGGTATTTTTTAGAGTTAGTTGTTTTATTTTTGTGTTGAGCACTAGTTTTATGACTATTTCTCTCATTTCTTTGTATTGAGGTCTTGTTTTAAGTTTGTGTATATACACACCTTTGAGCAATAATTTTTTTGTGTTAACTCAAATGACCTGTTTGTCCATTATTGGGAAAAAAATATCAGATATTGTTCTTTGAAATAAAATTTAAAGCATCTTTGTTAACAGGTGAAATGTATCATAAGTAATTTGGATTCAAATATACTATTGACAATATGATATCTCCTTTGTCTTAGTGCCATAGGAAAAAGATTCAACTTCATGGAGTGTGAGGTGTAAGTTGGAAACGTAATTTGCATTTTGTAGGTTTTAAAGTTTATTCCATCCATATTGTAGGAGGATTTTCGTGGGTTTTGACATTAAATAAAAATTTTCATCCAATGTTTAATATGATTAATTGGGAGTAAATTACATCAATTAACATATGACATAGTGCTAAGTTGAGCTTGCAATATGTTGGTTCTATTTGGTGGGTTTTAATCAAGCTATTGAAATGGTTTCATATTATGCCTCACTGCAAGAAAGGTTCTTGTGCTGGGAAAAATTGCATACCTACAATACTCCAATAGGCATGAAATCGTCAATAACAAGAAATTTAGGGATGACGCAAACAATGTATTGTTGGTGAAAATTGAGGGTGTAGAAGTTGGTGATGTCATCATAGAATAGGATCAAATAATAGGTTGTCTGTTTTAGAAGAAAAATAAGGACTCTTGAAGAAAGGCTCGAGGGAAAGATGACCTTGGGTTTAGGAGTATTAAAAAATAACGAATGCCTAAGATAAAAACTTCCAAAATCCCTCACTCAATGAAAAGGATGACTCAACGTGAGGTAAGGATGACTCATTCAATGAAAATATTCAATTAAAGTGTGAGCTTTGGGAAAAGGTAGGGTCACTTTCCATGAAAAATATTTGAGAGAAATACTATAAGAGACTAAGGGTTGAGAGATATACCGTGGTAAAGACTCATCCAATGATCAATTATATTTAAGAGAAAAGGTTTTGAATGATTAACTACAAAATGCAAACCTTCAAGAGATCCCCGAGTGAAAGGAGCTTCAAGGGTTCCCTTTTGGTGTGATAGCTGGGGCATAAATTTATTTGAAATTCCACCATCGAAATTCGTTAAAAATTAGAGGATTCCTAGAGCTCTAATATAGCCTAGGAAGGGGTGCTTGATTTAGGGCCTTCTTCTATTTTTACACACCTTATCCTTTCGGGCTTCCCTTTTGGTGTGATAGCTGGGGCATAAATTTATTTGAAATTCCACCATCGAAATTCGTTAAAAATTAGAGGATTCCTAGAGCTCTAATATAGCCTAGGAAGGGGTGCTTGATTTAGGGCCTTCTTCTATTTTTACACACCTTATCCTTTCTTATTTTAGTCTCTAGGAATCATACTGTTTTAGAGAAAATAAACATTTTTTCCCACACCTTGTATTTGAGCCTCTTCTTGGAAAATCCTCATGATGCAATTCAACCTAGCCATATAAGTAAGGTTTCTTTTCTTCATGAAGTCAAATTAGACCTAGTTTCATCCACATATGCTAATCATTACAATGAGAAAGGTAAATATTGAGGGGTGATGTGGTCAAAAGAAATATTATTGGCAGATTTCGTGTTTCAAACATGCAAACACTAAACAGCCTTGGAGAGGATGTGCTTAAGGAGGATCATTCTAGGCAATGTTTGTATTTCATCCATACAAACAAAAATTAATAGATATTTATGATTACTAAAGGAAAACAACAAGTTATTACAAAGGGGGAACCATATTGAACTATTTCAAATAGGTTGGAACTTCATAATAAGAATAAAATAGATATCATGGAGAAGTAGTGTCATAGTGTTGTGTTGACCTATTTATCATACATTTAATGCACTATCATGAGTATTACATGCTAAAATAACACATATTTTAGAAGACATGCGGCTCACTAAATATACTTTTAACATATTTGTCAACTAAAGGAAAAACATTAGCTACAAAGTGTTTTGAGCATGTGTGTACTTTCAACAAACCCTGTTTTGAAAGACAAAAAATTCACTAGAGAGGAATTGTGACATCCAAAATGATCTAGCACATGGGTATTTAACCCGCAATTTGATCCTCTTCTCTTTCTTCTACTACATTATCTCTCGTCCTATTTTGTTCTATAAAGGAGAGGCGCAAGTCCTTATTCTAGACGGTGTATTTACATAAATAGGTGTCAAGAGGTTATAATCATTTGACCTCATCCATTTAATAATTGAGAGCACTTCCACTATGTGCCAGATCTTGATAGGGTAGCCCATGGTATGGTGTCTATATGATTTACTTTCTAACACTTCATTCACATATCAAATGAAATATTTTATACTTATTTTATAACTCTTTGAGTTCATGTGGTTGTTTTGTATATGTTATCGTGCCACAAGGATTATGTTATCATTATAGTGCACTTGTTTTAATTTTAATTTCATATAAATTGCATATTCTTTACCACTTTTCCATAAATTTTAAATAGAAAACTCATCACTACCATCTATAATTTAATTTGGACTCAAAGTGTTGAGAAATCAGCTCCAATAATAGAAGAAAAGAGATATCAACGCCTTAGAAATAAGCCACTTTGAGGGGGAAACCTCTAATACATTACATGAATGAAAAATTCTTGGATGATACAAATGAAAAAACCTCCTTTTTATATATAGGAGTCGATGCGGCCACAATGTAATCCTAGTGGGGCCACAATGTAATCCTAGCTGACCTAATAATAATAATTGAAGGGCACAATAATAACAATATGGGGGTTATAGGGGTACAACAATAACTGTAAGGGGGTTACTCTAACAACAATAAGGGACTATAGTAGTAATATAGGGACCTAACATGCTCCTCTCCTTTAAAAAAGTGTTGTCCTCAATGCTTGAGTAGCTCCGGGTGCTTTTGTATGAAATTCTGATCCTCCCATGTAGTATCTTCAGTGAGTAAGTTCTTCCATTTGATTAGATACTCTAAAATTGATCAATTTTGTAGTTTTCAAGTTCTTGTTTCCATCACTTCTTCAGGCTCTAATATCGTTTTTCATTCCTCATCAAGTTCTGGCAATATTGTTTGAACTGGAAGTTTGTCCCCTATAACCTTTTTTAAGCATGAAACATGGAAAACTGGATGCACTCAAGAAGAGGCAGGAAGCTCCAATTTGTATTCCATAGTACCAATGTTGTGAAAAACCTTGTAAGGACCATAGTACTTTGGCGATAATTTATTATCCTTCTTAGCTTTCTTGAGGGAAATTTGTTTGTATGGTTGTAGCCGTAAAAATACCTAGTCTCCCACGTCAAAACTTCTCTCACTACGATGTTGATCTGCCTGTTGTTTCATTCGATTTTGTGGAAAATTTAGGTTATCCTTTAAGAGTTGGAGAACTTCTTGTTAATGCTCTTCCACTGCTTGAACCCTAGCATTTTCCCTTAAAGAAGATCTCATGGATGGTGGATGATATCCATAAAGTGCCATAAATGGGGTCATTTTTAATGCATTATGGAAGGAAGTGTTATACCACCATTTAGTGAGAGGTAGCCACTTGACCCATTGTGCTTTCTTATCATATACAAAACAACAAAGATATCCTTCCAAACATTTATTCACTATCTCTATTTGACCATCAGATTGAGGATGATAAGATGAGCTATGAGATAGTTGAGTACCCAAACAAGAAAATAATTTCGTCCAAAAATTTCCAGTAAAAATGGGATCTCTGTCACTTAAAATAATCTTCAGGGTTCCATGTAGCTTTTGTATTGTTTCCATAAATACAATAGAAACTAAACTCACTTTCAATGGATGAGATAATGCAAAAAAGTGTGCATACTTGGTAAGTTTATCGACTACCACCATGATGACACTCCTTCCTTCAGACTTAGGTAAACCTATGATAAAATCCATTTAAATCTCCTCCCAACATTGACATGGAATGGATAAAGGTTGTAGAAGACCCAGGGTATTAATTGTCTCAACTTTATTTTGCTGGCAAACTAAACATTCTGCCTCAAAATTTTGAATATCAGATTTTGAAACTCCAAAAGAATATTTTGTTTTAGTTGGGAATCCTTGCAAATATATAAACGACCTTTGTACCATAAGGAATCATTTTTCCAACTAAATGTATCAGATGTATTAGGATCTTGTTGCAATTTTTGAATGAGATTCCACACTTCTTCGTCCTTCTTCCATTCATCCCTTGCTTCGGTTATCCAATCTGGTTGGATACTTGAAATGGAACAAAGCAATGCTTCCACCTCTTCATCCTTTCTTGAGAGTGCATCTACAACAACATTTAGCTTCCCTTTTTCGTAGAATATTTCAAGGTCATAACCCAACATCTTTGTGACTCATTTTTGCTTCTCTTCTGAAGATATTCTTTGTTCCAAAAAGTGTTTAAGACTATCATGATCAATTTTTACCTTGAAGTGTCTTCCCATTAGGTAAGGTTTGCATTTCTTTAGTGCATGTAGTATAGCCAACATTTCCTTCTCATAAATAGAAATTTGTAAATACTTTCCTTTGATTGAATGACATTCAGAAGAAACGGGTCTTACTTTTTGCATTAAAACAACACCAATTCCATTTCCTGAGGCATCAGATTTCGCAATAAAGGGTTTTGTGAAGTCTGGCGTAGCTAAGACTGGTACTAGGCACATTGCCTCTTTAAGATGTTCAAAGGCCTTAGTTGCTTTAGGAGTCCATGAAAATGCATATTTCTTCATTAATGTTGTTAGAGGTGCTGATATTCTCCAATAATTCTTAACACATTTGTGATAATACCCTGTTAACCCAAGAAATCCGTGCAACTGCTTTATGGTTGTGGGGCATTTCCATTCCTTAATGGCTTTAATTTTGTTAGGGTCTACCTTAACACCCTCATGAGATACAATATGACCTAGATGTTAGGGTCCTATAAAAATAAGATTTATAATTTTGAATTGACTTTTGATAGTCTTGTAAAATATGTACATACCTTGCTTTCTGCAAGTTGTTTTCCTATATTTTAACAAAAATAAAAAATAAAAAATAAAATAAAAATAAAAATAAAAAAAGAAATAAAAAAAGAGGGTAAAAAGTCCTAAAAAAAAGGTCAAAGGACTTGAAAAATATAGACCCCAAAAAGAAAAAAGATGAAAATAAAACTTGAAAGTGAGCAAGTCCAAATACCACTACTTTTACCTTTTCGCAAAATAAATGATTATGACAGCGTTTCAATAAATTCCATAATCCATGATGAGTGAAACTGTTTAATATTGACTTGTCATGTTTTCAATTTCATGTTTAGATAGTGAATAAAGATTTGTTAGACAGTTTAATCATGACAAATCAGTAGATAGGTAGTGAATAATGAGGAGCTCAACAGTTTAATCTGAGCCCTCGGATGAAATAAGGTAGATTTAGATAGTTTTATTACTTTAAAAGAATAAATGTTTCAAGGTTGCAAGCCTAAATGCACCTACCAAAAGGAAGAAGAAATGCTAGAGTAATGTTGGGTAGGTAGAAAGAAGTGGGAAAAAATCATGTCATATTCATCACCGGGAAAAAAATCACTAATTTCCCTTATCTTGTAAGTATTTAGTGTTTTTGACTATCAGTCAAACATGCTCAGAACATTTCTCTGACTTTTGTTGGGACCAGACCCAAGGCTCGATGACTAGTTAGTTGAAAATGTTAAATTCTTATGTTAATCCCCATTTACCATTATTTATCCCTCATTCATACATTTTAATTCATTTTCATAAGTAAAAAATCATTCTTACTAAATGAAACATAAAACCACATCTAATTAACTTCCTTCATTTAGAAACATACAAAAACCCCCAAAAATGCTTTATCCTAAGTAAATTGGTGAAATGATGAAAAAACAAGCTTTGCTTTACTTGTTCAGTTTACATAGTCGTATTGTGTATTTTTGTGTATTCCACTCCCATTTTCATATTAAATTTTAACGTAGTTTATTAAATCCTTAAATAAAAGCTTATCCTATTTATCTAATTCCCTATATCTAAATACCCCCAAAAACCCACTATTATAAAGATTTTGGACCAAAGTTATTATCCACATGTCAAAATAAAACCCAAATGAAGCACCCTTTGGTCTAAAACTAACTATAATTAAATTTCTCGCCCCCTATAGTTATTAAACCATTCAACAGGTTTAAAAATATATAATAAAATAAAAGTTGCGCCAATACATATGTTCAAAACAAAAAATATTTAGTCCCGCTGATCAACTTATATCCTAAGTTTTTGAATCAAATAAATTGTTTTTATAAGGTTCAAAAAACTTATCCCTTTGCCACCATAAAAGTCAATTTATGCGATTTAAACTAACCCGACTTATATTTCACATTCGCAATACATACCGAAATCCCTTCCCTCACAATTTTATAACCCGAGGTTTAGTTGAAATAAGATTAGGCTTGTTTAAATTAAAGATTAACCCCACATCTATCCATATTTGCCATACTATATAAAGCCTCACACTTTATATTGTTTAAACCACAATATATTTTAACTATGTTTATATACCCTCACCCATATACATAAACCCCTTTTATGTATATAACACCTTTTCATTCAATCAATATTTTATAAAGGTTTTACTCGCCCATGATTATGAAGAGCTCGATGTCACCATTCTTTCAACCGCACCTTTCAAATAGATCTTGACCCTTCGCGCCCGAGTCCTAGATCTAATGATCGATACTCAATATCACATGGAAAAAGTGATCGACTGCCTGACTCCAAATTGGATGAGAAATGGGTAGTTTTGTCCCATTTCTCCCTCCTTGACATGTCAATTATCTATTGGATCACGTCCATTTGATTCAAATCCACTTACTGCCCAATTCCTATGTGATAACCACTGTCCTGTTTTGTTTTGAAAACTAAAACCGCTTCCCGCAGAGATTTTACATGCAGTTAATGCCAATAAACACAATCAATGTATGATTAAAACCTTTGATACATACATATTATTTAATTATTGCACACATCGAATCCTTTCGCACTGCCCCTGACTAACATAAATCCATGTTTTAAGCATTTTTGTAACCCTGATTGCGTTTTTTTGCCTGAAACCTCTGAATCTGACTAGAATTTACTTTTGAAGAATGTTGAAGAATAGAGCGTCGCTCCAGAAAATTGCCGAAGCCAGCATTACAACCAAAATCCTGTAAAACCATTTTTTATAGTTGAATACCTACATTTAAAGGTATTTTCCTCAGAATTCTAACCTGCAAATACAAATTAAAACCTACATATTAAATACAAATTATCTTTCAAGAAATCGAGTGAAGTAGAACGGCTTAAAATCACAAAAAAGAGGCCAAACCCTGGCAAAATTTCCCTAGAAACCCTGCACAACTTGTTTAAGTCAATTTCCTCATTTTTCATAGCTTGAAGACCAAATTCAAAGCACCTAAAGCATTAAAAATGCTAAATATACCATAGAAGTCCTTTTCTTTCAATCAAACCCACTCAGAAAACCCCTATTTTCTGTTTTATGCTAGTTTTACATCCTCGGATAAACCTAATTGAGCCAAAAGCCTAAAAGAATCCATCCTCATCCTAAAGATGCTTAATTTCCTCTTTTTTCAATATAAAAACTCCTGCAAACAGTCTAATCTTGCAGTAGTTATCCAAAATGACTAAAAAACAGAGCAAAGGCAAACGAGAAGCATCCAAAGGTCCTAAACCTACCCTAGCCATCTCTGCTAAATCTACTACAACAATAAATCCTCTTCAACCACCTGTGGTTGTTTCTGAAAGCATTCCTTTGACTGATCTTGATCATAAAATTGCAGATCATGTTATTGATTTTAATTTGCTAGATATACACAACTGGTGTTGTGAAAAATATCTAGACAAAGATGATATTCCAATTTGGGAAACCCATTTTCCTAAGTATATAGTCCCATTGACTCATCCTGGTCAAGAACTCGTCAGACTATGTTAAAGATACTATGAGCCAGATAAAAGGAATATAGAAAATGCAGAAAAATTAATACTTTCTACCAATACAGCCCAGTCAATTAATCAAATGCTTCAACTACAAATTGATCCCTAGGAAGTCCCCTTGTCTATAGAAGCATTAACTCAATTATACCTTGGCATATATTTCCCTACGAGGTTCATGATATTTCAGAATTTTATGCCTTCTCATGTTGACATTCCAAAGATAAATCCTCCATACTCCACAGCTAAATTTCCTGAAGGTTCTAGAAAAATTATCTCTATGCTATCTTTTATCCTAGGATATTTTACAGTTGAGTATACTGATGAATCTATTCTTGGTCTCATGTCCACCATGTCTCGTGGTCAACCTGCAGCAGTCATCTTTGACTATGCTAGTTTCACAGCAGATGCTACTCATTATCAGTTGACTAAGTTACCCACATAAGGAGTCTTTAGATATTCATCTTATCTTTTTCGGTTATTTTTATTCTTTCAAGAAAAGAAGTTTCCTATTTCATTACAAAATATGGATATAGAAGGAAAGCCTCTTTCTATAATTTTTTGGACCTCACTAATTAGAAAAGAGGACAGTGATTTTACATATTCAGATTTTTCAGAGCTCTTTTTATATCCAACTGTGAACATATTGAACAAAATAGAACAATCGAGGATCAGTGAGGAGATGAAAATAATTCTATAGCTCTTAGAATAGAATAAGGTTGGAGATTGGTATCTCTATCAAAAATACACTGAGTTAAGGATTTTTGGGTCTAACTTGTTACCCTATAAGTTTCCCAAGCACATGTGTATGAGAATTTTTTTCATTAGAAGATCTTATAAAAATTCTAAACTCAGATTCAATTAACTTTATGGCTGCCAAAAATATGACTCAGTTTAAGTTAAAGAACCAAGTTGGCCCATTTATAATGAACAACCGAGATGCAGAAAATGAGATTACCAAGAAACTATCAGAGTACAGATTTGAAGAAAGTTTTTCATGGAATTATGATCCTCAAGGGATCTTGAGTAAGCTAAGGGTAAAGTTCAAGTTGACACCCTTTATCCATGAAGCCAAGCCTGACATATAAAAGTTTGCAAATCAAATTGAATGGTTGGAAAACACATTGACTGATACAACAAATAAAACTGATACATTACAAACTCTAAAAGTTGTCAAATAACCATAAGCATCAACAAAGAGAAGAAGGGAAGAAGGAGGTTATACAACAAAGACAACAACTGAGACCAAATTCAAAATAATATATAGCAAAAGGATTAACTCAATTCAAAGGAGAAACTGACAATTGATGTTGATGAGACAAATGATCCAGTAACTAATGATGATATAGCCACAACCATAATTAATGAAACACTTATGGGAATAGAAATGGAATCAACAGCCAATCAAAATGATACACAGATGATTAAGAAGCAAAAAAGCATGGAGGCCTCTTCCTCACAATCAGTTGAGGAAAAGCATTTGGAAAACAAGGAGAAATACAAGAATATTAAGTAGAAGAATGAGGAGATAAAGACTGAGATATATTCTCAATTTCTGAAACAAAAGGCTGGAAATCAGAATAGGCTATTATAAGCCTTTGATTATTCTACCAACAAAATGATCATATCATTCCGGCAACCTACTACCTCAACACCCAAAATAGTAGCAGACTATAAAAAGGTGGACTTTGAGGTAGACACAGAAAATATTCATGAGCTGGACCAGATTGAATTTCATAGGCATAGCTCTGAAATGTTTTATTCTACATTGGTAACTAAACCAATGAGTGCAATTAAGCTACATAATACTATCCTTAATATGAAAGATCAGATGAAAATGGAAAAATCATCCTTATATGCCAAGGACCTAAGGATTAAAGCCTTAGAGGAATTAGTTTTACAGGTGGGATATGATCCCTCAAACATTCAAGTAGCAGTATTATTAATCAAGAAAAAGAATGAATACATAGAAACTTTGAGGAAACAACTTAAGATTCCTTAAAGTGAGCATCCACAAACAAAGGAAATCCTCCAGGATCAAAGTGAAAAAGAGGAAATGATGGAACTCATACTAAAATTGACAGCACAAATCAAGGTGATGGAAACTCAAGTGGACTAGCTTGTCCAAGAGAAAGAGACTGTAAAAGAGCTAGAAACTCCTACAATTCCTACAGCCATTGCTGTGATAAATAAAATAGTGCCATCTACTCTAGGAGAGAAATTAGCACCAAAGGGCCGACTGGCAACTACAGTTCCAGTGACTTCAGCCACTACTTCAGCTACAGACTCTTCTACTAAGAATGTACAACACACTGATGAAGCCAGCCAAATCATCAAAGCCATGGAAGAAATGACTTTAAAGACAGGTGAAATAAATAGACTGAATAAAATAATTTAAAATCTTGAAAGGGAAAATAAGACAGCTCTGATAAATGATATAACCCATGAACAAAAAGCAATCAGAGTGGGAGAACAGCTCAAGAATTTACAAAAAGAGTTAGCTTTTACAGAGCAGATCTCTTATATAAAAAATCATCTCTGGACTAACATAATTGAAGCCATTCATAATCAATGGCCTTCAATTCAGGTTATCTATGAGCATAAATAATTGTTTTTCGCAGCCGAGACAGAGATACAAAAGACAAAAGATGAGTTGACTAATAAGCATGCTTAGGCTTTAAAAATCATTACATTTTTGAACAACAAGAACAGGGAGGAACTTGAAGAATTGAAAGTCCCAGATAGGACAGAAACCATATTACAGATTAAAAAGGTTATCACTAAAAATAACCTAATGAAAAATCTTGAAGGAAAATGTGAAGCAATGAACTGGGCCATAACTAAATTTATTGTAAAATACACAAATTTAAGACAGAAGGGCTTACTAGACATACATGTTTTTAATGAAAAGCTTATGCCCCAAAAGGACTATGATAAAAAGATCAGGTAATTTCCTAAAGAGCAAGTAAACAAGCCACTTTCGTAAGGCACTCCTACAGGGAAAGTTCTCCTTCAGTATTTTGAAGATCTATTCTTTTTACAGCATGAGATTAAGCATCTCTTTGTCATGAAGCCTACCTTTGCTAGATATACAGAGGCTTATGAGAATTTCAGGAAGTTGAGGAATGTCCAAATTCCCAAGGCAGAAGAGTGGCAAACTTTTACTGATTTTATGTAAAGATGAAAGGTAAAATAATGAAATAAAATTACCTTAAAAATAGTCAAAAGAAGTAGTTGAAATAAAAGGATAGTTTGCTGGTTTTTACTGCCTAAAAGATATCAGCAGTAAATTAGTGAAACTAATGGTCAAAGAGTATCAGTGTTAAAGAGCATCAGGTTAAAGAGTATCATATGAAAGAGTCTTAGTGAAGGCAAGTCAAATACAAGATATTTCCTAGCAGCCAACAAGAAGGACACCTAGACAGTCAACAACTCTTTGTTAGCTAAACAATTCTATTTATTTTGGATAAAAAGGATAGCTTGTTGTTTGTTAAGCAATTGTCCCTTTTATTATGTAATGATATTTTATTTTTCCTAAGATAATTCCTAGAACTCTTCTAGGATATTTGTAAAACATTTTTGTATAAATACTTTTACGTTAGAAGTATTCAGTGTGGAATAAAATTTTTGGACTTATTATAGACATTTTATTGAATATTGGAGGCTATTGTGTGCTTGAATTCGAAGTAGCAGACTGGACAAGCTGAATGGCATCATAATTCAAGATCCCTGTGATAAGATGATGTGTGAAGTACTTCCTACTTGTCACTGTTTCCTTTTCTAAATTTCATGCATTCATTTTATGCTTGTTCTGTCTAAATGTGTAACTAGGAGTATTACTACAGGATTAGTCAAGTGCTCCCTATCTTTAACTAGTTTCCATTTTAATGTTTTCTTATGATTTCTGGTGTTGATAATTCTTAATTGCTCTCACTCCTATTTGACCTCTGCCTTCTACTTCCATTTTCCATATCAAAGGATCCTTAAGTGCTCTTTATCCTGATCATACCACCTCACAAAGACCATTTTCCCAAATCTCTGAGGGTTATCGATCTTGTCCTGAATATATTTTTACCTTTTTCATCTTTATTTCTAGTGCTGCTAGCTTGACTTAGACTCCATAGACCAATGGACAAGCAGATTTCTATTTTACCTCTGAGTGATTTTTTCCCACCAAACCATTTAAAACAAAACCAATTGTTCTTTCAT
Organism: Pinus albicaulis; assembly: GCA_034641835.2. Classification (NCBI taxonomy): domain Eukaryota; kingdom Viridiplantae; phylum Streptophyta; class Pinopsida; order Pinales; family Pinaceae; genus Pinus; species Pinus albicaulis. Next base: position 359,546,626 of record CM076572.1, on the reverse strand, counting down.
AACCAGCCTAATATTATAAATCAAAACAAAAGGGAAATCTTAAAGAGAGAGCCGTCTCTTAACCCTAGGAAGGCTAGATCCTAGAGTTTGAAGTAGGTTTGTGGTTACCTCTAGAGTTATTTGACTTAAATCCAAAATGCCACAAATTAATAATTTACTAGAGTGATAACATATTGGCGACCATACTAGGGAACTTAACCAATCTCCAGTCTTAAAATTAGTCCTAAAGGAAAATCTTTCAAATTATCCGTTCACTTTAAGATTACTTTTATAGGTTGTGGGTATTCAAAAAACAGTCATTCTGGCTTCTAGGAAAACCTACTATACCAGTTCTAATCTGGATCCTAACCCTACAGTTATAGTAGATAACCCAGATCAGATTGGTAAAGAGAAAAAACAAACCATAGACCATTAAGAAAATCCAATTCTTTACCCAAGGAGTTAGTGAGTCTAACTGATATTGATTTTGATCTAAAGTTTGAATATTCATTGTTTAAAACTAAATCTGAAACTGATTTGAAAAATACTCTTATAGATGCTGTTTTTATTTCATTTCTAAATGAAAAACAAAAAAATAATTCAGTAGGAACAAAATCAAATAAATCTGAATATCAAAATATAGTTGAAAAGATTAATGTTTCATTGATTAAAGATATTAATGAAGCTATTGAATTAACTCATTTGTTGTCTTACATAAAACCTCCAATTTCTCAATTGCATACAACAATAATACCAAGAGCAGATTCATATTTGTATGCTATTACTTCATTTATAGATACCATTGCAAGTTCATCCACAGATCATTTTATTCCTAGATTTCCTTTGCAGCCTAGGATATTATTTCCTTCATCCACTCCATCCACTGCATCCACTACTTTACATTCATATTTTATAAGCACCACATCTTTATTTTCCAGGAATTCCATTTACATACCAACTTCATTTCCATTCTCTTCAACTATAGTTTTTAGTTCATTTGCTACCATTTCTAGCACAACTCCAAGCTCTTTTACTAGATCTTCTAGTCACACTAAGCTTTTAGCCATGGCTGCTAGATATGCTCCCCTTGTCTTACCTCAACAGTTGCATGACTTACCTCAATACTATCAAAACAAAATACCATTGTTTGATGGTACTACACAATATATTTCTCAACAACACAACTAAACTCACAGACTTCATTTAAATTTATGAAATAGATCACTCATATGTTCAAATGAGATTGTTTGCTCAAAGTTTGACTAGATAAGTAAAGAAATGGTTTAAAGATCAAGCTGCTAGTAGCATAACTGATTTAGCTATATTTCATAGAGATTTTTTGAATAAATGGGAAAAGAAAGAAAACCCTCTTCAAATATTATCTAAATTTGATGCATTAAAAAGAGCCCCAAATGAGTCAATTCAAGATTACTGCACTAGGTATAATAGCATCTATAATTCTATTCCTGCAATTCTTAAACCTACTCCTTATTCTATTCTGCTCAAATTACCTGATGGATTTGACGCAGATATGGCTTATCAATTAAGGGAAAGAGATGCAAACACTTTAGAAAAAATGCAAGTAGATGTTGTTGGTGTAGAAATAAATATATTAGATAAAAAAGATAGACTCGAAAATGAAAGAAGGGTGACTATCAAAGAAGAAAATTCAAATTCAGATGCAAAAATAGATAGCTTAGCCAAAACCTTAGAAAAACTTATGGATTGACTAGATAATATAGAAAAAAGACCCAATTGGGATAATCAACAAAATATCAGAAATCCCAACTTTAGAAAAAACATAAATCAGGGAAAAGCAAAAGAAGCAAGCTGAGACCAAATGATTAGGCCCCCATTCCAGGAGAACTATGCTGAAATTTCTAAAAATAATGATCAAGATGAGGATGAAATCAATAATCTAATGGGAATAGATGAAAACAATACCATTTTCCTCACTCAAGAAGATCAGGAACTATTTGAGTTTCAACAGCCCAAATTAGAGTCCAGGGAATCCTTTGACTATAAACAAGGTTATGAATTTTCCATAAATGAAATACATAGTCAAGATAACCTTAGACAGAAGAAAAATAATGAGTCTTCTACCCAAAACAATTGCCAAAATCAATATAAGGAAAATGTTGAAGCACCAAAAAAAAAGTTTTGCAAATTCTCCCAAGGGAAAATAAGCAAAATTCCCATTCTTCCCAACCCATTTCTAGTCCTAAAATATCATCAAGTCCCAAAATTGTTGATATTACTGATGAAGTAGCTCGAGCCTCAAAAGACACACAAAAATCTGATGTAGAAAAAGCCTCTAACTCTGTTAAATCAGCAAATTCAAATCCAAAAAGACCTTCTGCTGATCCTAAATCAGTAGATCCAAAAATAAATAATTCAAAAACACCTGTAGACACTTCTAAGTCTAATAAAACATCTAGTGCTACACAAATAGTCCCTGAAAAGAAATTTAAAAGAATTAAAACTCAGGAAATATAGACAGAGAATGTCAAAACAATTGAAGACAGAAATACAACTATAGAAACTCAAGAAAAACCAAGTCAAATTACAGTTACTAAATATGAATTAGTTTAAATTAGTAAATCTCAACCCTCATTTAATATTCAGAATGAAATTGCCAAGTTAAAAATACCCATTCCTTTAACAGAATTGGTAAAAAATGACTTATACAAATCAACCATAACTGAAACATTGAATATGAATGATGGTGAAGATGCAATTAATTTGAATGATGATCAACCAGAGTTGATATTTGGCTCTGATGTAAATGGAAAGCATGCTGATGGATCAGTCCATCCCTTTTATATCAGCCTACCATTCATGATCAAATTCTGCATAATGCTATGCTAGACTTAGGAGCTTCACATAATTTAATGCCTAAAGCTATAATGGAAACTCTTGATCTAGAAATAACCAGGCCATACAAAGATTTGTTTTCATTTGACTCTAGAAAAGTTAAGTGCTTAGGGTTAATCAAAGAATTATGTGTGGCATTAGTTCAGTACCCTTGTAAGAGTATATTAATGGACATTGTAGTAGCTGATATCCCACCTTGTTGAGTGTGGAGCCTGATTATCTTGTTTATTTTGTATCATAGCGTTGGACCCCTGTACCTTAATGGGGGTGGAAACGAAGCCCATAATTAAACGCTGTGTGAGGGGTCTAGGGGGGGCGACTGCAACTTTATGGAGCCCCGCCTTGGTGGGGGGTTTCAGGGGCAGCGCCCCCGAGTCTAAAAACATATGTAAAATTTCCTTGTAAAAGTGTAGTAATTTCTAGTCAATCTGGGCCGTTCATTAGGCAGATGATCTGACGGTAGAAGTTATGTTTAGTTTAGGGTTTTTTTCCCTAGAAGGAAACCCCTCGCTTGTATGAGGGTATTGTATTGCAGCTATGTATTGTATGTGTATTCTCGGAGTGAGAAACAGATAGGGAGACTATGAGAGAGAACAAAGGATATTACAATGAATCTGTTGTAGGTTGTGTCTCTTCATTTTTCTAGATAATAGAAAGGAAGGACTGGCTGTTCAGGGTGGACGCAGCCCAAACTGGGTGAACCACGTATATCTATGTCTCTCTAGTTTTATGTGTTTTGTGTGCTTTTGTTTTTCACATATTTTATGTGTTTCATTGCTCTGTAATATTTAATTTTCTAACAACTGGTATCAAAGCTGAAGATATATTTGGCTGATAAACTCACAGGAAAGAAGGGTTCTTGGTTCGAGCGGGAACAATGGCAGAAGATAGTAAGTTTAGGGTCGAGAATTTTAACGGCCAAAACTTCTAGCTATGGAAGATGCAGATGGAAGACTATCTGTATCAGAATGATTTGTACCTACCTTTGAGTGGAAAAACAAAGAAGCCAACGGCTATGACAGACGCAGAATGGGAGATTCTCGATAGAAAGGCACTTGAAATAGTACGGTTGTGCCTCATGGCATTAGTAGCCTTCAATATTTTGAAGGAAATAGCAACAGAGGGTTTGATTTAGTCATTGGAGGAATTATATGAAAAACCCTCAACCTCAAACATGGTATTTCTTATGGAACGTTTATTTAATATGAACATGTCGAAAGGTGGATCTGTTGCAGACCATTTAAATGATTTTAATATAGTTACTAGTCAGTTAAGTTCTGTAGGGGTAAAATTTGATGATGAAGTTATAGCTCTTTTATTTCTGTGCTCATTGCTGGAAATCTGGAATGGTTTAGTTATGGCCATTAGTAACTCTGTATCTCGATCTAGTACTTTAAAGTTTGATGATGTTTTCGATGCTATCCTTAGCAGGGAAATGCGATGGAAAAGCTCCGGTGAGACATCGGGTAATGATTTGAGTGCAGAGTCTAGGGGAAGGAAAATGGAAAGAGGAAATAGCTCAGGATATCGCAGTAAATCAAGGAAAGGCGGATCCAAGTCCAGATCAGGGATAGTGTGCTGGAAATGCAGAAATAAAGGACACTTAAAGAAAGATTGTAGATCTCGGAAGGGAAAATAAGGAGATGCACAGTAAGAAAACAATCATGAAGAAAATGTGACAGGTGATGTGTGACAAGATGCCTTGATTCTTTCTTTTGAAAATGTTACTGATTCCTGGGTAGTAGATTCAGGGCCTTCATTCTATGCCACACCTGATAAGAAATATTTTCATGACTATGTTCAAGGAGATTTTGGACAAGTTCGTTTAGGTGATGATAAGCCCTATAAAATTGCTGGAATGGGTAAGGTTCTTGTAAAACAACAGAATGGAAACCAATGGCTATTAAAGGAGGTAAGGCATGTTCCAGATCTGAAGAAAAAAATTATTTCAACAGGGCAGTTAGGCGATGAAGGTTGTGTGACAACTTTCATAGATAAAACCTGGAAGGTCACCAAAGGAGCCCTGGTAATAGCAAAAGGCGAAAAGGTTGGTACATTTTATTTATGCAATGTTATTTATAACTCTTTTAATGCTTTAACTTCCAAAGGAGAAGATGCATCATTATGGCATCATAGGCTCAGACACATGAGTGAGAAGGGGATGAAGATTCTTCACTCAAGAAATTTGTTGTCGGGTTTGAAGAATGTTGATTTGGATTTATGTGAGAATTGCATTTATGGAAAACATAAGAGAGTCAGATTTCTCAGAGTTGGGAAAGAAAAAAAGAGCGAAAAATTAGAGCTTGTGCATACGGATGTATGGGGACCTATTCAGGTATCATCTCTTGGTGGCTCTCGTTATTATGTTACTTTTATTGATGATGCAACTAGAAAAACTTGGATTTATTGTATTCAGAATAAGTTTGATGCATTTGATACTTTCAAGAAATGGAAATCTTTGGTTGAGATTGAGACATGAAAGAAGTTGAAGTGTCTCAGATCAGACAATGGTGGTGAATATTGCAGCAAAGAGTTTAATAGGTATTGTTCAGAGCATGGAATTTGCAGAGAGAAGATAGTTCAAAGAACACCACAAGAAAATGGTGTGTCAGAAAGGATGAACATAAAAATCATGGAGTGTGCAAGGTGCATGAGATTGCATGTAGAATTTCCTTTACAAATTTTGGGAGATGTTGTAGATACTGTTGTTTATATAATAAACAGAGGTCCTTCAAGTTCCTTGGATGGTGGTATTCTAGAGGAAGCATGGACAGGTAAAAAGGTAAACTACTCTTTTTTAAATCCTTCTGGCTGTGAGGCCTTTGTCAATATTAATAAAGAAAATAGAACAAATCTTGAGGAAAAATCAAAGAAATGTACCTTTATTAGATATGGTGTTAATGATTTTGGTTATCGCTTATATGATTATGAAAATCACAAAATCATTAGGAGCAGAGATGTAATATTCAATGAAAAGGTCTTGTATAAGAATCAGTTGTAGGAAAATAAATAGAAAAAAGAAAACAAAGAATACACAGTTCTTGATGAGATCATAGAAAAAGTAAAGGTGCTTGAAAATAATAATAATCAATAGCCACAACAACAACAACCACCACAATAGCAAAAAGCACCTGAAACACCTGAAAGTAGTGTTAGAAGATCTACCAGGATAAGTAGACCCCGTAAATGATACTCTCCATCATTATATTATTTATTCTTGACTGATTCTGTTGAACCTAAATGTTATGAAGAAGCAATGCAGGTTGAAAGCAAGAAGAAGTGGGAGCTAGCCATAGAAGAAGAGGTGGAATCCTTAATGCATAACCAGAATTGGGACTTAGTCAGGTTTCCTGCAGGTAAAACTGCATTGTAGAATAAATGGGTTTACAGGCTGAAGGAAGAAGATGGAGGAAAACAAAGGTACAAAGCTAGACTTGTCGTGAAGGGGTTTGCACAGAATAAAGGTATTTATTTTGATGAAATATTTTCTCCTGTTATTAAGATGACTTCAATCATAACTATTTTAAGTCTTGAACAATTAGATGTAAAGACAACATTTCTCCATGGAGATTTGGAGGAAGAGATCTATATGTAGCAACCAGAAGGATATGAGGTAAAAGGGAAAGAAAAATTAGTGTGCAGGTTAAAGAAGAGCTTGTATGGCTTAAAATAGGCTCCAAGGCAGTGGTATCTAAAATTTTATAAGCTTATGTCTGAACAAGGTTATAGTAGATGTCACTCTAATCATTGTGTTTATCTGAAAAGGGAAAATTACGGCTGCTATATTATATTGTTATTGTATGTAGATGACATGCTTGTTGCAGGGTCTAACATACAGGAAATAAATGTGCTCAAAATAAAATTGGCAAATTCATTTGCAATGAAGGATTTGGGAGCTGCAAAACAAATCCTTGGTACGGGAATAACTAGAGATAGGAAAAACCGCAAATTAACACTGTCTCAGAATGGGTACATACAAAAGGTCTTGAAAATATTTAATATGCAGAATGCAAAACCAATTAGTACACCTTTTTCTAGTCATTTCAAACTTAGTAAGGAGATGCACCCCAAGACCCAAGAAGAAATGGACTATATGTCTAAAGTTCCATATGCATCAACAGTTGGAATCTTAATGTATGCAATGGTTTGCATAAGGCCTAATATTTCACATGCAGTGGGAGTTGTAAGCAGGTACATGAACAATCGAGGAAAAGAACATTCGATGACAGCGAAATGGATTCTCAGATATTTGAGAAGTACCACAAATCAAGAATTATGCTTTGGCGGTTAAAACATTGATCTACAGGGATATGTTGATGCAGATATGGTAGGTGACAAAGATAACAGGAGGAGCAGTACAGGATATGTATTTAATGTAGGTGGAATAGCTATTAGTTGGGTTTCAAAAATCCAAAGTGTTGTTGCACTTTCAACAACAGAAGCAGAATATGTTGCTGCTACAGAGGCTAGTAAGGAAATGATTTGGTTACAGAGGTTTATGGATGAATTGGGTAAGAATAATGATATGGGCACGTTATACAGTGATAGCCAAAGTGCCATTCATCTTGCAAAGAACTCAAAATTTCATTCGAGGACTAAACACATAAAGCTCAAGTACCATTTCATACGGTCAGTATTGGAAGATGGACAGTTCAAGCTAGAAAATATACACACAAGCCAGAATCCTGCAGATATGCTAACAAAATTTGTAACAATGGAGAAACTAGGATTATGCTCAGTTTTAATTGGCCTTCAAGGATGACGATGAAGATGAGAAACAACCAGGTCCAAAGAGGAGTCATTGTCCAAAGAAATGAAGTAGCGTGATAACAGCACAATCAACTTCCGGGCGGGGAGATTGTTATGTGGAGCCTGATTATCATTTATTTTGTGTCACACAAATGTTGACCAATTGGCTCATTGGGGTAGCAACGCTTCCCACAATTAAATGCTTCCTAGGGGATCCAGTGGGCCGGTTGCGACTTTATGAGCCCCCCCCGCGGTGTTTCGTTAATTTCGAAGCTAAAAACAAATGTAAAATTGCCTTATAAAAGTATATTAATTTCTAGTCAATTTGGACCATTCATTAGGTGGATGATCTGATGGTAGAAGTTATGTTTAGTTTAGGGTTTTTTTTCGCTAGAAGGCAACCCCTCGCTTGTATGAGGGTATTGTATTATGGTTGTGTATTGTATGTGTATTCTAAGAGTGAGAAATGGGTATGGAGACTGTGAGAGAGAACATAGGATATTATAGCGGATCTTCTATAGGTTGTGTCTCTTCATTTTTCTAGATAATAGAAAGGAAGGACTAGCTGTTCGTGGTGGACGTAGCCCAAAATGGGTGAACAACGTATATCTGTGTCTCTATGGTTTTATGTGTTTTGTGTGCTTGTGTTTTATACATATTTTATGTGTTTCATTGCTCTGTAATATTTAATTTTCTAACACACCTAAGTATGGTATGCTACTTTCTCACTCATGGGGAGCAAAGTTGCAGGGATCTCTATAATTAGACATGAGTTACACTACTATATTAGTGTTTGGTCAACCTAAAAGCTATATAGGGAAAAATTGACGAAGTTTATGTTCAGTAGTGCTCGAAGATCTATAAATTATCCTATTTATTCTACACCAACTGACTTGGACTATTTTATCTTATGTAACTCAGAGAATAATGAAATCCAAACTGAACTAATTGATAAAAAGCCAACACCAAAGAATGACAACATATTTCATGAATCCCTTTGGCACTTAGAATTTGATGGCTCAATTAACAAATTAGGAGTAGGAGCAGGAGTATGGATTACAAACATAGAGACTAATCACTCAGAAGGACATGCCTTCAGACTGAACTTCAAATGCACCAACAATATGGCTCAGTATGAGGCTCTCATTCCAGGCCTCCAGATCATTAGAAACTTAGGAGGAAAAGGAATACTAATCATGGGAGATTCATCATTAATCATAAAGAAAATAAAATGGAGATTATTATCTTTATAATCCTATACTAGCCAAATACAGAGATACAGTGACTAATTTAACTGATGATTTATTGGAATGCAAGTTTGCTACTATACCCAGAAAATGAAATTTTCAAGCACACTCTTTAGCAAATTTTACCAGTACATGTAACTTACCATTCCAACCAACACAGAGGTACACTGCTGAGGTTAAATATATACCAATTATTCCAGATAACCTCAAGTATTAGAAGATTTTCTCTCAGGATGAATAGATTTACCATTTCTTAAATAATGAAGAAGAATTTCAAAACTGTAAAATAGATACAAACTATAATATAGATTCAGATTTGGATTTTGAAATAGATAATATAGATGTACATAAATTCTAGAAACCTACTGTATTTAGTTAATCTGACATAGATAGCTTAGAGAAGATAGATATTGAAGAAATCATTGAAGAAGAAATTGACATGTTAGATCTCAAAGATTTTTTTCTGCCTAAAGGTTTAACCCCTTTGGAAGATCTCTTTGACTCCAATGATGTGCCTAAAAAGCCAAAAATGGAGCCAGTTAGGTCTGATATTGAGGAATGTAATATTGGGACAAAATTAAAACCAAAGATGATAAAACTGTCAAAATATTTACCTCTACAAGAAAAGGAAAAATAAATTGTTCTTTTTAAGGAATACCAAGATGTTTTTGATTGGAGTTATGAAGATCTCAAATCTTATGATAAAAACACAATCCAACACAAAATTCCAATAAAATATAATAAAAAACCATTCGAACAAAACTTAAGAAGAATTAATACTGTTCTATTACCTTTGATAGAAAAAGAAGTACAACGAATGTATGATGTGCAGATCATTGCACCAATCAGATACTTTGATTGGGTTTCAAACCTAGTTCCAACAAGAAAGAAAACTGGAGAAATTAGGTTATGTGTCGAATTTAGAAATGTTAACAAAGTGTCTTTAAAGGATAATTACCCTTTACCAAAGATGGATCATATATTATAAAGGGCAGTTGGCTCGTCTAGGATTTCTTTGTTAGATGTTTTTTCAGGATACAACCAGATCCTAGTCCAAAAGGAAGATCAGGCTAAAAAAACTTTCACCACTCCTTGGGGCACTTTCATGTATGTGCAAATGCCCTTTGGTCTAATGAATGCAGGAGAAACCTTTCAGAGAGCTTTGGACATAGCCTTTGCAAAGGAGATTCATGACTTCTTGGTAATTTACCTAGATGACATTATTATATTTTCCAAATCAGATAATGAACACTTGGATCATTTGAGACATGTCTTTATTAAATGTAGGATATTTGGCATCTCTTTAAATCCCAAGAAAACTCTCTTTCGATTAGAGGAAGGTAAGTTACTAGGACATATAATTTCAAAAGAAGGAATTAGAATTGATCCTGCTAGGATAGAAGCAATTCTGAACATTCATCCACCTAGAAATATCAAAGAATTACAAGATTTCTTAGGTAAGATTAAACTTTTGAGAAGATTTATTTCAAACTTAGCTGAAATCATTAGAGAACTGAACAACCTGCTCAAAAAATACTCAATTATAAAATTGACTGTTGAAGCCAAACAATAATTTGAATCCATAAAGTAGGCTTTAACTAAAACACTAGTCTTAATCAGTCCAGATTTCAAAAAGGATTTCAGAATTTTTTCATTTGCTTCTGAGCATACCATTGCTGTAGTTTTACTGCAGAAGAATGATCAAGGATTTTAAAAACCTATACTGTTTTTCAGTAAGACCCTTAGAGATGCTCCTCTGAAATATAACATAATGGAGAAACAAGCCTTAGCTTTGGTTAAGGCCATCAAAGGCTTCAAAGTTTATATTCTCTATTCCCACATAATTGCTTATGTCCGTAATTATGTAGTAAAAAACATTCTTGCTCAGGATGGTCCTAATGGAAGAAGACGTAAGTGGATTTCCACTATCCTAGAATATGACATAGAAATTAAACCCACAAAACTCATTAAAGGACAAGGATTAGCAAGGTTAATGGTTGAATCTAATTGCAATGCACTAGATATAAATTTTATTGCTCAGGTTGATGACCAGGAAGAGATGGCAACTCCAATGATCAGTGAAGCCTTTCTAGATTCACCTTGGTACTCAGATATCATATTTGTACTTACAAACTTACAAGCTCCTCCCGAATTGTCAAGGAATAAAGCTAGATTTCTAAAACTAAAAGCAATGATATTTTGTATTTTAGATAATGTACTTTTTTGGAGAGATCATAGTGGGATATTATTGAATTGTTTACTAAAGGAAGAAGCTAATAAAATACTTCAAGAGTTTCATGCAGGTAACTGTGGAGGGCATTTATATTGGAAAACTACTGTTGATAAGATCCTCAGAGCTATTTTTTATTGGCCTACCTTATATGCTGATGTTAAAAAAATTGTTACTTCATGTCATAAATGTCAAATTTTTTAAGGCAAAAAGAAATTGTTACCTTTACCCTTAAAGCTTATTTCAACTGAAATTCCTTTTCAACAATGGGGTTTAGACTTGATTGGATAAATTCACCCCCCATCCCCAGTCCAACATAAGTGGATTTTTACTGCCACTAATTACTTCACAAAGTGGATTGAAGTCATTCCTACCAGACAAGCCACTGATGCAGTCATTTTTCTTTCATATAAAATAACATTCTGTCAATATTTGGATGCCTTCAGAAAATAATTACTGATAATGCAGTAGCATTTGAGTCTAAAAATATGATTGCCTTTTGTCACAAAAATCATATTAACCTAGGCCACTCTACTGCATATTACCCTCAGGGTAATGGCCTAACTAAATCCTCAAATAAAATTCTTGTAAATATCATTAAAAAATTACTTGAATACAACAAAAAGACTTGGAATAAGAAGTTACTCTATGCCTTATGGGCAAATAGACTTACTACCAAAAATTCTATTGGCACTTCCCCTTACCAAGTTGTATATGGAATGGATGTAGTTTTTCGATCATCCTTAGGTGTTCGAGTAATGAAGATCATTCAAGAATCACAAGTGGAAACTAATGATATACAAAGGAGGATTAATCAAAGTATTCATCTACAACAAACAAGGGAAGAAGTCTATGAGAAATCTCAAGTCATTCAGGATAAAATCAAGAAATTTTTTAATGAAAGAAGTAAAGAAGATGACTTTTACATTGGAGACCAAGTGCTAAAGTGGGATTCAAGAAGAGAATACAAAGGAAAACATGGAAAGTTTGACTTTCTGTGGAAAGGGACTTATGTAATTTATGGATATAGAGGTAACAATGCTTTCTTTATCAAATATTTAGATGGAACAAATATACAAGAAGGACCAGTAAATGGTAGAATGCTCAAGCACGATAATTCATCTAAGATAACTAATAGTTAGTCCCATTCAATTTTACATCATTTACATATACATTGAAGTTTTTAGAATGGATTGGATATTTTATTTACAAATTTGAAGCCCAGAGAGAAGGCCCTAAGCTTTGCAGGGTAAAATGTCATAAATATGAGTTTTTTTTATGCAGAAAACAAAAGAAAATTACTGGATCATCATGGTCAATGGATCAGGCTACTAGTCAACGATGTTCTTGACATTTCACCAGGAAATGTCATCCCCATGTGAAGCCGCTGTTAGGGTCCTATAAATATAGGATTCATAATTTTGAATTAACTTTTGATAGTCTTGTAAAATATGTACATACCTTTCTTTCTGCAAGTTTTTTTTTCCATATTTTAACAAAAATAATAAAATAACAAATAAAAGAAAAAGAAAAATAAAAAAATAAATAAAAAAAGAGGGTAAAAAGTCCTAAAAGAAAGGTCAAAGGACTTGAAAAATATAGACCCCAAAAAAGAAAAAATATGAAAATAAAACTTGAAAGTGAGCAAATCCAAATGCCACTACTTTTACATTTTTGCAAAATAAATGATTATGGAAGAGTGTCAATAAATGCGATAATCCATGATGAGTTAAACTGTTTAATATTGACTTGTCATGTTTTCAATTTCATGTTTAGATAGTGAATAAAGACTTGTCAGACAGTTTAATCATGATAAATTAGTAGATAGGTAGTTAATAATGAGGAGCTCAACAGTATAATCTGAGCCCTCGAATGAAATAAGGTAGATTTAGATATTTTTATTGATTTAAAAGAATAAATGTTTCACAGTTGCAAGCCTAAATGCACCTGCTAAAAGGAAGAAAAAATGCTAGAGTAATGTTGGGTAGGTAGAAAGAAATGGGAAAAAATCATGTAATATTCATCACCAGGAAAAAAATCACTAATTTCCCTTATCTTGTAAGTATTTAGTGTTTTTGACTATCAGTCAAATAGGTTCAGAGCATTTCTCTAACTTTTGTTGGGACTGGACCCAAGGCTCGATGACTGATTAGTTGAAAATGTTAAATTCTTATGTTAATCCCCATTTACCATTATTTATCCCTAAGTCATACATTTTAATTCATTTTCATAAGTAAATAATCATTCTTACTAAATGAATCATAAAACCACATCTAATTAGCTTGCTTCATTCAGAAACATACAAAAACCCTAAAAAATGCTTTATCCTAAGTAAATTGGTGAAATGATGAAAAAACAAGCTTTGCTTTACTTGTTCACTTTACTTAGTCATATTGTGTATTTTTGTGTATTCCATTCCCATTTTCATATTAACTTTTAACTTAGTTTATTAAATCCTTAAATAAAGGCTTATCCTAGTTATCTAATTCCCTATATCTAAATACCCCCAAAAACCCACTATTATAAATATTTTTGACCAAAGTTATTATCCACATGTCAAAATAAAACTCAAATAAAGCACCCTTTTGTCTAAGACTAAATTTAATTAAATATCCCACCCCCTATAGTTATTATACAATTCAATAGGTTTAAAACTATATAATAAAATTAAAGTTGTACCAATACATATGTTCAAAACAAAACATATTTAATCCCACTCATCAACTTATATCCTAAGTTTTTGAATCAAATCAATTATTTTTATAAGGTTCAAAAAAATTATCCCTTCGCCACCATAAAAGTCAATGTATGAGATTTAAACTAACCCGACTTATATTTCACCTTCGTAATACATACATAAATCCCTTTCCTCACAATTTTATAACCCAAGGTTTAGTTGAAATAAGCTTAGGTTTGTTTCAATTAAACATTAACCCCGCACCTATCCATATTTTCCATACTATATAAAGCCTCACGCTTTATATTGTTTAAACCACGATATATTTTAACTATGTTTATATACCCTCGCCCATATACATAAAACCCTTTTATGTATAAAACACCTTTTCATTCAATCAATAATTTATAAAGGTTTTACGTGCGAGCACTTATGAAGAGCCTGGTCCCACCATTCTTTCGACCGCACCTTTCAAATAGATCTTGACCCTTCGCGCCCAAGTCCCAGATCCGACGGTCGATACTCAATATCGCATGGAAAAAGTGATCGAGTTCCCGACTCCAAATTGGACGTGAAATTTGCATTTTTGGCCCATTTATCCCTCCTTGACATGTCAATTATCTATTAGATCGCGTCCATTTGATTCAATCCACTTACTGCCCAATTCCTATGCGATAACCACTATCCTATTTTGTTTTTAAAACTAAAACCACTTCCCGTCGTGATTTGACATGTAGTTAATACCAATAAATGCAATCAATGTATGATTAAAACCTTTGATACATACATATTATTTCATTATTGCGTAGATCAAATCCTTTCGCACTGCTTTCGACTATCACAAATCCTCGTTCTAGGCATTTTTCTAACCCTGATTGCGTTTTTTTGCTTGAAACGTCTGAATTTGACTAGAATTTACCTTTGAAGAAAGTTGAAGAATAGAGCATCAATCTAGAAAACTGCCAAAGCCAACGTTACAACCAAAAGCCTATAAAACCCTTTTTTAGAGTTGAATACCTACATTTAAAGGTATTTTCCTCAGAATTCTAACCTACAAATACAAATTAAAACCCGCATATTAAATTCAAATTACCTTTCAAGAAAGCCAATCCCTTTTATTAAGAAATTGAGCGAATTAGAACAGCTTAAAATAAAAAAAAAAGGCCAAACCCTGGAAAAATTTCCCTAGAAACCCTGCGCAACTTGTTTAAGCCAATTTCCTCATTTTTCACAGTTTGAAGACCAAATTCAAAGCACCTAAAGGGTTAAAACTGCTGAATATACCATAGAAATCCTTTTTTTTTCAATCAAACCCACTCAGAAAACCCCTTTTTTCTGTTCCATGCCAGTTTTACATCCTCAAATAAACCTAATTGAGAAAATAGCCTAAAATAATCCATCCTCAGCCTAAAACTACTCAATTTCCTCTCTGTTTAATATAAAAACTCCTACAAACAATATACTCTTGCAGTAGTTATCCAAAATGACTAAAAATAGAGCAAAGGCAAACCAGAAGCATCCAAAGCTCCTAAACCTACCCCAGCCATCTCTGCTAAATATACTATAATAGTAAATCTTCTTCAACGACCTGTGGTTGTTGCTGAAAGCGATCATTTGACTGATCTTGATTATAAAATTGTCAACCCTATTATTGAGTTTAATTTGCTAGATATACACAACTGGTGTTATGAAAAATATCTAGACAAAGATGATATTCAAATTTGGGAAACCCATTTTCCTAAGTATATAATCCCATTGACTCATACTAGTCAAGAACTCATCAGAATATGTCAAAGATACTATGAGCTAGATCAAAAGGCTATAGTAAATGCAGAAAAAGAAATACTTTTTATCATTAAATCCCAGTCAAGTAATCAAATGCTTCAATTACAACCTGATCCCCAGACAATCCCCTTGTCTATAGAAGCATTAACTTAGTTATACCTTGGCATAGATTTCCCTAAGAGGTTCATGATATTTTAGAATTTTATGCCTTCTCATGTTGACATTCCAAAGATAAATCCTCCATACTCCACAAATAAATTTCCTAAAGGTTCTTGACAGATTATCTCAATGCTATCTTTTATCCTAGGATATTTTACAGATGAGTATACTGATAAATCTATTCTTGGTTTCCTGTCCACCATGTCTCCTAGTCAACCTCCAGCGGTCCTCTTTGACTATACTGGTTTCATAGCAGATGCCATTCATTATCAGTTGACTAAGTTACCCATAGAAGGAGTCTTTAGATATCCATCTTATCTTTTTCACGTATTTTTATTCTTTCAAGAAAAGAAGTTTCCTATTTCATTACAAAAGATGGATATAGAATGAAAGCCTCTTTCTATAATTTTTTGGACCTGACTACTTAGAAAATAGGGCAGTGATTTTACATATCCATATTTTTTAGAGCTCTTTTTAAATCTAGGAGTGAACATATTGAACAAAACAAAACAAACCAAGATCAATGAGGAGATGAAAATAATTCTATACCTCTCAGAATAGAATAAGGTTGGAGATTGGCATCTCTATAAAAAATACACTGAGTTAAGGATTTTTGGGTCTAAATTATTACCCAATAAGTTGCCCAACCACATGTGTATGAGAATTTTTTCATTAGAATATCTTAGACAAATTCTAAACTCAGATTAAATTAACTTTATGGTTGCCAAAAAGAAGACTCGGTTTAAGTTAAAGAATCAAGTTGGCCCATTTATAATCAACAACAGAGATGCAGAAAAGGAGATTACCAAGAAACTATCAGAGTACAAATTTGAAGAGAGTTTTTCATGGAATTATGATCCTCAAGGGATCTTCAGTAAGCTAAGGGTAAAGTTCAAGTTGACACCCTTTATCCATGAAGCCAAGCCTGACATAGAAAAGTTTGCAAATCAAATTGAATGGCTGGAAAACACATTGAATAATACAACAAATAAAATTGATACAACACAAACTCTAGAAGTTGTCAAACAACTAGAAGCATCAACAAAGAGAAGTAGGGAAGAAGGAGGTTATACAAAAGAGACAACAACTAAGACCAAATTCAAAATAATCTATAGCAAAAGGATTAAAGTCAGTTCAAAGGAAAAAGTGACAATTTATGTTGATAAGATAGATGATCTAGTAACTAATGATGATATAGCCACAACCATAATTAATGAAACACTTATGAAAATAGAAAAGGAATCAACAACCAATCAGAATGATGCACAGATTATTAAGAAGTAACACACCATGGAGGCCTCTTCCTCACAATTAGCTGAGGAAAAGGATTTGGACATCAAGGAGAAATACAAGCAGATTAAGCAGAAGAATGAGGAGATAAAGACTGAGATATATTCTCAATTTCTGAAACAACAGCCTGGAAATCAGAATAGGCTATTATCAGCCATTGATTATTATACCAACAAAATTATCATGTCATTCCTGCAACCCACTACCTCAGGACCCAAAACAAGAGCAGACTATAAAAAGGTGGACTTTGAGGTAGACACAAAAAATATTCATGAGATGGACCAGATTGAATTTCATAGGCATAGCTCTAAAATGTTGTATTCTACAGTGGTAACTAAAGCAATGAGTATTACTAAGCTACATAATACTATCCTTAATATGCAATATCAACTGAAAATGGATAAAGCATCCTTATATTCCAAGTACCTAAGTGTTAAAGCCTTATAGGAATTAGTTTTACAGGTGGGATATGATCCCTCAAATATTCAAGCAGTAGAATTATTAATCAAGAAAAAGAATGAAGACATAGCAGCATTGAGGAAACAGCTTAAACTTCCTTAAACTCAGCATGCACAAACAAAGGAAATCCTCCAGGATCAAAGTGAAAAAGAGGAAATTATGGAGCTGATATTAAAATATACAACACAAATCAAAGAGATCGAAACTCAAATGGACCAGCTTGTCCAAGAGAAAGACACTGTAAAAGAGCCAAAAACTCCTACAATTCCTACAGTCATTGCAGTGATTACTACAATAGTGCCCTCTACTCTAGGAGAGAAATTAGCACCAAAGGGCCCACTGGCAACTGCAGTGCCAATGACTTTAGCCACTACTTCAGCTACAGACTCTTCTACGAAAAATGTACAACACACCAATGAAGCCAGCCAAATCATCAAAGCCATGGAAGAAATGACTTTAAAGACAGGTGAAATAAATTTTTTGAATAAAATAATTGAAACCCTTGAGAGGGAAAATAAGACAACTCTAAAAAATGCTAAAACCCATGAACAAAAAGCAATCATAGTGGGAGAACAACTCAAGAATTTACAAAAGTAGTTAGCTTTCATAGAGCAGATCTCTTATATAAAAAATAATCTCTGGACTAACATAATTTAAGCCATTCATAATCAATGGCCTTCAATTCAGGTTATCTGTGAGTAGAAAGAGTTGTTGTTGGCAGCCCAAACAGAGATACAAAAGACAAAATATGAGTTGAATAATAAGCCTGCTCAGGATTTAAAACTCATTACATTTCTGAAAAGCAAGAACAAGGAGGAACTTGAAGAATTTAAAGTCCTAGACTAGATAGAAACCATCTTACAGATCAAAGAGGTTATCAATAAAAATAAATTAATGAACAATCTTGAAGAAAAATGTGAAGCAATGAACTTGGCCATAACTAGATTTATGGTAAAATACACAAGTTTAAGACAGAAGGGCTTACTAGACATACATGTTTTTAATGAAAAACTTATGCCCCAGAAGGACTATGATAAAAAGATCAGGGAATTTGCTAAAGAGAAAGTAAACAAACCACTTTCACAAGGCACTCCTATAGGGAAAATTCTCCTTTCGTATTTTGAAGATCTATTCTTTTTACAGTATGAGATTATGCATATCTTTGTCATGAAGCCTAGCTTTGCTAGATATACAGAGGCTGATGAGAATTTCAGGAAGTTCAGGAATGCCCAAATTCCCAAGGCAGAAGAGTGGCAACCTTTTTCTGATTTGATGTAAAGATGAAAGGTAAAATAGTGGAATAAAATTACCTTAAAAATAGTCAAAAGAAGCATTTGAAATAAAAGGATAGTTTGCTAGTTTTTACCACCTGAAAGATATTTTACAGCAGTAAATTAGTGAAACTAATGGTCAAAGAGTATCAGTGTTAAAGAGCATCAGGTTAAAGATTATCAAATGAAAGAGTATTAGTGAAGGCAAGTCAAATACAAGATATTTCCTAGCAGCCAACAAGCAGGACACATAGGCAGTCAACAACTCTTTGTTAGCTAAAAAATTCTATTAATTTTTGATAAAAGGACAACTTGCTATTTGTTAAGCAGCATCCCTTTTATTATGTAATGATATTTTCTTTTTCCGAAGATAATTCCTAGAACTCTTCTAGGATATTTGTAAAACATTTTTTTATAAATACTTCTACATTAGAAGTATTCAGTGTGGAATAAAATTGTTGGACTTATTATAGACATTTTTTTGAATATTGGAGCCTATTGTGTGTTTGAATTCGAAGTAGCAGACTGGACAAGCTGACTGGCATCATAATTTAGGATCCCTGTGATAAGCTGATGAGTGAAGTACTTCCTACTTGTCACTGTTTCCTTTTCTAAGTTTCATGCTTTCATTTTATGTTTGTTCTATCTAAATGTGTAACTAGGAGTATTACTACAGGATTAGTCAAGTGCTCCTTGTCTTTAACTAGTTTCCATTTTAATGTTTTCTTTTGATTTCCGGTGTTGAGAATTCTTAATTGCTATCACTCCTGTTTGACCTCTACCTTCTACTTCCATTTTCCGGATCAAAGGATCCTTAAGTGCCCTATATCCCAATCATACCACCTCACAAAAACTATTTTTCCAAATCTCTAAGGTTTATCTATCTTGCCTTGAATATATTTTTACCTTTTTGGTCTTGATTTCTGGTGCTGCTGGCTTGAATTAGACTCCATAGCCCAATGGACAAGTAGATTTCTCTCTATTTTACCTCTGAGTGATTTTTTCCCACCAAACCATTTAAAACAAAACCAATTTTTCTTTCATAAATAGCCTAATATTATAAATCAAAACAAAGATAAATATTAAAGAGAGAGCCCTCTATGAACCCTAGGAAGGCTAGATCCTAGACTTTGAAGTGGGTTTCTGGTTACCTCTAGAGTTCTTTGACTTAAATCCAAAATCCCACAACTTAAGAATTTACTAGAGTGTTAACACCAGATATTCCACCTCTTGTACTCCAAAGAAACATTTGGATGTTTTTGCATATAATTGTTTCTCCTCCAATAGTTTGAGCACCTTGTCAACATGTTGAATATGATCCTTCCAAGACCTGCTGTAGATTACCATATCATCAAAAAATACTAGCACAAATTTTATACGGAAGGGTTTGAAAATGAAATTCATAAACCCTTGAAATGTAGAAGGTGCATTGGTAAGGCCAAAAGGCATGACCGAAAATTCATAATGACCCTCATGAGCTCGAAATGTTATTTTCAGAATATCTTCAGTCTTCATTCTAATTTGATGGTATCCTGAACGAAGGTCCAACTTGGTAAAATAAATTGCTCCATGTAATTCATCCAATAATTCATCAATCATAAGAATGGGAAATTTATCTTTAATAGTAAGCTTATTGATCTCGCTATAATCCGGTCACATGCGCCATGATCCATATTTCTTGTGCACCAATACTACTGGAGGAGAGAAAGAATTTTGACTAGGTTGAATTATAGCAGCCTCTAACATTTCTGCAATCATACGTTCAGTTTCGCTCTTTTGGACATAAGGATATCTGTAAGGCCTGATTTTTGGAGGAACACTTCCTGTAATCAAATTAATATCATGATCATGATCATGAATAGGTGGGAGTCCTTTGGGAGTATCAAACACCTTGGAATGATTTTCCAATACTTTTTGGAGATCTGGAGAAATAGATGATTTTGATGTTGGAACTTCCAGTGAGCATAATTGTGAAATTATGCCCCGTTATTCTTTCTTTAGAAGCTTTGTCATGAAATTAGAGCTTATTATATTTCATGGCTTCCCTGTGATACCCCGTAATCTGATTTCCTTTCTTTCCGAAAAAAATTTCAAGAAAAGCTCTTGAAAATTAAAAGTTACCGTCCCCAAAGATTGTAACCATTGTACTCCTAGTACAACATCAACACCTCCAATTGGGATGGAAAGAATTGGACTATTCAATACATATTCCCCCATGTATAGCTTGATATTATGGCATTTTCCAGTGCAATTTATATTTCCTCCATTCACAACCATCACTTGACATTCTGATGCTGGGTATAGGAAACAATTCAATTCCTTGGCTACCTTACATTGAATAAAATTATGGGTACTACCCGAATCAATCAACACTATTACCTTTTTCTTCTTGATATGTCCTTCCATCTCGAGAGTTTGAGGAATTGTACTTCCTTCCAATGCATTACATGATATTGTCGGACTCATTTCTTCTTCTTCTAGGGTATCTTTTTGGTGTATATCCTCTATTTTGGAAGTTTCTTCTTCATTTTCTTCCTCCTCTTCATAATCTATGTAAAATATTTTTTTCTCAGCGCACTTATGACCTTTAGTGTATTTTCTATCACAATTGTAGCAAAGCCCTTTTACTCTTTTTTCTTCCAATTGTTTTTGAGTCAACATTGTAGGTTGTGGAAGTCTAGCAATAGGAACACTTCCATCTTTATAGATGTGAGTGGTAGGGTTCCTTGTCGCCATAATTTTATATTCATTTTTTCTTGCCAACCTGAACTCCTCTAATGAATCAGGTTCCCAAACAGAGACTTCATGTTGGATGTTATACTTTAAAGTCCCTATGAAGACATCAATCCTATGTTCCTCTGGAATATCAGTTACCCTTTTATTCAATTTTTGGAAATCCTCAATGTGCTCCGGCACTAAACCCTTTTGTTTGAGATTTATCAGTTGGCTAAAGAAGGTGTTGCTCTTTGTATCCTCATAATGTGCTATCATTTCCTCCGTAAAAATTGACTAAGTGACAATTTTTTATGAGAGCAAGGCCATCGATACCATACAAATGTATTTTTTTCTAAATGTAAAGTTGTAATGCGTACCTTTTGGGTGTTTTGCACATTTTTGAGATGGAAATATTGCTCCATCTGTAGTATCCATGTTACGTGATCCTTGCCATCAAACTTCCTCATATCCATATTTGGAATATGGTGGTTCTTCCATCCAACATTAGAGTTTATGAAATCACGATTAACATTTATTTCATTCTCATCATGAGTTTCCTCTACTATCTTTTCACCATTAGGAAACATTTCTTGTTTCAACTTTGTCAAACCTTCCATGTTTGCTTTTAGATCATTCTTCATGTTTTCCATGTTGTCTTTCATTTTTTCTTCTATGTCATCCATCTTAGCTTCCATGCTAGCTTCCATGCCTTTCTTCAAACCATCCATCTTCGCTTCCATGCCTTTCTTCACAAATTCCATTTCATTTTTCGATGCTCTTCGCGAGAGTGAAATTTGGTGCAAGTGCTCTTGTAATTTTGATAGATCATGTTGCAATTCTTCATCTTCATGATTCATAGTAGAGTACTTTGAGGGCTTAATGGGTGTTGAATTCTTTTTAGGAGGCATTTTAGAACCCAATACTGAAATAAATGCTCAATAGGCCCTTGGAATCACTTCAAACTATTTTTTTTTACACAAGACTTATGTATTTCAAAAAAAAAAAATACACACCTTTCTATTGGTTTTGAGGAGCTCGATATTAAAACTGAATTATCTCTGTGATTTCGGATCTTCAATATCTGAAATTTGGAGCTGAAGTAGCCCTTTGAATTCTCTTTCGAATGCCATAGGTTTGACCTTATTTGGATTCTTTAAGACAATGTTGCGCCCAATCTCCTATGATGACCTAATTATGGACTGGTTCAGTGGAGCGAACTGGTACGACTTACCACGTGTCATTGTTTCCACCGTCGGCTCTGCAATTTATAGTAAGGAAACTAAATTTTGTTTACTTGTGGCCACTTTTTACAGATATCCAATCCGATGCTCAGAGAGAGAGTTATAAATATTTTCCCACGATCACCTCTTTGAGATTAAATTTGGGAGCCTGCAAAAGACCTAACTTCCACAGACTATATCTCTAAAAATATTGTGAACCAAGATCTAAAATTTTGCGAAGATTTTTCTCAGGATCTCGGCTTCACACTCCAAAAATTTCATCTTCTAAACCTTCGTATAAAAATGTTATAGATAAAATGCCACGATGACCTGTTTGGAGCAGCGAAACCCTAGAATTCAAAGCTCTGATACCAAATGTTGAGAAACCACCTCCAGAAATAGAAGAAAAGAGATATAAATGCCTTATAAATAAGCGAATTCAAGGGGGAAACCTCCAATACATTACATGAATGAAAAATTATTGGATGATACAAATGAAAAAACATCCTTTCTATATATAGGAGTCCATGGGGCCACAATGTAATTCTAGCCAACCTAACAATAATAATTGAAGGGCACAATAATAACAATATGGGGGTTACAAGGGTACAACAATAACAATAAGGGGGTTACACTAACAACAATAAGGGACTATACTATTAATATAGGGACCTAACACAAAGGCAACACTGTATCCTCATTAATCCTCATGAATAGAAAAAAATAGTAATAATACTCATTAATTAATAAAGTTACTTGAATATTTATAAAAATTCTAAATGATTAAACAATCAACAATTATTAAGTGTACTTAAAAAAGAAAATTAAAATCCAAACTCTTATTTTGTCTTAAAATTTTAAATTAACATTTTAGTTATTTTAATTTAAAAAGCACAACTATTTTAATTGTCTTAAGTTAGAAATTAAGAGAATTCATTCAATTAAGTTAGAAATTAAGACAATTCGTGAAAATAGTAGCGGAGAAATTATGAAAAAGGAGAGGGGAAGTAAACATAATGAGGGTTGGAGACAGGTTATTATTACAAACAAGTTGAAAGAAGACCGCTAGGAGGTTGATTGGTCGAATCTTCCGACCAACGGATTGTTACATTGTTTTCCCTCTTGAGTTATAGGGATAAGGCCAAAATTGCCTTCATTTATAGGGACTTTGATAGGGCTAGCCTCGCCTCCATTTGTAGGGATTTTTGATAGGGCTAGCCTCACCTCCATTTGCAGGGTTTTTTAGGCTCTTTGTCATGCCTCTGGACTCGCCTCATCTAACAAATTGTGGAGTGTAAGATTATAGCTACAACCAATTCATAAACCTGGAGGCATAGGAACTCTAGGAGGTGAATGCGATTAATGTGGAGAGGCGTTGTGATGTCATGGATACATCGCTTTCCATGCTAGCGTCCCAACTCTAGTGTTTCAAGAGCCTGCATCTAGGGAAAAATTTATGTGATAAAATCATGAGTGATGTGATAAGATGTTATGGCCCTCTATTGCCCAAGGCTTAAGAAGCCTTCGCTGTCAAGGCTGGGGGATGTGGACGAGTTTGCTATCGGGGCACTTGTCAAGCATTGCCACAATATTTCAAAGCTTATCTCCTTTGATTGGATGAATGCTACTTTCAGAGCTTATTTCCACCTTCACGTGGTTGGCTATGTTTAGTAGAGAATAAATTATTCTTGAAACCAAGAGAAGCTCAGTCATCTTTATTTTCATCATCGTAAATGTCATCATTGTTCTGAGGTTTTCGTAATGCCGAAATTTTTAGAAAATGTTAGGTCACTTATTTCATGATATTACCTTGCACCATTATCTTTATAAGCCAAGAATGACTTGTGAATGGGGCCAACGTTAATTTTTATTCAAATTGTTACTGTATGCACTAAATTTTGACATGGAAAGACTCCTCACATGCCGTGACGATATAGGAGCTGGGTCACTAGACTCAAAGATGACTCAAAATCCTAATATTATAAATATATATTTAGTTGATCCTTTATTTGCATCATTACTTAATCCTAATTAACCGACTAGTGAGACATTAAAAGTGTCTAATTAATCATGAAATTAAACAAAGATGGATATGACAAGGAAACCTCACAAATCCTAACCCATTTAGCCCCCTAAACCCTAAACCTATAACCCCTTAAAACATAATTCACAACCCCTAAACCCTAACCCCTAAAATCCTTAACTGCAAAATCCCCTAACCCCCTAAACCTCTAAACCCCTAACCCAATTAACCCCCTAAACCCTAAACCTCTAAACCCCTAAACCTTAACCCCTTAAACCATAAGTCCCAAACCCTAACCAATTCAACACCCTAAACCTCTAAAACCACAACCCATTTACCCCCTTAAACCCTAACCCTAGTAACCCCTAACCCCTAACCCTAAAATCCTAAACTGCTAAATCCCCTGCCCTATAAACCTCTAAACCAACCCTAATCCAGTTAAACCCCTAAACCATAAACCTATAACCCTGATCCAGGTGGATATTGGTGGCCTCCCGTCTATTCTACTTGGGGCCCCACCATTTTCTCTTTCAGTTTTTCAATTTCGGCGCAACTTACTATTTTTAGCAGTTTTTTGGGTCCTCAACTTCCAGAGCCATTTTGAGGCCCTAAACAGTGTTTTTTATGCATCATTTTTGTGGCGAAGGTGAATATGTTCTAGAATCTACATTTGCGATCATAAGTTGTAGTCCTCGGATAGACATTTCTAATGATGTATCATTTTTGTCAAACAGAGATAGTATGCCAAAGTTACGACCCCAGGAAATTGATGTACCAATTTACCCCAACGGGTCCCATAGTCTGGCATTTCAACTCCTAGGGTTAGGTTTTTAGATGTTTAGGGTTTTCCACTATTTATTAATACTATAAAGGCCTTCGAGCCTCGTTTTAATATATATTTCATAGGTCCGTAGCCTCCACATCTCTTCCCAGAGATAATCTACCAGCTCCCTAGCAAGTTTATTTCCATTCTGTTTGTAAGAAAATTGAAGTTCTTGATATTAATGAAATGAAGTGTTATTTCCATTTCATCTTTGTATTGATGGTTATGTGTGTATTTTATTTCGTTGCTGCATAAATCCGGATCAGTGGTATCATAGCAGTCTTTTTTTCCTTCATCCTTCTTTGCATGTCCCCAACGAGGTTGGGGTATAAGGATTTAGGGCTCAATCTAGTTGAACCTTTGCAGGATCAACCTCACAAACCTTGATGACTGACCATGGGGGATGAAAAAAAATATGAGGGAGAAAGAGATCCTATCAAAATATTTCTCAAGGAGGCCCTCGAAAAACAAAGGAACACGATGATGGATAAATTTTCCCAGATCATTGAATGACCACCCACCAGTGGCACATCTGCATCCAAAAGCCACTGTGGAGGTGCAACTCCATTTAAGGTACAAGTAAACTTTTACATTCCCATATTTGAGGGTCAAATAGATGTAGATTGCGTAGATATATGGTTTAATCTATTAGAAGGATATTTCTTAGTTCATGACTTTTTTGACCATGAGAAGATTATTTTTGCACTCCTCAAAGCTACCCCCCATGTGAAGGACTGGTGGGAAACCTACTATGAGAAAAAGGAAGAGACATAACCCTCTCTGTTCTTAGTCGTACCCACTTGGAATTATTTCTAAGATGCCATCAAGGAACAATACTATCCTGTGGACATCTATGAGGACAACTACATACAATGGACCATGCTATGGCAACAAAGGGATCAATATGTGCATGAGCTGACGAATCTGTTCCATACCCTGCACAAAAATTTGGGTATAAAATATTTATAGAGAAATCTGGTGCTATAGTATCGCAGTTGTCTACACATATATATTCAGGAGGAAATGGAGTTCCTCAACATCTCCTCGCTTTGTATGACATACCAATATTCTACCAAGATTGAGTAGAAATTCAAACAGAAGAAGTGAGACTTTTGATCTGCGAATCAAAATAAAGGGAAAGATGCCCCAAAACCGTAGAATAAAGGACAAAGCCAAGGCATGGAGGTCCAAGACAACCTGTCAAATCCTCAAGCAAATAAAAACACTACGAAGCCAAAGAAGGACATGTGAAAGTGGTGTGAGTTCCATAAGAGCTCTAGTCAGAACAGAAGTGAGTGTCCAACCAAGCAATCACTGGTGGCTGAGATGAGGGCTTCTGAATAAGATGCATGCTTTGACTCTGAATTAGAACCCAACAAGGTGAATGAAAAAGGGAAAAATACTATTGATGCGGAGCCTAATTCCACTGTTGCCACTACGAAGATCCAAAAGGAGGAAACGAAATATCCAGAGGAGGAGGAGTGCCACTTCCACTGCCTGATGTGGGTAAAGGGGTCCCCGCTATAGTTCATTGTCGAAAATGGGAGCCAAAATAACCTCATTTTAGGAGACACCATGAAGTGGTTGGGCTTGCCAACCACAACACACCCATAACCATAAACCATTGGGTGGCTTCACCAAGGACGAGATCTCCGCGTCAGCTAGTAGTGCCGCCTTTCCTACAACATCAAGCCCTTCACGGATGATTTATTATGTGACATTGATCCTCTTGATGTTTGTGATGTATTTGTAGGCCAAAAATAATTTTGGAAGAGACATGATGTGTATGAGTCCCGACCTCATGCCGTTATTGTTACTTTGGGAAATAAGTTGTACATGATAATATAGGTACCACTGCTTGCCGCTATCTCTTTGGTTACTCGAAAACAATGCATTAAGCTCATTTCCAAAACTAGGAAATTTTGTTTCCTGATGATCTGCCCCTAGGGCAAGAAGAAGACTGTGGCCACGACCTCCAGATAGGGCTTCTCTGCACGACAAAAACAAATGGACAAGGTTGCGAAGGAGTATGGGGACATATTCACCTCACCCACAGGGGCGCCTATACACTGTCAGGTCAAGCACCCCATTGATCTGACCCTAGGTGCACTGCTACCCAATGGACCAATTTATCGGTGCTATTTTCTGGAGAACGATGAAATCAAGAGGTAGATTCAGGAGCTCCTGTAGAAAGGTCACATCCGACCGAGTTCATCACCCTGTGGGAGCCCGATCAAGTTGGTACATAGAAAGGATGGGACTTGGAGACTCTGTATTTACTATTGGGCACTGAACAATATCACTGTGCGGAATAGGTACCTGATCCCACAGATTGATGACGTTCTGAACCAACTCAAAGGGGAGAAATATTTCAGCAAGATCAACTTGAATTTTTGGTATCACCAGGTACCAATCAAACCCTCTGATGTGTGGAAGAATTCCTTCAAAGCCAAGGAGGGAATTTTTAGAATGGTTGGTCATGGCTTTCGAGTTGAAAAATGGTCCTGCAACCTTAATGAGGTTGATGGAAAAAAAATTGCAGCCATTCACCAACTCATTTTTATTTGTGTACTTGGATGACATTCTGATCTTCAGCAAGACTTGGGAAGATTACCTCCACAACATCCGACAAGTACTCCAAACACTACAGCAGCACAAGCTGTGTGAAAATTTGGAGAAGTGCACTTTTGGCATGAACCAGGTTCAATATTTGAGATACATTATTGATGAAAGGGGTGTGCATGTGGATCCTTCCAAGATCCAAGTGATTCATGATTGGCCATCCCAAACCACTCTAATGGAGCTTCGCAAATTTCTGGGTATTTCTAATTTCTATTGGAGGTTTGTGCTGGGATTCCCTCATATCAGTTGGACCTTGAGTCAAGTCACCAAGGGATGAGTGAAAGTGAAATTGTTTTTGTCGGATTCTCAACAAAAGGTGTTTGTAGAATTCAAACATCACCTCTGTTTTGCCCCATTTCTCACATTACCAGAGTAGAAACAACCACTTGATATCGAGATGGATGCCTATGACTATGCTATTGGGGCAGTTCTTACTCAACAGGGACATTTGGTGGCGTATTACAGTGAGACATTGTCCGAAACGATCCAAAATTATCACAATTATGACAAAGAAATGTATTCCATTGTGTAGGCTTGTCAACAATGGAAGCATTAAATTTTGGGGAAGGAAAGAATCATCCACATAGACCACTGACCCCTGTAGTTCATAGAGACACAAGGGAAGTTCTAGAATGATTGCCATGAGAAGTGTTCCACATATCTGCAACAATTTATTTTTCACATCAAGTATAAGAAGGGTATCACCAATAATGTTGTAGACTACCTCAGCTGACCACCGATTGTGGCTGTAACCACCATTCTCAACTCTTGTGGGAATGAGACTTCTGATTGGCTGCTTCTCTACAAGGGCGATCTAGAATTCAGTCACACATACAAGGAACTCTTAGGGGATACACAAGTTCCAAATTGTCACCTCAAAGATGCACTGTTATGTCACCTGGGATGCGTTTGTGTTCCTTCAAGTGAGCGTGCCAAGATTATATGGGAAACACACTAGAGTGGAGTCGTTGTACATTTAAGGGTCGAGAAAACAGTGGCAGTACTACAAAAGTATTTCTATTGGACTAACCTTCGACAGGATGTTAGGAAGTACATCATATCCTGCACTACTTGCGCCATTACCAAACTGACCATCAAGAAGCAAGGCCTCTATACTCTTCTACCTACCCCTATTCGACCTTGGGAATCCATCTCCATGGATTACATGTCAAGCCTTCCTGCTACTAAGCATGGAAATGACTGTGTTTTCGTGGTCGTCGATAGATTCTTAAAGATGGCCATTATGGTGGCCTCCAAGAAGAATATCACAACAGAAGCCATTGCTAAACTCTTCTTTGAACGAGTGTGGGTGCCCTTTGGGAACCCAAAATATATCATCTCAGATCGGGACAACAGGTTCCTCAACATATTTTGGTCCAGCCTCTAGTAAATGCTAGACACTAAGCTCACCAACTACACAACTTTCCATCCCCAAAAAAATGGCCAGACAGAGGTCATCAATAG
Organism: Pinus albicaulis; assembly: GCA_034641835.2. NCBI lineage: Eukaryota > Viridiplantae > Streptophyta > Pinopsida > Pinales > Pinaceae > Pinus > Pinus albicaulis. Next base: position 359,517,039 of record CM076572.1, on the reverse strand, counting down.
GATGATTGTACACATTCTGTACATTTACAATTCAAAACATACATGCACATGGGATGAGAGCCTCCCATATGTACAACGCATTTATAACCGGGCTCTCCATAGCTCAATCCGCCACAACCCCTTTTAGGTGGGCTTGGGATTCCAACCATTATGTTCCATTGATGTAGCCATAACATTTGCGGCTACTCCTTCTGAATCAGCTCATGTCCAGTCTGAAGCTGATAAAGAGAAAAACTTCGTCAAGTGTATTTAGAACATCTGCCAACAGGTTCAAGACATATTAGATAGAGCCAATGCTAAGTAAAAGAAATAGAATGATCAACATCAGGTGCCACACAACTTCTAGGTGGGTGAAAAATTCTGGCTACATTTTCCTAAGGAGCGCCTCACTAGACCCCACCGCAAGCTTCGACCACTCCGATATGGGCCATACACAATCACCAAATCTGTAGGGAACAATGCCTTCGAGCTCAGTATTCCACCATTCCTTGGTCTGCACCCAGTATTCAATGAGGACTTCCTTCGTCCCTACTTCTCACATCTACTGGACACCTCTGACATTGCAAAACAACTCACACCAACTGAGTTAAACAAAAACTGCATGGAAGAGGCCACCACAAATTGTACCATGGACATGCAAATGAAGAACACTCTCCAACAGAAGATCCAACTGTATCGGGTTGTCAAAGCTGGCCAACTCCTGCACCAAGGAAAGTGGTTCACTAGGGACCAAGTTCAACAAAAGTTTCCTCATCTCATCGAGGAACTCAATGCAATGAGGACCATTTCTTCCTAAGGGGCGAAGAATGATCCAGGTGGATATTGGTGGCCATCCACCTATTCAACTTCGGGCCCCACCATTGTCTCTTTCAGTTTTTTAGTTTCAGCAGAACTTACTATTTTTAGCATTTTTTCAGGTCCTAAACTTCTAGAGCTATTTTGAGACACTAAACAATGTTTTTTGGGCATCGCTTGTCTGGAAATTCTAATTCCATTTCTAAATATAAATTCACGGTCGGTAGTTTTAGACATCAGATATATATTTCTAACAATGTATCATGTGCGTCAAACAAAGATAGTATGCCAAAGTTACGACCCCATGAAGTTGATTTACCAATTTACCCCAATGAGGCCCATAGTCTCGCATTTCATCTCCTAGGGTTAGGTTTTTGGATTTTTAGGGTTTTCCATTTCTTCTCAATAATATATAGGCCTTCGAGCCTCATTTTAACATAGAGTTCAGAGGCATGTAGCCTCCAGATCTCTTCTCAAAGATAAGCTACCAATGCCCTTGCTAGTTTATTTCCATTCTGTCTGTAAGCAAATTTGAGTTCTTTGATATTAATGAAATGAAGTGTTATTTCCACTGAATCTTTCTATTTATGGTTATATGTGTATTCTATTGTGTTCTTGCATAAATCTGGATCAAACCCCTTAAACCTTAATTCCCAACACCCAACCCATTTAACCACCTAAACCCCTAAACCCTAATTCCCAACCCCTAACCTATTAAACCCCTTAAACCCTAAACCTCTAAACCCTTAAACCCTAAACCCTTAGACAGTAATTCCCAACCCCTAACCCATTTAAACCCCTAAGCCTCTAAACCCCTAGCACATTTAACCCCTAAACCCTAAACCTCTAAACCCTTAATGCCTAACCCATTTAAGCCACTAAACCCCTAAACCCCTAACCTATTTAATGCCCTAAAACCTAAAAATCTTACCCCTTAAACCCTAATTACCATCCCCTAACCCATTTAAGCCCCTATACCCCTAAACCCGTAACCCATTTAACCCCATAAACCTTGTGTAACACCCCCAATTCATGTGCTTGAATTTCAAAGTTAGACATTTGAACTTTAATCCTAAGGGGAGTGGACCCCAAAGGATAAATATTTTGTGAATGTAATTAAATATTTAATTGAGGAAATGAATAAAATGATGTGGTGCATATTGACCAAAATGAGATTTTGAGATCACTTGCTAAATCCATGAGGATGGAAGAGGCAAATATTTCCCCACAATCTTTCAAAAATCCTTGAAAGAAATTTATTTTTAAATTTAGATTTTTGAGGAAAAATCTGAATTTCCCCAATGATGAGGAAAGTAGTTGGGAAGAGGTAAAAAAAGCTGGAAAAGCTGAGGAAAAGCATAAAACAGCTTTAAAGAATCCCTAAAATGGGAAGCCTAGGCAAATAGGAAGAAAAGCATCCTGAGATTCTGGACGCAGAATTAGAAACATGCTTTGGGGAACAATAGCTTAAATAAGCTGCTCTTGTACAGATTAGGGGTTGATCTGTTACAGGGAGGTGATCTCAGCTAGGGGTGAGTTCTGGGAGACAGAAGGACTCTAAGGTTGGGAGGATGGTCAATTGCATGAGTGGTATGTCTTTAAGTTTATTGTTGTTCATTTTATATAGCATGAATTGGCTACATATAAAATTTTACTTTAGATTAGAACAAAAATTCTACATTTAACAGAATTGATCGAATGGAAGGTACCCTTGAAATCCTGTATGGTTGTAGAATTTAAATCTATGAAGTAGAATCTTACATAATCTCTAAACCAATGATTGGTTTAAATCTGTAGATACTTATTCTTCAGAGGAAAAATTTGTGAACTAGTATTAATCTGCTTCTATTTCTAGAATGATTTTAATATACACATACATGAGAGAGAAAATCTGAAGTTCTGCATTATATTGGAAAATAGTAGAAAAAGAATGGTAATTTACACTGTGCATGTAAGCAACATATAGTATAGCAGAGGAAAGAAACTAATCATCTATAGAGACTGATCATAGACAATTACCTTAGGAAACCATTCATCTATTATAGCATCGAATGGAAGTACACAAGAAAGTTAAGAAAATGTCCAACATGCATACACATCACAGTTTGGCATATAGAAACATAAATGTATCCTAGTCTATCCCGATAACCTGAACTAAGAGGGTAAGTGATAGATTATAAATCCCAGTGTCTTTTAAACATAAAGATAGGGTTACAGATGCATTCATCCTTGTATATAAATTCGATACATATGCTGTGCAAATTTATAACAACTTACTTCTTCAAATTTCTGCATGGAGCTACTGTGCCATTTTGTTATAGATAATTATAGCACTGTGGTTATTTAAAATAACAACAAAAAGGTAGTTGAAATTTAGGGTCAGCTCAGTAAACTGATGAAAGAAATTTAACTGAGATACTGATTTCCCTTAGACATTTAATTGTTACTGTCACCGAAGCTATGGTTTCCTGAAATAGGAAAATCTATTCTACAGTATATTATTCATTCAAATATCACCACATCATAAATATAGTTACCCATGGTATGGCCTGGGAGCCTGAAAGCAATAAACTACACAAAATGATTAATATGTGTATATGTCATACTTATATATATATAACAACATAAGAAAAATTTAAAATGCCAACGATTAAGCATGTAGTTCCAGCCAAGTCAGAAGAGACAAGGAGAGAGTACTGCTGGAACATACTCTTAATAATAATAACTGAAATAAAAAAAAAATTGGGTATTATGAAAACCCAACACGACAGAGGCATATACGGATGTATTGAACAAATCTGAGAGCATTCTTATAATGTCCCATGAACAGAGATGTAAAAATGTCTAGAGCGGGAATTAAATTGTAGCTGTCCAATAATTACAATTTCATTATTATAAATTTTACTGTCAAAGATAAAATATATATCCAGGAGAGAAGAACGAATTCTTCTGGCAGAGTGTGGTTAGTACCGACCTGCAATTAGCACGAGGAACCCAATGTTAATATCTGGGAAAATCTCATATCTGTGTAGGAGAAAAGGAGAACACGACGCAAGTCAAAATTACCTGTGACACAAAACCAATACAAGTCAGACGCCGAACATGGAGAATAAAAACAACATTGAACCCAAAAAAATAATAACTGAGAAGGGTATCGTACCTCGTAAAGAATAAACCCTTAAACCCTCCTTAACCTGCTTCATAAAAATATACAATTCTCATGAATAGAGGTTGACAGGAAGAAGTCGAATAATAATTATAAACCTCCGGAGAATGAATAGTATCCATGGCGTCCTACGCTTGGTCAAAAGAAACACTTACCAACTCGTGAAGCTGAGAATCATAGTCCCCGTATAGAGCCGAATGTATACCCTCGCAAACCCCTTTCAGTTGAGGAGAGGGTTGGGCTAGGACGCCAGAACAGCCTGTGTTCAGAATATTCACAAGAAAATGTGAAGGCTAGGGAAGAAAACCAAGCCATTCGAACCCCTGAAGCAAAGCACACACACTCTCTGCAAAAAGAAATTAGCCATTCATCATATATATTACAACCTAGACCGGAGACATAAAACGATAATCCAAAATCGTAGCATTGGTGTGAAGAAATGAGCCAAAGTCTCAAGCAGAGATGGGAAGCCTGCGAAATAATATTAGAACGAAAACTTACAAAACGCATATGGAAGGTCTTACCAATCAAGCGAATTAACGCACTGTCAAGCGATGAACCGAACGAACAGGGATGTAAAAGAACCACCGTGACAATACCAAGCTTGATTTATATCAATGCGTCTGGATCAAACAAAAAAACCCTAATGATCCAAAGACATCTGAAGCGTACACCTGGCGAGATCCGGAGTGCAAAGCCACGAATTGAATAGTTAATAGGACCTGTACACTATCTGTCCCAAAAATTTAATATGACAAGTATGGAAATAAATGAATATCGACCTGGCCACGCTGTAGATATTGCGTTGGGAACACAGTAAAATGGTAGAATGAATTGAGTGTTACGTGGAACCAACACCACGTGATCACAAATGAAGCGTGATCACCATAACCCATACGACGAGATCAGGACCAGTGTAATGCAAAGTGTGGAAGACAGATAGACGTCGAATTTCCAAATTTGATTGCATAGAAGTTTAAATTGATAATTATGTGGAGGTTAAATTTAACATGCCCAACTTCAAATAAATGTTGACAAGACGAAATTAAGAATGCCGGACGAATTCCAGACTCGCATGATTAGTGAGTTGAATTCCGCCAAGGTTATAAGGTTATCAACAAAGGGTAAGAGTGAACGATCGCATAGATGTCCACATGACCGTGTAACCATAATCACATGAGACCAATGTGGAACCAAATCGAACCCACTTCTATATATATATATATGAAAATCGAATTCGAATTCAAAGGCATGCGATAGAAAACGAATATTAAATATGGAAGTAGAGGGGGGGGAATAGGATTATAATTATATTGATGTAATTTTATAATTATAATTATTCCAAAAGCAACTACCTTGCAAATGTGGTAAGATAAAGGGTAGATATGAATGGAAATTGAAAAGAACAGTAGTGAAAAACTACAATGAAATTAATTAGGTAAACCTACAACGAATTGACCGAATGTAGCATTAGCATTAAACGGGAACGGATGCAACCCAACAGAAAAAAAAATTTGTGTCGTAAAGTGGGAGGTGTGACAAATGGTATCGAAGCCCAAGTTATAAAATTGGGCTGGCGACATTGTGCTCAAAGTTGCTGTGTATTCACGGTATCAATTAAATTTTGTGGAAAAAAATATATATATATATATATTTTTTATTTTTTTTATTTTCATTGATCTGTGTTGAGTATGTACAGTGGTGCTGAAATGGAAGAAGGTGGCGAAATTTATGTCGATCTGCGTGGTGAGCCAGATCCCAATGTGGCCATGATGGCTATGTTGCGGGAATTGCAACAAGAGTTGGCTGAGATAAAAAGCCAGAATGACAGATTGTCATTAGCCAGTGAGGAGCAGGAAAAGCTCATCAGGGAATTAACTTCGCGGAACAACCAGGAAGGCGAAGGTTCCGGAAAGAGGAAAATTGATGAGTCTGAAGATGAGGATGCAGTAAGGCATCAATACAAACAGAAAAAGGAATTACAGGGGGAATTCCGAAAAATCAAGCCTCCCTCCTATGATGGGGAGAAGGAGGAAGATGTGGAAGCTTGGTTATTAAACATGATCAAGTATTTCCAGGTTTATGAATATGAAAGTAATCTGAAGGCCAGATTAGCTGTCTACCAGCTACAAGGTAAGGCTACCTTGTGGTGGGAGGAGACAAAGATGGTGCATGCCATTGATGAAAAGACAGTCACCTGGGAAGATTTTCAGGTTAAGTTCAAGAAACGCTACTTAAATGAATGTTACTATGATGATAAAGCCAAAGAATTCCATGAACTTAGACTGGGACAACTCACTATTGATGAGTTTGTTACTAAGTTTACAAATCTGTTGAGATATGTACCCTACATAAGGGAAGAGAAGGCAAAAGTTCAGAGATTTCTGAATTGCTTGCCTGCTATATACAAAGAGAAAATTGAGTTTGAAAACCCAAAAACAATGGACGAAGCTGTTAGAAAGGCCAGATTATGTTACCAACAGTTCAAAGGAAAAACTGAACAAGGAAAAAGTTGGATAAATAAAAATGAGTTCAAAGGAAGGAAACAGAAACCAGCCTATTTCAAAAATTTTGGCAGAGACCATCAGCGGAAAAAGTTTAATAAACCCAAAGAAAGCCAAACTGCTCAGTCCCAAGTAGATTCCAAACAAATAGATGGAGACAGTAAAAAGGAAGGGACAGTCAAAATGAGAGAACCCCTGAAATGTTGGGGCTGTGGAGAACCCCATCTTTTGAGGGGCTGTCCTCATCGAAACGTGCATATGATCATGAGAGATAGAGAAGCGACAACAGTAAATGATATAGCCAGAAATATACCAACTATCAGTGCAGCCCTGGAAAATCGGCAAGCAGAACATCAAACAACCATGGTGGAAATGGAGGGTAAGATTTCTGACCTATCTATTACTGTTCTGATTGATCCAGGTGCTTCTTTGAGTTACATTAGTCCAAGGATTGTAGAAAAATGTAACTTAAAAAATGAAAAATTTCCACAGTCATGGTTGGTACAGCTGGCCACTGGAACTAAGAGAAAGGTAACCCATAAACTGCCCAGAACAGTAATCAAATTAAATGAGTGTCAAACAGAATTAAATTTGAATATTCTGCCCTTGGGGTCATATGATCTATTGATAGGAATGGATTGGCTGGAAAAGAAGAAAGCCTTGATGAACTGCTGGGATAAGACTTTGCATTGTGTAGATGAGGAAGGGAAACCTTTTATTCTTAAAGGTAAACCAAAACCTTTTTTTGTAAGACAAATTTCAGCATTATAATTAAAAAGAACAGCTAGAAAAGGATACCAAGTTTATGCAGTGCATGTGGAAGAACCAGAACAGAAAAAAGAAGAAGAATTACTGGATGTTGTACCAGTAATAAGAGAATTTAAGGAAGTGTTTCCAAAGGAAATCCCTCATCTTCCCCCCGAAAGAGAGATTGATTTCTCAATCAATCTGGTGCCGGGAGCAACCCCTGTTTCCCAAGCGCCTTATCGAATGAGTCCTCCGGAACTAATGGAACTGAAAATGAAATTACAAGAACTGTTAGACAAAGGGTATATCAGACCGAGTGTATCTCCTTGGGGAGCACCGGTGCTGTTCGTGAAAAAGAGAGATGGAACTTTTAGGATGAGCATTGATTATCGTCAACTGAATAAGTTGACCATTAAAAATAGATACCCTTTGCCTAGAATTGATGATATTTTTGATCAGGTAAGAGGAGCTTCAGTATTTTTGAAAATTGACTTAAGGACTGGTTATCACCAGCTTAGAATTAAAGAAGAAGACATCAGCAAAACAACTTTTCGAACTAGGTATGGTCACTACGAATTTGTATTCCTACCTTTTGGTTTGACAAATGCCCCTGCCACATTTATGTGCCTAATGAATAGTGTGTTAAACAAGTACTTGGATAAATTTGTCCTTGTATTCATAGATGATATCTTAGTTTATTCAAAAAGTGAGGAGGAACAAAAGGAACACTTGAGGATAGTATTGCAAACACTAAAGGAAAATCAGCTATATGCCAAGTTTAGCAAATGTGAGTTTTTTAAAGATAAGATCCAGTATTTGGGACATATTATTTCTGAACAAGGCCTTGCTGTAGATCCTGAGAAGATAAAGGCTATAAAGGAATGGCCTGTACCAACTGATGTTTCAGCAATGAGATCATTCATGGGGATTGCAGGCTACTATCGCAGATTTGTAGAAAGGTTTTCAGCCATAGCACATCCCATCACATCACTACAAAGGAAAGGTGTCAAATTTGAATGGACTGAAAAATGCCAAAACAGTTTTGACCAATTAAAACTGAAACTTACTATTGCCCCTATACTAAAGATTGCAGATCCTGACCAAGAATTTGTGGTATGTACGAATGCTTGTAGAGAAGGATTGGGAGGAGTTCTTTTACAGGAAAATTCAGTTATTGCCTATGAATCTAGGAAACTGAAGATACATGAATAGAATTATAGTGCCTATGACTTGGAATTAGCAGCTGTTATCCATGCTTTAAAAATGTGGCGGCACTATCTCCTTGGAAAAAAATTTACATTGATGACTGATCATATTAGTCTCAAATACTTCTTTTCCCAAACTGATTTGAATGCTAGACAAGCGAGATGGTTGTCTTTTTTAAGTGAATTTGATATGGATATAAAACATATTAGAGGGAAAGAAAATAAAGTTGCTGATGCATTGAGCAGAAATTCTTGTCAGAATATCAATAGCATTGGAAGTAGTGCTTAGATTGATGTAGAATATTTGGTGAATAAGTTTCATATAATTTTTATTCATAATACCATAATATGAAATGGGACCCTTTTACTTTTTAATTGGTATCAATTTTGTATTATTTTGAAAAGGTCCGAACATGAAATAAAGAACATTACAAGAAACCTTTTCCATATACAAACCAATAATGACCTTGGGATATAAACAATTAAATCTTTTATCATTGCGATAAAGCGATCGCAAGATCACATATCGCAATGACAGAGGAGACAGAACTTATGGAAACATTGGTTGGCACCGATGCGATAACACGCAATCGGCGATCGGCAATACATGCATACTTTAACATAGAGCCCCGGTCAATGCTCCCGATGCGATGCGATATCGCTATCGGCGATCGTAGATTCTAAGAGATGCTAACTTAAGAAAAGCGTCGTTTCTTCCCGATGCGATGCAATAAAGCCAAAGCACAAACTTCGAAAAAGTTGTTAAAACGGGGATATTACGATTAATTCGTATTAAAAGCCTTATCTTTATAATGAAGATTCACCTGCGCCCAACCGCCAAAACGGCCAAGGCACGCTTAAACAAATCATTTCAACAATAAACGACGTGATGGATATTTAAATGATTGACGGGTTTTTGCGGCCATTTAATGAAATATTAAGTTTAAAATATTTTTCAGATTGAATCCATAGCATCATTAAGTTAATTCTTCATCACGCAATATATTTCCCCCGTGTTTGGTTTTTACTATCAATTCTCTGCGTTACGCTCATTTTTCTCCTGTGCAGAATTCTAAGCTGATAGATACAAGCAAAATGGGGAAGAAGTCCAAGAAAACTGCAAACGCTTCCGCCTCTCCAGTTATAGAGCAAGCCATCACTGATCAGGGAAACAAAAAGAAAGGATTGATATCCGATACTACATGTTCTGGTCTTGGCAAAACTTCTTGGCAAAGTACCTATAATTTAATAGAAGCTGAAGAACCCGAAGCAACAACAGTAGAAGCCACAGTTGATACCACTCAGAAATCTGAAGGTACTTTAAAGGACTTAGCTGACTCTTTCCTTCATCGGATAGCACCTCGGGAACAAATTCTCCCATACACGGATGTAGTAAGGTGGGCAATTGAAGAACTCCCAATCACAGACAGAACCTTCTGCACCAGAGATGGGAGAGTCTTCGGTTCATTCCAAGCTAATGATTTGAGGCAGATGTATCATTTGCCTGAGCCTGAGAAGAAGTACAACAAAGCATTTCTGGAGAAATTCCGAAGTGAGAACGAAACTGAATCCGAACCCATTCGAAATTGGAGGCAAAATCCGGCAAAACACAAGCATAAGTCTTCCGGTATGTATTCTGTTGATTCTCTATGTTCTCCTTACTGCTATGCTGGAATAATGATGTGTAGATTATGGGGTTTACATGACTCCTCTAATTTCAATATAGAAATGGTTCCTTTAATGGAGGCAGCGTGCAATAGTGAAATTATGGATTGGGGAACTATACTGTCTGAAAAATTAGCCACCGCAGTTCTTGATTTCAGAGGCAAGACTCGCATTTCTGAAAGGTTTATTTCCCCATTTTACTACAGTGCTTATATCCTGGACACCCTGTGTTTTAATTCTGAATTTCCCGTGCTCGGCTGGAGGTGGACTCCAAAAGAGCCCATGCCCATTCACATATACTATCAGAAATTGTGGGAAACCTCCCATAGGCATCATTTATACCAAATCTGCAATGGCTTCATGTTACCCATTCATTACTCTATTTTTGATAAACCTGCTCCCAAGATTTCCTACCAAGCAGGGATTGATTTAACTGGTTTAGGGAGATGGTTTGCTGAGGAAAAATTTACTTATATAAGAATTTTTGGTAGCCAAGCCAAGCCTCATGTTCTTCCTCTGTACATACCTGATAAACTGCTGGCAAGGGAGATAGCCTATCAGATTATTTCCGAGGGTGTTACACAAACTCTAAAGAGAAATAAGAAGCAGGTTTGGCCCTCTTTTCCTCTTAGATGTGGTATCTACACTTTGAATGATCTCAAACATGCAGAGAAAGAAGCTATAAAGATGAAATCCTTAACTCTGGCAACTCTCCCTAATAGGCATTTTGATCCCGACAAAGTTGCCTATAATGCCCTTGAACAGGCCAAATTGGCGAAGTTTGATCATAAAGAGGATATGTTTGATGACCTGTTCTCCACAGCCGAGTCAATGTCCCAAGTTAGATCATTGGCCAGAATGAAATATCAAGATGAAGGGTTAGTTGAATTCGACAGACTTAGAGCACAGAGGTTGCAAACTCTGCCCCTAGATCTGTTAGCAACAAGCCCAGCAGCAGAATCAAACGAGCCAGAACAACGACATACTAAGGAACCTCTGGTTGTGACAAATGGATAGGAGAAAATGCAAGAGAAAACCCAAACAAAAGAACAGGAACAGAGCATCATAAAAATAAATCAAGATACTCAAATTGATCCCGAATTGCTCCAGGAATGGCAGCAATTCGATTCAATTATCAATAATCCCGAAGGTTCAAAGGAAGCCCAAGCAGAAAGAGTAGCAGACATACAGGAGAACGTTTCAAAACAGATTCCAGGTGAAACCAGCGGCCTACCCAGTTCTAAAGGAAAAGAGATAATTCCAAAAGACCCCTCTGACCAAGTTATTTTGCAAATAGAAGAAATTCCCCCCTTGGATGTCTTCTATAGCCCGAAACATAAAGTTGTGGTAAAACGACAAAGGAAGAGGAAAAGGACTGATCAGCCTTCCCTGTTTCCAGAATTAACAGTGACGGGCAATGTAGTTTGGAAGGAGGAATTTGATCCCTCTGAGGACTTAACAAAACTATCACAATATGCCGGAGCCTATTCAACAGCAACAATAGATAAGGCATCGGAGGTAAGTCTTTTATTAAAAACAAGAGACCAGGATATTCTCTTGTTACAAACGCAATTATCAGAAGCACGGCAAAAGGCAGAGCAGGCAGAACTGCAATTGTTAACACAACAACAAACCAATAATCAATTAACTCAACAATTGCAGGAAGAAAGGCAGAGGATTGATCAGAGTGCAGTTCAGAAGCAAAAAGAGTTATCAGAGGCATTGGCACAACTCAAGATGGCAAATGAACAAATGCTGAAGATGAAAGATGAGCAGATTGCTCAAATATCAGCCCAGCTTGAGAAAACAAAGAATCTTCCACATGTAGCTGAATTCAGGGCAGAGGCAGTACAAATAAACAAAGCATTATTAACACAGATAAAGTTGTTATGTCAACAAATCGCCCAGGCAGAACCTTTATGTGACTTAACAACATCTCTAAGTAATAAATCAGCTGATGCTATAGCAGACTTCGAGCAGGCCGATGAAACAGTGACCAATTATCTTGAGTGGCAAAGTACTGAGGAAGGATAGTCAGCTAAATTGCCAAAGATCCTAGAATCACATAAAGAGATATTATTTATAGAATGGCAATCTCAGTTAAACAAAGCAGAGAGAGCAGTTTCCAGATGCAAATTAACCACAAGTAATTTGGTTGAATTGATTAATGACACTCTCTACTTATCCAACATGATTTCCCAATGTACTCCAGGTAAATTGACATCAGCGAAAACATTGGAGCAGTCATGTTACTCAGAGCTGGAGAAAACTGGCAGATTAATTGCAGGAATTAACAGTTTGACATGGGACACCTATTGGATGTTCTTAGTCAAACCTTACAGCCAGAGAGCCGCCCTCAAATGCCTCTCAAATGCAATCGGATGCATCATTCCTGAAATGCAGGACGCCACCTATGATGCCCAACTCAATTCGCGCCTTAACCGACCACCAGAAGCGGAGTCGATGCTTGCAATTTGCCAGCTCAGAATTAGAAATGAACAGCCTAAGTGATGATTCATGCCGCCGACTGCCAGATTGCCATGATGGAGATATTCAAGATCGTATGATACCAATTAAGTAGGATTTTTCAGTTTCATAGATATTTAGATAGAATTAGTATTTATAGACCCTTTCATGCATTTAGAAAAGGTCGTAAAGTTTTGTATATGACTTAAAATCTGAAGTTACACTACTGTACTTCAGGTGTATTTTTTTATAAAACTCGACCAATTATTCTAATTTTGATAAGAAAGCTTTTATGCAAATGTGCACTATTGTCTTTGTGTGAAAGTATTTTTGCGTTGAAAGAAGAATCTCAAATAGCGATTGATATTGGGGAATGACTTGCAGCTCATATGGTACTATTATCTATGTCTGAATCCATTTCTTTTATATAAATTGTTGTTTGATTACTTTTGCTATCATTGGATATATGTATGTGCTTTAACAATATTTCTGTATTCCTTCCACTATTGGATGTTTATGGTATGCTTTTCTTTCAATCATATATATGTCAATGATATAAATTGAGATAAGTGTAATAATATTTTATCAATTACTTCATTCAACTAATTGAATGAAGTAATTATTATTTAAATGAATATCTTTTTTTATTGAATAGTGTCATCTATATGCCTATTGACAAACATTGATCATCAAACGTTGCACTTAAGAATAGAAACTTCCCGGGATATAATAGTCATTTATATTTGCTGTTTATAGATTAAATACTCCATCCAATACCACTTATTATCACTCATTCACCCATTTCTATTCTTTATCGGGAAACTGGTCCCATTATATCCAGTCGGAGCCACTATTCCAAACGGAAAAGGAGCTGTCTTAAGGTCCGGACCGGGTGGTTATCCCCCAATGTTGTTGCAGCGATTTTCGAGGCATCAACATTTTTGGCGCTAGAAGGAGGGCATCAACTGTGAATGGCAAGCAAACCTAAGTCTGCAAACCATTCTAAGAGTAATTCTCCCTCCGCATCACCTCGTACTTCCCAATTGCATGCTGATTCTTCAGCATCCAAGCAAGAAGAAGAGGTATCAACTATCACTGCTCAAACCCACCATACTTCAGAACAATTAAGTCTTGAATCTCCTGAAGTTCAGTCTCTCATCCATAAACTTCAGAGTTTCTCGATTTCACCACAGAAATCTGAGCTATCTCAAAGAAGTGAGACTTCGCAATTCAATCTACCTCACCCTCTCACTAGACTTCAGAGTGAAAAGCTCGGTATTGAACTTACTGAATTCCCTTTACCTAAAAGAAAAAGGGCAAAGAAAAACACTGAAGATTCTGACAGTGAAGCACTTTCATCCACATCCTCCATCTCATCTTCCCCAGTGCGAAGTCAACCATCCACTCCCTCATTACATATTGTTGTTCACCAGGAACTTGGAACTTCAACATCTCAAACTGCTCACTCCTCAACATCAATTCCTTCCCAAACATCTAGAATTTCAACAACAGTATCATCCACCACTGGTATTACAATGGCAGATCCATGGACCAGACCTGGTGCAGTCAATATGCCCGCACCATTACATGCATTACCTGATGCTCCTGAAAAATGGCTACCCAAGTTTAATCCAGAAAATGGAACCCAAGCCGAGGAACATATCAATAACTTCATGTTAGCAGTTAATTTGAAGGGAGTAACTGAGCAAGATGTCGTTGTTAGGCTTTTTCCTTATACATTGCAAGGATCAGCAGGATCCTGGTATTTTTCCCTGCCTTCTGATTCTATTACCAGTTGGGACATTTGCCAAGAACAGTTTCTCACTAAGTATGGAGACGACAGATCTTTAGCTACACTAATAAATGATCTCTCCAATCTTAGGATAGAGCATAGGGAACCCATTAAAGAATTTAATGCTCGTTTCAATAAACTTTTGAATAAAATCCCAACGACTTCCAAACCAAGTGAACAAATCAGAAGTGAGTGGTATATTACTGCCCTACCTACCAATATAGCTATTTTTGTAGACAGGGCCGCAAAACCAACACTTGCTGAAAACATGAAAGAAGCACTTGCTGTGGAAAAACGTATTAATGCTCTAGAAAAGAAAGCGGCTCTTGAGGAAAGAAAAAACAAAAAAGTTTCATTCAAAGAAGACTCAAAGAAGAAAATCTCGAAAGATCCATATGATATGGAAGGCCTCCAAAAGGTCCTCAAGACTATGTCAAATGAAATGATTGAAATCAAGAAACAAGTCACTGAAACTTCAACCAAAAGGCCCTTTAAGAATTATAAGAAAACCAAATCAAAACCACCAAATATCATATCTTATGCAGATTCATATCAAGAAGAAGAAGAGGAAACAATCTCACCAACTGATGATGAAGAAGAAGTTGTTGAATGCCATGGCATGTGGGATTTTATACTGCCCAACTCCGATACAGATAATGATGAAGAAGCTTTACCTGTCTCTACTAGGAGTAAAGGTACTTCCGAACCTATTCAGACAACTTCAAAGAAACGGAGTGCAGGTGCTGCTACAACAAAGGAAAAAGTACCTACAAAGAAATCACCTGCAGCAGTCCCCCAAAACCTACCTTCAACTTCAAGTACTCCTTCAACATCCAAAACATTAGTAGTATCCGATTCAATGGATTACAATATTGTTGATGATATGAAGAAAACTAAGGCAAACATTACTATGTTTGAACTTAGCAAATTAAAACATCAGCAGAAATTGCTTCTCAAAGAATTGAATGCTGTTCCCTGTTCACCTCTTCCCAGTGCTAAAGCTGCAAATGATTCTCGTCAACCACCTTCTGGAATGATAGAAGCTACTGATTCAGTCCTGATTGGGGATAGATCAAATTCTCATACTCCACCCTTCCTTTTGACTTTTGAGATCTACAACAGAAACCTACACAATTGTTTGATTGACTCAGGGGCATCATCCAATATAATGCCAGCTTCAGTTTGTTCCAAGCTGAACATAGAACCCCAAAAGTCTTCCATACATATTGTACAGTTAGACAGAAGCAAGGTCCAGGTTTTAGGAGAGATTAACTCTGTAACTATCAGGTTAGCAGCCGATCCATGGGTAGTTCAACGAATTGATATCTTAATAGCTGATATACCTGAATTTTATGGGTTGATTTTGAGTAGAGATTGGTCTGAAAAGCTCCACGGGTATATTTCTACCGATTGGTCTCACATGTGGTTACCTTATGGAGGAAAGCCAAATCAAATAAAAATCAATCGAGAGAAACACATGACCCATACTGTAACAGATTTTGAACAGGAAAATCAACCAATTGCATTTAATAACAACATCTTGGGAAATTATTCATCAGAGTCATTTTTTGGAAATCTCACTGCCCAACCATCCCCTTTCTCAGTAAACAGTTTAACATCACAGATTGAAAACTATTCACAAACTGATAGGTCAAGATGTTTTAGTGATACTGGGGAAACTGTAAATAATATTGTTGATACTTCTTTATTTTGGTCTTTATATTTTGACGGCTCTAAATCTAACGAAGGTTCAGGAGCAGGGTGTATCTTGGTTAGCCCGCAAGGAGAAAAAACAATGTTGTCCTGTAGATTAGAATTTGAATGCACAAATAATACAGCCGAGTATGAAGCCTTAATCCAAGGTTTGTATAAAGCAATTGGCCTTAAAGTGCAATATTTGAAGGTATTCGGCGATTCTGAAATTATTGTCAAACAGGTGAGAAATACAATTCACTGTCTTTCAAATCACCTCAAACATTATCACTCGCTGGTACAAGAACTCACCACGCACTTTTCTGCATTCAATATTTCTTCTATCCCTAGGTCTCAAAATTCAGCAGCAGACTTGCTAGCCAATGTTGCCTCCAGACTCATACCCTCCGAAGATTATAGCCTAGATAGATTTTCAATAGAATTACTTTTTAGGCCATCAATTCCTGACAATGTCACTAATTGGAGAGTGTTTAATCACGATGAAGACATTTTACAATTTTTAACTTCAGAAAAGTCCTATGATGACCAGATCATTGAGGAAAGCGAACATGATCTTCAAATGAGAGGTAAATCCGAAGAAAATTCGATTCCAAAGCCTGTGGTGAAGCTTGAGGATCTTTATGATATTAAAGACAGATTTAAACCTGTAACTAATCCAAAGCTCCAAAGCTCTACTTTAAGATTTGAATTGATAAACCTTGGTACTGAACAAAATCCTCAAAACGTTAATCTAGGATTAGGACTTTCTGTAGAAGAAAAAGAAGCATTTATTAAACTTTTAAAGAAACATAAACATGTTTTTGCTTGGAAATATGATGATCTAAAGACGTATGATACAACTATTATCCAGCATACCATTCCAATGCTTCCCAATCAGAAACCAGTTCAGCAGAAATTAAGGAAAATACATCCAAACTTAGAGAGTCAAATAAAATCAGAACTCAATAAACTCTTGAAAGCTAAGATTATTTTTCCCGTTCGACACTCAAACTGGGTCTCTAATATGGTGCCTGTTAGAAAGAAAAATGGCGACATTAGGATTTGTATAGATTTCAAAAATCTGAATAAAGCAAGCCTCAAAGATAACTTCCCATTACCTACTATGGAGCAGATACTCCAATCAGTAGCAGGCTCTGAATTAATGTCCTTTTTAGATGGTTTTTCAGGATATAACCAAGTTTTGGTTCATCCTGATGACAGACTTAAAACTACATTCATAACAAAATGGGGAACTTATGCTTATCAGAAAATGCCTTTCGGACTTATTAATGCAGGGGCCACATTCCAAAGAGCAATGGATATCGCTTTCAAAGGATTGATTAATAAAACAATAGTTGTCTACCTAGATGATATTACTGTATTTTCTAAAAAGAGATCCAATCATTTGTGTGACTTAAATCAAATTTTTCAACGCTGCAAAAGATATGGTATCTCACTCAATCCTAAAAAATCTTTCTTTGCTCTTGATCAAGGTAAGCTCCTGGGTTTTATTGTTTCCAAAGATGGTATTTATATTGATCCTGACAGGATTAAAGAAATTTCTGAAATCCCATTTCCTCATAATAAAAAATCCATGCAGTCTTTTTTAGATCAGATCAACTTTGTCAAAAGATTTATTCCTGATTTTTCTCAGATCATTTTACCATTACAAAGCATGATTAAGAAAAATTCAGTGTTTAAATGGGGATCTGTGGAAAAAGAAGCATTTGATTTAATCAAACAATCAATAATCACTGCCCCCGCTCTAAACACTCCTAATTTTTCTAATCATTTCACATTGTATACTATCGCATCCGATTCATCTTATGCAGCAGTACTCACTCAGATTAATGATCATGACCTTGAAGCACCGATTTCATTTTTTAGTTCAAATTTCCAGGGTGCAGAACTAAATTACTCCGAAGTTGAAAAACAAGCCTTTGTTGTATACAAAGCCATTAAACACTATAGGCCATTCCTTTTAAAAGCTCATACAAAGGTGATAGTTCCTTTTTCTGCAGTAAGACAATTACTGATCCAAAGGGAATTAGGTGAAAAAAGGGCCAATTGGGTTACAACACTTCAAGAGTATGACTTGGAAATCAAGCCAGCAAAGATTGTGAGGGGTCAAGGTTTTTGCAGATTGTTAGCAGGAGCATCCAACATTCCAGAATCAGGTGATACAGAACATATGGAAGAAATCAATCAGATAAGTAATACCAATTCTGAATCTCAATATGCAGATTTTAAAAGGTGAGGAGATCCCTCCTTTGGATGTATTTTACAGCCCTAAACATAAGGCTGTTGTCAAAAGACAAAGAAAGAAAAGAAAAACAGAAAAGGGTATATTTTCTACTCCATCAGATGAGTTTATGAATATTGTTTATAAGAACAATGAAATGAATCCATTTGAAGACCTTACGAAATTGTCCCAGTATACAGGAGCTTATAGTGCTGCAACAGTGGATAAAGTTGTAGAAGTTTCTCAACTAATAACTCGGAAAGATCTTCACATAGCTTCACTGGAAGAAAAAGCTAAGGAGAATCAGCAACTGATCAGCCAATTGCAACAACAACTACAGGATCAGACATTCAGGTCTAAAGAATTGGAGAAACAGCTTGCTGAAGAAAAGAAGAAGGTTGATGAAAAGCTTTTAGGCAAACAAAAGCAGCTAAATGAAGAAATTTCTAAGTTACAGAGTTTGTTACAAAATGAGGAAAAGGCAAAAATGATTCAAGAAAAGGAATTTCAAGCAACTTTGGATAAGTTTAAAGATTATCCAAAGTTATATGAATTCAAATCGGAAGCCCTTGAGGCTAATAAATTATTGACTCAGCAGTTAATTGAATTTTGCTCAAAACTGTCACAAGCAGAACCTTTTTGTGAGATTACTTCATCTTTGATCCAAACTATCATAACTCTTAGACAAGAAATAGATGATGCCGATGAAAAGATTTATGAGTTTCTCAACTGGCAGGATACAGAAAAGGGAAAAGAAGCAAATCTTCCTAGGATAGAGGAAAAACACAAAGAAATCTTGTTTACAGAATGGGAACATCAATTAATGAAATCTGATAGAGCAATATCAAGGGCCGGAAATATAATGAATAATCTCACGCAATTCATAAATGACAGCTTATATTCAATTAATCTCATTTCAGACTGTGTTCCTGGCAGTTTGCCAAAGATAAAAGAGACTGAAGACAGGTGGAGAGAAGAAATGGAAAGGAAAAGTCAACAAATCGGCAAACTTCAAACTATATC